>CM024755.1:79593672-80165859 GCA_014218235.1 Colocasia esculenta | reverse complement strand
TTGGTAGACGTTAGACTGCTTGACATTCGGAAGCTTCAACAATCTTTTATCCAGTTGAGCACGCAAAGAGATAAGGTCTTCTGGCCTCTATATGATCCAACGTTGTATGACAGAATGTCTTTAGGACCCTGCACATATTAATTGCTAGAACAGTAGACAGCTAGGCTGTCTTTTGTTGTCAGTAAACGATGATGTGAGTATTCACCAAAATAGCAATGCCAAATAGCTTGTTCTAAAAGATGTTGACAGAATATGCACAATAGTAAAAGGATATCATCTGCATGCATGCAGAGATACGTTCTGTCTTCATTTAATGCACAACAGTCAGACAGACAAGGAAGTCTTTGACTATTCAACGCCTTAAGAGATAAGATAAATATCAAGTCGATATAAACTATAAAGTCGTTGTCTATCTGACTTATGAAATCGTTATGAATACCAACAAGTCATTATAGAGAGCAAATCGTTGTATTCAACGAAGAAATCGTTATAGTCACTTAACAAGTCGTTATGAGCTTTTAAAGAAATCGATGCGCGAAGCAAATCGTTATGAGCTCTAAAGAAATCGTTGCACGAAGCAAATCGTTATGAGCTTTAAAGAAATTGATGCGCGAAGCAAATCGTTATGAGCTCTAAAGAAATCAATGCGTGAAGCAAATCGTTATGAGCTCTAAAGAAATCGATGCGCGAAGCAAATCGTTATGAGCTCTAAAGAAATCATTGCGCGAAGCAAATCGTTATGAGCTCTAAAGAAATCATTGCGCTAAGCAAATCGTTATGAGCGCTAAAGAAATCGTTATGAGCTCTAAAGAAATCGTTGCGTGAAGCAAATTGTTATGATGACTTAAGGAATCGTTACGATGAGCAAATCGTTATAGCTCTATTTAAAACGATATACATGAAGGAAATCGTTGTGACTTTCAACCGAAATCGATGTGGACTTAGATAGATACACTCTTGAAATAATTAATGCTTTAGAAATATAATGCTTACCAATATTGGCTTGATTGACCTTGACCTTGGAGTATTTCCTGTACTTAAGACTTAGAGAACTTTGGTAAGGTTTTGTTAATTACTAAAATACATATATATTTAAAAATTACGTGGGGACAGACTGATCATCAATCTCCCCCTTTTTGGTGATGATAAAAATTTATCAATAAGCATGAATATTTTCGGAATGTGATTCAAACATGCTAAGTATTTTTCTAAACTTAACCATAAGCATGAATTTATATATAAAAGATTTTCGGAATATATTTCAGACATGCTAATTTTCTCCCCCTTTTTGTTAGTAAGTAAAAAGATACTCTGAGACAAAGAATGAAGAGAAAGAAGAATGGAAGGGCAGACAACCAACATATATTGATCAGTTTTGAGGATTTACAGATAAGTAATAAGCAGAAGATAACAAGGAGCCAAAGCGCCTGATGACAGGGAGTGCCTGGCGTTCCTGCTCTTCAAAGAAGGCTTGAAAGGCCCCAATTTCAATTTTATAGGAGGGTCCCATGGTGGGAGCCATCCTTTTGATATGAAGCTGCCGTTGATCTGAAATGAAGTCCCCATACTTGACACTGCCAAGGGCTAACTTGTAAGTTAAGAAGGACCCAAAGCTGGCAAACCGAAGAAAGGCTTCAATCTTGAGGGGATAGTCAATCTTAAGCAACCTAAACTCTTGCTTTAAAGCAAGGAAAACTTTATATCTCTCAACCCAGGTCAGATAGGAATCCCGGATGAGGTGAAGAGAGTTGGCATCCAAAAATTCACCAGGTGACAGGGGAGGTTGATTGGAGCTGGCCTGAGAGGCATTGAGATCGCCTAGCCGCTGAGCAGACAAGGGATAGAGTTTCGTCCACTCTTCAGGAGACAGCCGCTCACATTCAGAAAGAATGGGGGCCAGAACATCTGGCTTGATATGCCCCTGAAGATATTTTCTGAAGACGAATCTTGGGAAAGATAAATCACGGCCATCTTGCACAAATAATCTGGCCATTACCCTTGTAGCTCGCTCAAAGATAAGTGTTCCCACGGAAGAATCCATAATCAGAGCATGGAGAGGGGGAAGGAACATGACATCAGGAATAACCAGGGTGGCAAAATCAACCTGAAGAGACTCAGTATGAGCTGCGCTTGAACTGAGGGCCCTGATGGCTGCACGAAACTGACCCAACTGAGATTCTGGGAGGCGATTTACATAGCAATAGTTACTGTACATCTGATACTGTCGGATAAATTTGATTTCTTTCTGAATGAAGGGGCCAAACAAATTCTTGTGATGGATTTGGAACCACTCAGAAAGGGGAAGAGGAGCTTCCCTAGGCGGATATCGGGCAGCTTGAACTCGTCGGAATTGACTGTACAGGTCTTTGTTGCTTCGAGCCCACTGCTCTTCAGTTTGGCTTCAGTCATGGAGAAGATTTTTGACTGTTGAGCCTTAGAGAGATGGGTATAAGGAAAGATGGTGGTGAGATGTTCAGAAAGATTTTGGAAAGGAAGGCCAAAAATATGGGCAAAAACTACCTTTTGAAGATATTCTTCATAGATAGGTTTCTGCTTGTTGGAGATAGAGAGGGAGAACCAAAGAGGAGGGTAGCAAGGTTCAGAAGAGACAGGATGAGAGGATGTGAGTCTCCTCTTCTTAGAGACAGGATTAGAAGTGCCTGTCCTGTGAGAGTGGGTCCCAACAGCCAGGACTGAACGAAGTATTGCTACTTCAAATTCATCCTTAATATCTTGGATTTCTATTTGTGTGCGTTGGGCACCCTCAGGGATAATGGTAATGAAAGAGGGAGGTGTAGGTGTATTGAAGATAGAATCAAGAGTGACTGCAGGAAGAACAAAAGTTTCTGAAGTAGAAGGACCAGAAGAGGAAGGTCCAGCTGAAGAGGAGGCTGGTGGAGGCTGAGGAAGAGAGGATGGTGGAGGAGGAACAATGGTGGAAGAAGCAGGAGATGAGGCAAGTTGAGAGGAAAAAGGTTGGTGAGAGGAAACAGATCTTGAACGGGGTCGTTTAAAGGTGGTTGGAGCTGGAGGTGCAGTGGAAGAAGATGGAGGAGAGGGAGCAGCTGGAGTGGTAAGTGAAGAAGAGGCAGGGGGCTCAGGAGCTACAACCTGGTCTTCTTGTTCAGCTACCGGATCCACTGGGTTGAGTGACTCCTTCTTCGGCCAAGACTCCTGACACAGAACAGAATCTTCACTAGGCACCTTTTCAGAGGGCTGAACTTCAACACTTGGCCCTGATGGCCCTGCTAGAGCAACTGCTGAAGGCCCTGATGGCCGCTCCACAAGATCAACACTGACTTGCCCTGATGGCCCTGCAATATCTTCACTGGGCCCTGAAGGCCCATGCTCTTGAGGAGTAGGATCTTTGGGCCCTACTGCCTTCAAAACCTCAGACAACATCAACTTCATAGAGCTTAGCTCCTTATTGAGCCACTTCAAAGAAACATTTGATTGATAAAAGTCATTTGACAAAGATGCCTGGCGCTCAATGACAGTACTTACAGCTGAATTTACTGAGTCCAGGACTGCACCTTGATCATCTAATCGCTTCAAGATGGGCTTTAAGTGCATCTTCTTTAAAAATTTCTTCTACCTTTTGTGAGCAGTTTTCTTGCTGAGGCTTCCCTTTTTTACTTGCTCCTCGACCTCTATTGGAGCTTCATTATGTCCTGCATTTACAGGAGCATCTTCAGTAAGAGCCTCTTCAGGTGCTGCTTCTATCTCAATATTCTGCTCCCCCTGAATAGGAGCATCCTCCACAAATCTGCCTTGCTCCCCCTGAATAGGAGCATCAATCAATACAAAATCTTCAATGTGGCCAGGTGTCATAGACTGATCAACCAAACTCCCACCAATGTTTTGATCCACTCGGGAGGAGTGAATGGAGTCTAAGACTTGATGGAGTACAGAAGCCACAGAGGAGGTGGGAAGAGGATCCTCTAATCTTCTGACAAAATCTGCTACTTCTGAATTTTCTTCAGCAACGGAGTCTCCATTGCAACTTCTGTGATGGCAGCAACTTCCAATGAAGCACTAGGTGATGCGGCCTCTTTTGCTGCTGATTCTGCAACTGCTGATGGACCTTCTGATTCTGCTGCCACTGCCTCAAGTTGGACTTCTTGGGCTTCCCCTAGGATGGGTTCACCCTCAGCTACTGATGTCTTTGTCCAAACTCCGCTAACCACTGAAAAACCGCTTTTCCTTAGATTTCTGGACCGAATTGCTTGGCCCATTTTCTCTACAACTGCGCCAGAAACATCTACTCCAAAGTGCTGAAAGACTTTGGTGAGCAAGTGAGCATAGGGCAAGGAGACATTAAGCTTGCTCTTTGTATCCCAAATATGATTACGGGCAAACTTCATCATTTCCATCATTACTTCGGCCATGTTGATTTCTTGGTTCTAAATGGCCCAAAACATCATATCGGAGTCTGTCTTGGTGCAAGTTGAGAAAGTTGTACTTCTTGGAACCAAAATCTGACAAACTATGAAATGAAGGAGGTGATTGAGAGCACTCAATTGATTAATATCTAACTTCCCATCTCTCAGTCTGAACCTTGGTCCTACAATACCAAGTCCTTTGGCTTGGGCGTCCACGGTGTGAACCCCACTGTGCCCGGAAGTCTTTACTCCAAACAACAAATGCAACAGCTCATGATCTATTTTTATTTGGGTTCCCTTGACTGATGAAACCAGGGACCCGTCTGCCTCTGTTCTCAAGCACACATAAAAAGCCTTCACGAGGTCTGGATAGCTTACCTCAGAGAAGGTGGTGATTCCCATCCACTGCATCCTGCTCATTGCGGCCACTACACTGTGCATGCCGTTCTTCTCAAGATCAGCTACATCCACTGTCTTATTTCCACAAACCTTGGTCTTCACGAAGGTAAACCTTTCCTGCTGCTCTACTGATAGAAACTCAGCGCTGTAGCCACCCAAACTGCCGGAAATAATGGACGATGCCATGGATTTTGGGTGAGGAGAATTTTCTGGAAGGTTGAGATGAAAGAGGAGAGAAAGGTCCTCAAGAAATTCTTCACGGGAAGAAGAGAGGAACTTCAAATGAGCAGAGAGGCGATGTCGGAGTCGTTAGGGCATCGGCTCAGGCAACCAGACGAAAGAGGGAAAAAAGGTGAAAGGGGGGAGATGAATCGTTTTCACATTGATTTTGGGGTTAAATAAAATTTTGCCGAAAAGCGAAGCGCCAAGAGGTGGCAGAAAACGACAAATAAATTTGACCAGCCATAGCGGACTTTATTGAGGAGAGCAACCAGTAGGGAATAACTTAAATTTCTTTTGCTTAAAGCCATGGAGAGAAAAATTAACTCTGAACATTTATGTCCCAGTTTTAAACAGAAGTCTTTTCACAAATTACACATGCCAACTCCCTTCTAAGAGATGTGAATCTTTCTTCGGGTAAGACTTTTGTGAAAATATCTACTAACTGACCATTTGTGTCAATAAAGGATATTTCTATGTTACCATTTGCTACATGATCAAATATAAAATGATATCTAACCTCAATATGCTTGGTCCTTGAATGCTGTACTGAATTTTTGGTGAGATTGATAGCACTAGTGTTGTCACATAGTAGTGGAATTGATTTGATATTTAGTCTGAAATCCTCAAGTTGTTGCTTTATCCATAGGAGTTGTGTACAACAACTTCCAGCAGCCATGTACTCAGCTTCAGTTGTAGACAGTGCCACTGAATTTTGTTTCTTTGATGACCAGGATATCAGACACCCTGCAAGAAATTGACAACAGCCACTGGTACTTTTTCTATCTACTTTGCATCCAGCATAGTCAACATCAGAGTATCCTACTAAATTAATTTCACAAGATTTTGGATACCACAGACCTAAATCATGAGTTCTAGCTAAATATCTAAATATTCTTTTCACAAAGATTAAATGTGATTCTCTAGGATCTGCTTGATACCTAGCACACATGCATACACTAAATAGAATATCGGGTCTACTAGCTGTTAAATAAAGCAGTGAACCTATCATACCTCTGTAGACCTTTTGATCTACTTTCTTACCATCTTTATCACTGTCCATCCTTGTTGATGTACTCATTGGTGTTGACAGTGGCTTGGCATTATCGAACCCAAATTTCTTCAAGAGTTCTTTTGTGTACTTTGCTTGGAAGATGTGAGTTCCTTCCTTTCCTTGTTTGATTTGTAGTCCAAGGAAGTAATTGAGCTCTCCCATCATGCTCATTTCAAATTCTCCCTGCATAAGCTTCTCAAAATACTTGCACAGGGATTCATCAGTAGATCCAAAGATAATATCATCTACATAAATCTGTACAAGTAGTATGCTTTTAACTTTTGATTTTATAAATAGAGTGCTATCTACTTGACCTCTACTGAAACCATGGTTTAAAAGAAAAGAACTAAACCTTTCATACCAGGCTCTAGGTGCTTGCTTTAATCCATATAAAGCTTTATGAAGTTTGAAAGCATGATTAGGAAATTCTGTGTCATCAAAACCCGGGGGTTGTTCTACATAAACTTCCTCTTTTATAAAACCATTTAAGAATGCAGATTTGACATCCATTTGAAATTGTTTTAAGTCTAATGCTGATGCATATGCAAGTAATATTCTAATAGCCTCAAGTCTAGCTACAGGTTCATAGGTTTCATCGAAATCTATGCCTTCCTCTTGGGAATAGCCTTAACCTACCAGTCTGGCCTTGTTTCTTAAGATCACACCAGCCTCATCCAATTTGTTTCTGAACACCCATTTGGTGCCAATAACTGGATGGTCTGATGGTCTAGGAACAAGTGACCATACTTGGTTTCTATTGAACTGATTTAGTTCGTCTTGCATGGCCAAGATCCAATATTCATCACCAAGAGCTTCATTGACTGTCCTCGGCTCTATTTGAGAAACAAATGCTAAATAATCACAGGGTATCATGTTACCTCTTGTTCTTACCCCAACAGATGGATCACCAATAATATTCTCAGGTGGGTGATCTTTCTTGTATCTCCACTCGTTTGGAAGATTTTCATGTGTAATATCTTGTTGTTGCAAGTCTTCCAGAGGTGGATCATCCCTGTCTTCAATTGAAGTATTCTTTAATTTCTTGGACAGTTCGTCTGCATCATCATTGTCACTTTCTTCTTCCTTTCTCAAGGAAGGGTTAGTCTCATCAAAAATAATATGCACAGACTGTTCAATTAATAAGGTACATTTGTTAAATACTCTATAACCTTTGGGTTTAGAAGTATACCCCATGAAGATACCTTCATCTGATTTGGCATCCAACTTACCAATATCCCTTTTTCCATTATTGTGAATGAAGCAAGGACATCCAAATGTCCTAAAGTGGCTAATCTTTGGCTTCTTTCCTTTAAACAATTCGTATGCAGTCTTCTTGAGGATTGGCCTGATCATTACTCTGTTGATAATATAGCTTGCTGTGTTCACTGCTTCAGCCCAAAAATATCTTGGCAAATTATATTCTGACAACATTGTTCTTGCCATGTCTAATAGAGTTCTATTCTTCCTCTCAGCAACTCCATTTTGCTGTGGTGTCCTTGGTGCTGAGAAATTGTGCTCGATCCCTTGGTCATCACAGAATTTAGCAAATCTTTCATTTTGAAATTCTCCTCCATGATCTGACCGGATTCCAACAATGCAAAACTTCTTGTCTTTCTGAACTTCCCTGCTGAAGCTTACAAAGCTTTCAAATGTATCATCTTTGTGTTCTAGGAATGACACCCATGTAAATCTGGAATAGTCATCGACAATAACAAAACCAAAATTCTTTCCTCTAAGACTGGTGGTTCTCATTGGCCCAAATAAATCCATATGAAGGAGTTCTAAGGGTTTTGAGGTTGTCACTACAGTCTTTGATTTGAAGGAGTTCTTAACATGTTTTCTTGGCACAAGGTCTGTAGACAGCATCCAATTTTGTGCTGACCTTTGGCAGACCTTCCACAAGATTCTTCTTTAGCAGCTTTCTCATACCATCTATGCTGCAATGTCCTAATCTTCTGTGCCACAGTTCAGTTGATTGATCCTTGTTTGCTGCCAAACAAACATCTTGATCCTTGAGTTCTTCAAGATGAAGTGCATACATGTTCTTTTCTCTATTGGCTTCGAAAATTACTACTCCATCCTTCGATATGCTGCACTTTGACTCTTGAAACTGAATTTGATGACCTCTGTCACAAAGCTGGCTGATGCTGATGAGATTGTGCTTCAGTCCTTTGACAAGCAATACATCTTCAATTACTACCTTTCTTTTGTTACTCACAGAGCCACTGCCAATCACTGTGCCTTTCCCATTGTCTCCATAGGTAACAGTTCCTTCTTCAGCTTGTAGATGGGTGAATAGCTTCCGATTTCCTGACATGTGCCTTGAGCACCCACTGTCCAAATACCATTTGGATGCTCGAGAGTTACCCTGAAATGAAAACATTAAGTCTTAGGTACCTAAGTTCTTTTGGGTCCTGATTGGTTAGTATCATTGGTTTCCCTTTTTACTATCCATTTCTTATGTCTTGTTGGACATGTTGTTTTTATGTGACCTAAGTTATTACAATGACTGCAACAAGATGTTTTTGTTACTTTTTCAATATATTTGAAATTAGCTTTATATGATATGTCTTGTTCTAGTACAAATTTTGGAGTTGGGTATATTTTAGGATAGACTATGGTTTCTTCATTATCTGGAGGTGTATATCCTAATCCATGTTTTTTCTTTCCTGATCTTCTAGCACCTTTTAGTATTAAGGGATTTTTACCATTTGTAAATTTTTCCAATGTGCTAGATAACTTAATATTTTCTTCTGTTAGTGTCTTAATTTCAGTTTTCAGTTCATCTGAGCTTGCTTGTTTTTCTAGTTTCATCATTTGTTCATTCTTAGCTTTTAGATCCTCATATAACAGTTCATTTCTCCTTTTAAGTTCAGTTATTTGGCTTTCTAATTGATCATTTTCTGATTTTAGATCTGAGTTTGTGTTTTCTAGACAAGCATTATTTTTCTTGCTTACTTTTAATAGTTTGGTTGCTTCTCTATATTTACTGTATAGTTCGTTGAAGGCTTCTTCTAGACTATCGGAATCTGAACCATTACAAGAATCAAAGGATGAGTCAGAGGTTACCTTTTCCTCGATATTTGCCATGAAGGCCAAGTTGGCTTCTTCCTCATCACTGGTTGAGCTTGACTCACTGTCTGAGTCGCTGATGTTGCTCCATGCAGCTGCCATAGCCTTCTTCTTATATTTCCTGAATTTCTTGGAGCTCTCCTTCTTCTTGAATTCAGGCTTCTTGAGCTTTCGACATTCAGCTTTGATATGTCTTGGCTTTTTGCACTCGTAGCATATGGGCTCACTCTTCTTTTGATCCTTTCCATCTGGTTTCTTGAAGTCTTTATTTCTCTTCAAGTGTCTTCTACCAAATTGGAACTTCTTCTTCTTTGCTAGAATGCGTTGCAATCTTTTTGACAGCATGGCTTCTTCATCTTCACAGCCACTTGAGTTCTCATCTTCAGCTGATGACTCATCCGACTTGTCTTCTTCTACTTTAAGAGCATTTGAATGCTTCTTTCTGTTAGAGGACTCTCCTAGTCTTTCCATATTGATCTCATGGGCCATAAGGGACCCAATGAGTTTTCCCAAAGACATCCTTTTCAGATCATTAACTTCTTCAATAGCTGTGACCTTTGGGGTCCATGAGGATGGTAAGGATCTAAGAATTTTCCTCACCATGTCTCCAATCTCATAGGTTTTTCCTAGTCTGGCTAACCCATTTGTGATATCTGTAAATCTACTGAACATCTGGGTTATGGATTCACCTGATTGCATCTGAAATCTTTCATATTGTGTAACAAGAATATCGATTCTTGTCTCCTACACTTTGTCTGTGCCTTCATAGGTAATTCTAAGCTTTTCCCACATCTCCATTGCGGATTTTCAGGTTGAAACTATGTTGAATTCCTTTTTACTTAGTGCACAGCACAGAATACTCTTAGCCTTACAGTTCAAGGAGATCTTTTTCCTGTCATCATCTGTCCACTGAGCTTTCTCATTTGTGACCAGGAGATCGCCTTCTTCTACTATTGACCATATCTGATAGTCGTGACCTTGGAGAAAGTACTCCATTCTGGTCTTCTAATAAGCATAATCTTCACCATCAAAGAGAGGGGGTCGGTTGACAGACTGACCTTCAATGTTACCTTGGGCTGCCATGGATCTTTACTCTTCAGATCGTTGGATCTTACTTCTTTGTTGAAGAGACTCACTCTGATACCACTTGTTGCCCGGTTGACAAGCCCAGAGGGGGGGGGTGAATGGGTCTTTAAAAATTTTACTTGATTAGTACCTGTACTTAAAACATTCACACAAAAGACGTTCTTCGATGAAGGTTAGTAACAGTTAGTTCAAAGCGCAATCACATAAGAAAAACAACCACACAACACAAGAAATTATCCTGGTTTGGACCTCCTCTCCTTAGGAGTCCTACGCCCAGTCCCTGAGCAACAACTCAGGATTCCACTAACTAGGGTACAGTCCCCCTATGGACACTACAACACCCAGCTCAGCTGGTCTTCCTTCACACCAGAAGGGAACAACAACACCCTGGATACCTCACTAGGTCTTCCTTCACAACTGAAGGGAAACAGCACCCTGGATCCCACCAGGTCTTCCTTCACACACGAAGGGAAACACCATAAAGAGAATAGAAGAATTCAAGCCCCTGGATCAAGCTTTTACAAGCCAAGATATGAAGCAACAAGCACTGAGAGCAAAAGATCTAAACAAGGCACACTCTCAGAACTACACGGGCTCTCTTAGAAATTCTATTACAGCATAGAGAGCGAAGAGCTAAAGATGATGAGGAATGAGATTCTTGGCTCTGGACTTCTTGCAGAAGAATTTGAATGCTTGTATGCGAGATGCTTGTTCTCCACTTGGTAACTTTTTATTCTTCTCTTCTGTCTTGTATTTATATCTCCTTTTGAAATACGGCCATTGAAGTAACCGTTGTCTCTTAGATTGGTAGACGTTAGACTGCTTGACATTCGGAAGCTTCAACAATCTTTTATCCAGTTGAGCACGCAAAGAGATAAGGTCTTCTGGCCTCTATATGATCCAACGTTGTATGACAGAATGTCTTTAGGACCCTGCACATATTAATTGCTAGAACAGTAGACAGCTAGGCTGTCTTTTGTTGTCAGTAAATGATGATGTGAGTATTCACCAAAATAGCAATGCCAAATAGCTTGTTCTAAAAGATGTTGACAGAATATGCACAATAGTAAAAGGATATCATCTGCATGCATGCAGAGATACGTTCTGTCTTCATTAAATGCACAGCAGTCAGACAGACAAGGAAGTCTTTGACTATTCAACGCCTTAAGAGATAAGATAAATATCAAGTCGATATAAACTATAAAGTCGTTGTCTATATGAATTATGAAATTGTTATGAATACCAAAAAGTCATTATAGAGAGCAAATCGTTGTATTCAACGAAGAAATCGTTATAGTCACTTAACAAGTCGTTATGAGCTTTTAAAGAAATCGATGCGCGAAGCAAATCGTTATGAGCTCTAAAGAAATCGTTGCGCGAAGCAAATCGTTATGAGCTTTAAAGAAATCATTACGCGAAGCAAATCGTTATGAGCTCTAAAGAAATCGATGCGCGAAGCAAATCGTTATGAGGTCTAAAGAAATCGATGCGTGAAGCAAATCGTTATGAGCTCTAAAGAAATCGATGCGCGAAGCAAATCGTTATGAGCTCTAAAGAAATCGTTGCGCGAAGCAAATCGTTATGAGCTCTAAAGAAATTGTTACGCTAAGCAAATTGTTATGAGCGCTAAAGAAATCGTTGCGCGAAGTAAATCGTTATGAGCTCTAAAGAAATCGTTGCGCGAAGCAAATTGTTATGATGACTTAAGGAATCGTTACGATGAGCAAATCATTATAGCTCTATTTAAAACGATATACATGAAGGAAATCGTTGTGACTTTCAACCGAAATCGATGTGGACTTAGATAGATACACTCTTGAAATAATTAATGCTTCAGAAATATAATGCTTACCAATATTGGCTTGATTGACCTTGACCTTGGAGTATTTCTTGTACTTAAGACTTAGAGAACTTTGATAAGGTTTTGTTAATTACCAAAATACATATATATTTAAAAATTATGTGGGGACAGACTGATCATCATGAATTGATCTCTGATTCGAAGTAATTTTGAATTGCTTAAGCTTCCGCATTAATTGATGTTAGATCTATTCAACCCCCCTTCTAAATCTGATCCATCCACCTATTCGATCCTACAATTGGTATCAGAGCGGGTTAATATCTATTTCTGATTTGATTTGATTGCTTCTGTTTGATCTCTGTGTTAATTGCTTGCTCTTTCATTGTCTCTCATTGCGATTGATGGATTCTCGAGGATTTGTAGCTGAGGGCCATTCCATTAATAGACCACCATTTTTTGATGGGTCTGATTACTCCTATTGGAATAATCGCATGCATGTTTTTCTAAGGGCACAAAACTATGAAATCTGGAAAATAGTTGATAAGGGTCCTTATGAAAATCAGGGGGATGAGGAGAATTAGACTAGAGAGCAGATTAGGAAAGCTTCTCTTAATTATAGTGCCTTGAATATGCTTCATTGTGTTGTCCACCCTAAAGAATATTCAAGAATATCCATGTGTAAATCTGCTAAAGAAATGTGGGATAAACGTGAATTAATGTATGAAGGAACATCTCAAGTTAGGGAAACCAAAGCAAACATACTTGTTTCTGAATATGAATTGTTTATGATGAAATATGATGAATCAATTTCTGAAATGTTTGCTAGGTTTATGATAATTGTCAATGGACTGAAGGCACTTGGTAAGGAATACACTAATGCTGATCTGGTAGGAAACATTTTGCATTCTCTATCATCCATTTGGCACACAAAGGCTACAGTGATTGAAGATTTTAAGGATTTATCCAAAATTTCTTTGGATGAACTCATAGGATCTTTAATGACTTATGAAATAAATTTGAAAAGAAGTGAAGAACATATGCTTAAAGCTAAACCAATAGCACTTAAGGCTTCATCAAGCAACAAAGAGAAAAATCAAGAAAAATCAAGTTTTGATGAGTCTGAGTCCAATGAGGATGAACTTGCCCTCATGACTAGGCAATTCAGAAAAATTTTAAAATCAAGAAGAGGAAAATTCAATGGAAATAAAAAATATTTCTCTGGTAAAAGGAATGCTTCTTCTTCAAATTTTAATGTTGGTAGAAATAAAAAAACTGATAAAGGTATTATTTGCTACAGGTGCAATAAGGCAGGACACATGAAGGGTGAGTGCCCTCAGATCAAAAAGGACAAATACAAGAAGAACAACAAATTGAAGAAGCCAAAAGCCATGATAGCAACTTGGTCGGATGAAGACCAAAGTGAAGATGAAGAAGAGAACTCCTCAAGTTCTGTAAATGAGGAGTTATGCTTTATGGCAAACAACAGTGATGGAAAGGTAAGTCCTTATTTTGAACAATATACTGTTGAAGATTGGCAAGATGCATATGCTGAGTTGGTTGAAAAATATTCTGAAATAAGAAAAGAAAATAAACATCTGAAAAAGAAAATTGAAAATTTCATGTATGATACTTCCTTAAATAGAAGAATATCTGAAATGGAAAATGAAATATCTGAACTTAATGAAGAAAAGGAAGATCTTCTGAATGAAATTGATGAATTTAAAATTGCATCTCAAAAGGCCAACAATGATTTTGAAAAGCTTTCTGAAAGAATGAAATTGCAACAAAAAGAAAAGCAACAAGCTACTGATGAAATTCAGAAACTTAAGAAGTTGTTGGGTGAAAAGGAACAAGTGATAAAAAACTTCACAAATGGAAAAGAAAATCTTGATGCATTGTTAGGACTTTAGAATGAATGCTGAAAAACATGGACTATGTTTCACCACAGAAAAATCATTGAAGAATAAATCTGGTGAAAAGAAAGAAAAATCTTCAAAAATTCATTTGATAAAATTTGTCAAAAGTACTAGTCTAGAAAACAAAAATAAACAAGTGTCAAAGAAAACATCTAAAATAATCAAAAACCAAAGTGAAAAGAATGTTACCAATCAAAAGAAACAAAATAGGTCGACACACAATGATGTTAGGTCGACACCAGATAACCACAAGTTCAAAACTGTGGCTGCTGAGTCGACACTACCTCAACACAGGTCGACTTACCCGTTTCTAAACAACAAAAAGATGTTTCAAAAAAATTCAAATAAAAATATGAAAAATCATAAAAACATAAAAACAAACTTTCATGATGATTATTGGAGATCCAAGACATCATATCAATCTAATTGGATTAATTCTTGGAATCAATGGTGTCAAAATCCTCATTGGTACCATTCACAATCTTTTTATCCAAAATTTCTAAGATATCAACAGAATCCTTGGTTTGAATTTCCATAGATGAACAATCATGCCAAAATGCATAATTTCCATGCTTATGAAAGGAAGAATACTGGTGTTTTCATTCCAAATCAGAATGTTAAAATGCCTAAAAGGGAAATCATTGCTGAAACAAAACAAAAATAAAAAACAACTCAAATATGGATCAGAAAAGATTTATTATTTTTGCTCAAACAAACTGATGGTCCCAACAATGTTTGGGTACCAAAATCTTTTCTTCTCTGATCTGATTTATGCAGGAAGGTCGTACACCCAACTCCAATATGTGGTTTCTTGATAGTGTGTGTTCACGACACATGACAGGAGATAGAATAAAATTTTCATTTCTGATTGAAAAGGAAGGAGGATCTGTCACATTTGGAGGTAAAAATAAAGGAAAAATCATTGGATCTAGAAAGGTTGGTAAATCCTCCTCAAACTCAATTGAAAATGTTCTGTTAGTTGATGGTTTAGACTACAATCTTTTGAGTATAAGCCAATTGTATGACAAAGGTCACAATATTATTTTTTAATCTGATTTCTGAAAAATATTTGATTCTTCAACTGAAAAAAATAAAATTCTTTGGTAAAAGAGAAAACAATGTCTACATGATCAATCTTGATAAAAACTTTGCTGAAAACATTTGTTTGGTGGCAAATAAAAATGAAATTGCATGGACATGGCACAAAAGACTTGGTCATGCAAGTTTCAACGCAATAAATAAACTCTTAAGGTTAAATCTGGTTAAAGGACTTCATGAATCTTTTCCAAATGTTGAAAATCAACTTTGTGGGATATGTGGTCAAGGAAAACAAACCAGAAAATCTTTTAAAATTTTCAATGATGTACTCACTTCTAAGCCACTAGAATTACTTCATATGGACATTTTTGGGTCAACAAGAATTCTTAGTCTTAGTGGTAAAAGATATGGATTTGTCATCATTGATGATTTTACTAGATACACTTGGGTCATATTTCTATCCCACAAAAGTGATACTTGTTTAGAATTCAGAAATTTCTACACCACTGTCTTAATGGGTTTTTCATATAAAATCAAATCCATTTTGACTGATCATGGGGGAGAATTTGAGGACAAAGCTTTTTTCTGATTTATGTGCTGAACTGAACATTTTTCACAGATTCTCTTCTCCAAGAACTTCAGAACAAAATAGAGTTGTGGAAAGGAAGAATATAACTCTGGTGGAAATGGCTAGATCTATGCTCTTGGAAAGTAAATTGCCCAAATCCTTCTGGGCTGAAGCTGTGAACACAATAAATCACATCTTGAACAGAGCATTGGTCAGACCAAAAATCAGAAAAACCCCCTATGAATTTTTGAATAACAAAAAGCCAACTCTGTCTTATTTTAAAATCTTTGGTTGCAAGTGTTTTGTACATAACAACAATAAAGAAAATCTTGATAAATTTGATGTCAAAAGCCTTGAAGCCATTTTTCTTGGCTATTCAGAAATTTCTAGAGCTTATAGTGTTTACATTCTCAAGAATAAAACTGTGGAAGAATCTCCACATGTAGTTTTTGATAAAAACTCATATCAAACTGATGACTCTACATCTTGTAGGGTTCCTCAAAATAATGAAGAGGATGACTTCATTGTCGAATCTTCACCAACTGTTGAAGAGGATGAAGATCTATTTGAAAATCTGGACAATCAATCACCTACCACAAGTGGTTCAAGTAATATTGTTCCAGAACTGAATGCATCCCAAGAGGTAATTCCTGAAAACATATTTTTAAGAGATCATCCAATTGAGAATGTAGTTGGTAATGTGCATGATAGAGTTAGAACCAGATCATCTTTTCTAAATGCAATAAATGAAGACCCACTAGCACTAATTTCCAAAATTGAATCCAAGTCAATTGATGAAGTTCTAACTAGTGAGGATTGGATCAATGCAATACATGATGAACTTCATCAATTTGACAGAAATCAAGTGTGAGAATTAGTACCTAGACCTAGTGACCAATCTGTTATTGGTACTAGATGGGCGCTCAGAAATAAATTGAATAAAAATGGATAGTGTGACGGTCCTCTCCGTTCAGACCCGTTAATCTAATAGCGAGCCTAACTCGAGTCCGCCTCTCGCGAACGGGCCGGAGCCTCGCAAGGGATATCAAACCACAAGTCCGTAGTAATATAAAGGAACCAGCTCAAATATTCATAAGATCTGCCCATCTGACAAATATTTACATGAAATATACATAGCTGTAGTACAACTATAACCAAACTACAACAGAACCTGGGGCATACCCCGAGGTGAACGACAGAAAAGTGAAAATTACACTGCTGGTGGTGCTGACCCTCCATTGGACGACGGGCGTGAAATCTCCTGATCTCCCTCACCTGGTAGGAGGTAGGGGTGAGCCTCTCGAGTCACTGGCTCAGTAGGGAAACTCCCTAGAAACCGAGCAAACGAACACAAGTAGCAAAACAAGAAATGGTACTCTAACAATTTATAATATTATCTAGCAGGATATAAAACTGTAAGTACCACTTACCATTTGCTGTTTAACAGGAATCATCGTAAATAAATAAATAACAAACCAAACAGGTGTACGAGCTACTGTAGAGAAACGCCACACTCGGGCCACGTCAACTGGTTCGCGACACAAATTACTGACCCGGACAAACCACACAGGACTACCTCTCAGTCTCGCAGCCACAGACGAAATGTCCAGCTGCCGCTCCACTAAACAAGTACAAAGAACTGTGGAGTCCAACTAAACCACCACAACCTGCAGGTCACACACCTCGCAGGCCCATGCCTGGCACCTTTAGGGACTCTGGCCCGAGCTCCCTAAAGTGAGGCAATGGAGAACAGGACTAGCTGGGGCCCAGTACGTCTACTGGTGTTCGTCTCCCCCAACTACGAGCGCGCTACAAGCGACAACACAACAAACTCTCTCTAGTCGCTATCCCACTGCAGTCTTTCCCTCAGCCGGACATACTACTCAGCACAGGAGTGAGGGTGTCCAGGAAGACAACAAGACCTCATCGGTACCCAGTACCGGGAGAAGCCACAAGCACTCACGTGCCTGGCTCACACAAAACCTGGGGCTCCCAACTGAAGAGGTATCCATGGAAGGCGTCAAACTACACGCCATGTGCACAGAAACCACGTGCACAATGCATAAGCCACGTGAAACCTCCACACAAACCACGTGAAACCTCCACACAAACCACATGAACACCATATAAACCACACACCACACGCTCCCCGAGTGTAGAGAGAGTGCTAATGCACCTCTTACTATCATCACATATCACAAACCATGCTAAACGGAAAATTATACACTTACATGTATTCTCGGATAACAGCCTTCGGCTGCTATCGCGACAGGGTGCAGAGTCACCTTCATGACACGATGGCACGATAGGTCGCCTTCTGAATGCGACGTATCGCGGTGTCGCGACTTGGTCGCGATGCCAAGGGTCGTCGCCTTAGCAGGTGAGAACCCTAATCCGAAATCCATCATCCGGATCACCCCAAATTCTTTAGAACCTACGGTTTTCATTCCATTTTCATGCTTTAATGTGTTCCTACACATGCTATCTATGGTTTAGAAAGCAGGAAACACATTATCCACATCGCACGAATGATCCACGGATCAAACCATGGGAAATCTCCCTACCTTCACGAAGAACGCGAAGAACGATGCCCGCACGACGTTTCCTCCGCTCCACGTAGCATCCTCGCGGTGAAAACTCGTCAAACTGAGCTCTAACAAGTCAAATCGCCCGAAAATTCCACAGCAAAAACCCCCTGGCCGAGCAGAGCTTCCATGAGCTCTGTTCCGCCAGGGTTTCTTAAAAACTCAGTTCAGTTAAGAACGCGACGCTCTTCTAAGTCGCGACCTGAATGCGACGTACTCGGCCGTCGCCTTCAGCCTGCTGACGCCAGCATGCTTGCCCAGCGCGCGACACGCGGCGCACATGCAAACGTCAACTAAAACCAGCGGTGCCATGAACGCGACGCCATGAGCTGTCGTGTTCTAAACGCGACGCTCCTCACTGTCCGTTCACAGTCTGTGAACCAGTGAGCACTTTGGGCCTAAACTTCTGGCCCACAAAGCCTCACAACCTGCGGAAAACACCTGCCACACACAACATTGGCCACACACTGGCCTCCACAACCACACAAAGACGATCCGAACGGTCGGAACGTTACATTACTATCACCTAAAAAGAAATTTCGTCCTCGAAATTTAAAACAGAAGCCAATTATCAAAATTTCAATTTAATTCATATGGTACTATCACCTAAAAAGAAATAAATACTTACTCAAACAAATATGGATACGCTTTTCTCATTTCTTTCGCTAATTCCCAAGTATCTTCACCACCTTGCCTGTTTTCCCATCTGATCTTTACCAATTCAATTTCTTTATTTCTGAGCTTTTGGGTTCTGTGGCCTGAAATTTGCACTGGATATTCCGACATTGACATGTCGGGCTTCAAATCATCTCTTTGATAACTGACAACTTGGGTTGGATCCCTGATATATTTTCTTAACATTGAGACATGAAACACATCATGTGCATCAGTGAAATCTGCTGGCAAATCTAATTTATAAGCTGCTTCACCCATCCTTTCTTTTATTTGGAATGGTCCGACATATCTCGGGCTCAACTTGCCTTTCTTACTGAACCTTAATACACCTTTAGTAGGAGACACCTTTAAAAATACATATTCGCCAACTTCAAATTGTAATGGTCTGCGTCTAACATCTGCATAACTCTTCTGGCGACTCTGGGCTATTTTCAACTTTTCTTGGATGAATCTTACTGTTTCTGCACACTGACGAACCATTTATGGGCCCAAAACCTGCCTCTCTCCTACTTCATGCCAATTTAATGGTGATCTGCACGGCCTACCATATAAGGCTTCATAAGGTGCCATTTCAATACTTGAATGGTAACTGTTGTTATATGCAAACTCAACTAGACCCAAATGACGCTCCCAGATGCCTCCCCACACAAGACAACAAGATCTCAACATATCTTCAATAGTCTGAATTGTTCTTTCTGTCTGTCCATCTGTTTGTGGATGATATGCTGAACTGTACCTTAGCTCTGTGCCAATGACTCTTTGCAAACTCCTCCAAAAGCCTGAAGTAAATCGAGGGTCTCGATTTGAAACTATAGTGACTGGTATTCCATGCAAAGGTACAATTCTTTCTACATACAGCTTAGCTAATCTATCAACTGACCATGTCATGCTAACTGGTAATAATCTGCAGACCTTGGTCAGTCTATCCACAAAAACCCATATTGCATTATGACCTGATGAACTGGGCAAACCAACTATGAAATCCATTTCTATATCATCCCATTTCCACTGCGGAATGGGTAATGGCTGCAACAATCCTCCTGGCTTCTGATGCTCTGCTTTTATCTACTGACATACTGTACATCTGGTTATAAACTCTGCAATTTCTCTCTTCATATTTGGCAACCAAAAATGCTTCTTCATATCTTGATACATTTTAGTGCTACCTGGGTGGATGGTGTACCATGATTTATGAGCTTCTTCTAAAACCTTCTTGAAGGATCGAGGAAAAGGTGTGGATAAGATCTAGAAGGGGGGGGGGATGAATAGATCTATGCCACTTTATGCGAAGCTTAAGCAATTTAAAATTACTTTGAGAATCAGAGGCAATTTAATCAGTGAAAAAAAAAAAAACACAGATCTGATGAGATGATAGGTGAGTTGATAAAATAGATGTGAAACCAGTTGATTAAGTGAATTTTAAGCGATCCTATGCAAGCATCTAACGGATAATGGAATCAAACCACAAATAGACAAGTGCACAGAGATTTTTAGGTGGTTCGGAAATCACCCATGTGATTCCTACATCCACCCCTCACACCCAGTGAGGATTCACTAAACAACTTGGGTAACACACCCACTGGAGCCAGACAACTCCAACACTTGAGTTTACAACTCACACACCTCTAGAGTAAGACTACTCTAGATCCCTGAGCAAGACTGCTCAACAACTACTTGAGCTCGACGACTCAAACTGAGCACAATGGCTCACAAACAACTATGCTAGACACCAACACACGACATAGATCTTCTAGCAGCAGATCATGTCAAATATGAGAACATTCATGAGAGTTATGCAGAAGCACTTGCACAATCTCAAGATGTCTCAGAAGAACAAAAGTACAATGAGAATTGTGTTAAAAGACTTTGTTCTTCAGTGTACTCCCTTGTAGAGGCTCAGATTGGGAAGAGGCTTGAATTCTTGAAGTCCCAAGCGATGCTCTGCACTTTTGAATTTGGGGATCTTCCTTGAAATCCTCTCCAACGGATGCTTCTACTTGATCTGCTTCCTTGAGGCGCTTCAGATGCTTCTTCAAGGATCACACTCCAATTCTCACAATCGAATTGATGAGAATTGGTCTTCAGAAGACACCAGGAGAGCAGAGGAGGGAGTTGAACTCTTCTCGCCGCCAAAGGGAACTTTCCGAAGGCTCCAAGAGTTCGTTGGGTCTCTTGATGTGATGGATGGACAATTGGGGGCTTTTTATACCCAAAAGATTCCAAGGATACCCTTTAGGTACAAGGGCACACGATCCTAGGTTGATACCCCATCGCCCTAGGATGACACGTGGCAATCATCCATCTTAAGTTGGAATCTTTCCGTAGTGTGTCGACCTGCCCTGATGATGGTGTCGACACACTGTCCCAAATCTGAGAATTGGCTGTTCTGGGAACAAGGTCCAGTGTCGACCTGCTCTGGTCTTGCGTCGACCTGCTGTCCCATTCTGCAAATAGGCTATTCTGGGAATTGATCCAGTGTCGACCTGCTCTGGTGGTAGTGTCGACCTGCTGTCCCATTCTGCAAACAGGCTGTTCTGGAAACGAGGTCCAGTGTCGACCTGCCCTGATCCTGCGTCGACCTGGGTAGACTAATTCCTGGAATTTTGCAACTCGTGTCGACCTGCTCTTTGGCTAGTGTCGACACAGTCTAGGCATTTCTTCAGCTTTTTGCCTTTGAGACTGAGGTGTTGTGTCGACACCATTGTGGGGTGTGTCGACACCACCTTTGCAAAAAAATATTTGTACCTGAAAATTAAACACATATATCATTAGTAAAATATTTTATTATTAGTACAAATGATAAGTGTGCTTTGAAACATGCTTTTTGAATATTAATTTCAGGTGGAATGTGTGTATCATGTTTCAATTAGTTTGCATTCAAATCACATTTGTCATCATCAAAATTAGAGGGGAAATGATATGAAATTACACTCAACCCAACAATCTCCCCCTTTTTGATGATGGCAACATTAAATCCATATGACAATGAGGTTTTGATTAGATGTGATTTTAAGTAATTTTTGGTTATTCAAAAGTCCTTATTTTTCTTTTTGTTCATGCTTGTCAAAGACCTTTAAATATTACTAAGTCACAATTGATGGTTGTACTTGAAGTACAATGTTACTTGAAGTAAGTGTGTTGCATAATGAAGGTCAAGCAACTTGACAAGCATTCATGCATTCACATTCACATTCACATAACAATTTTCAATCACATTAAAGACACAAATGAGAAATTCATTCATTCAAGCTAAGTAAACAAGCATTTCATTTCATTTAAGAGAAACATTACAAACTTTCCAAAAAGATTACAACCATTCATTTCTTCTTTCTTTCTTCTCCCCCTTTGACATCATCAAAAAAATACATTATGAAGAAGGTGGAGGAGGAGGAATGGGAAGTAAGATTTGCTCAATGTCTGACAGTCTTTTCTCCATGAAAGACAAGCTGGACTTGATTTGATCTTGAATGGTTGTGAGTTTTGTGTGCAAGTAGTGTTCCATTCTGTCTGAGTTTTCTATCAAAGTAGCTTGAATTCTGGCTAGATCAGCTAAAATGGGTTGTGAAGATGAAGATGATCTAGCTGACCAACCAGGCCTTTGCATGATCTTGAATTCCTTTGTCAAATCAGAGATCTGGTTGTCAATATGTGCATTGAAATTCCTCATGCTCTCCAAATCATCCACGAAATGAGCAAAAGACAGTCTAGTGCTGGTGATCTCATGTAGTGTCTGCTTTGTGTTGAACACATCAGCTTGAGAGTTTGCTAAGATCCCCTTAAGAACCTGCTCCAGTTTTTCTTGATGTTCTTTGAGCTCAATTGAGGCATCTCCCAGCGTACCAATTAATCTATTGAACCTCTGAGCTGCATAGTCTGAGGCAGCTTTTTGCTCTATGAACTTGGTAGACACAGTGTTCTCCAATCTCTGAATCCTCAACTCAAAGTTTTCTGACATGGTTTGAATAGAGGTGTTCATGGTTTCAAATTTTCATTTAAAAAGGAGAACAAATCTGGTGGAACAGAAGGCCCACCAGAGGATGTGGATGCATGAAATGTGGGTTGTGGAGAGACATGTGGAAACTGAGGTGAGAGTGGGGCATGAAATGGAATGTCACCTTCAGTTGAGACTTGAGGCTGATCCTCATTCAAAGGAGGCTGATCCTCTTGACCTTGGGGCTGGTCCCTTGAGCTGGAGGCTGTTCCTCTTGACCTTGGGGCTGATCCCCTTGACCTTGAGGCTGTTCCTCTTGAGCTTGAGGGGCCTCAACCACAACTGGCCCTCTCCTCACTTGAGTACCCTCCAGTCTAAATCCCATGAATTTCTGAATATTCTTAAAGGTGTAGATGTTGGATTTAGGAATAGACTGGGATTTCTCATTATCTAATGGCACACCAAAGTGCTGGAACACTGAGGTCAAATGTGCAGCATATGGAAGAGATCTCTTGAGGTCTTTCCTGGTTGTTTCAGATATAATTTGGTACAGTATTACATGGAGATTGATTTTGATGTCTTTTACCATGCAATATAGAATGAACATCTGAATATCTGTTAGCCTGTCCCTTCCACCACCTTGAGGGGTAATGATTGTGGTCAGCATATGGTGGATGATCCTCAACACAGGGGGAAATGAATTTGTGTTGAATTTGGTGACATAGGTTTGTTTGGGATCAGAGGCATCAGCAGGAAGGCCTGTCATGATGGTGTAGGCTTCATGAAGATCAAATTCAAAATTGTGATAATCTGCCCCTTCATCTGGTACTTTGAAAATAGAGGCAGCTTTATCTGTTGGCATGTCAATGGCTATTCCCTTAACCTTTGATTGATACCCTTCATCTGTGCATTTCAAGTTCTTGTAGAATTCCCTAACAAGTCTTGGATAAATGATTTGAAACTCAGAAATAAAGAGTAACCAAGACTGAAAGGAGAAGTAGGTCTGAATTTCTGGAAATGAGTTTGCTAGCTGAATATCTGATAAATCCACTATCCTGGGCTTCAAGATTAACTTGGCTTCACTAATGGTGTCTTGAGACTTGGAAGACTCAGACGAAGATGAAGATGACTCTGTAGAATCTCCAGAAGAGGAGCCCGGATTCTCTGGTGTAGAAACCCTACCTCTGCCCGAAGAAGAGGGTCTACCTCTCTTGGAAGCTGGCTGAGGTGCAGAGGAGGACCCTGGTTGCTCTGCAGGGTCATTGCGCCTTTTGGTTCTTCTTTCAAAGTGAGGAACATCATCCTCTGCCGGAAGTGGCCTAGATAAGGCCTGAGATCTTGCTCCACGGCGAGGACCCATTTTTCTCACCATGGTTGCAAGGATGGAGTGGAATCGGGAGTTGATGAAGGAGAAGAGAGATGATTGAGAAAGGGATGTGATTGAGAGAGAAATCTGTGGAATTTCTTGCTGGAAATGAGAAGAAAGCGACCGTCGGGTCGACCTGATGCCTAAGAAGGGTTTGCAGTGGTGCAATACCCCGCAGGAACAACAAGGTTTATCCGGAACCCACGATTTAAAAAGGTCTGGCAAGAGGGCAGTGTCGACACTGGAAGACTGTAGTGTCGACCTGACCTAGGGTGTGTGTCGACACGAGATAGGATGGTGTCGACACGGCCTTAGATGAAAAGTTGAATTCTTTTGAGAGAATTTTTGAGAATTTTTGGACTTCTTTAGAATGATAATCAATGAGAGAAATAGTCATTTCAAGGATGTTTAAGAGGCTTAAAAATTCATTTGTTATATTTTGCAAAAATTCATCACAATTCAAGTTTTAAACAATTTCCAATAGGATATGAGCATTCAAAGACTTGAATCAATGAAATGATGATTTGAGGGATATAATATATCTAACAATCAATTTTATTCTACCATATTTCTCAACGTTAAAGAAATAAAGATATTCTCTAGACTAAATACAATTGCTTTGAAAATAAAACACAATCTTAAAGAACAACTTGATGATGAATGAAAATGATTCTTTCTAGACAAAACTCCATTAACACATATATTTTGTTTTTGTAACAGACTATCAAATGATATAAATCTTTTTCACTCAAGTGCTAGTGCTTTTTACACACCATAGTCCCTGGATACTTAAGATTTATTCATTATCAAGTCTCAAAGGGGTAAATAATGACATTTTGACATGAAAATATACGTTTTGTAGACGCCAATATTTCTAGTTACTCAGTCATTATCAAAAAGAATATCACATTTTTGCTGTATTTTGAATCTATTTTTGAATTTTGATCCCCTTTGAACAGAGATAACAGTAGTACCTCATGACATGCATGGCACTTCATTCATTGTGAAGGTGTGCAGTTTCTCAGCACAAATGTCATTGCTCTGTTGAATTTTCAAAAATTTGAGAGTTTTGTAAGATAAAAATCAATTTTATCCAACATCAGTTGCAAACAAGGAGATGTTTTAATTTCAAGACACAAGTTGTTTTCAATCTTGGAAGAATTCTGAGTTTCTGTGGGTTGAAAAATATAGTTGACAATTGATTAGTAAAAAATATGATAGATCACTCAAAGGATCATTTGGAGACTCTAGACATCTGAATGATGACATCATGCAGGAAATTGATGAAATGCAAGAACAGTTATGAGTTTTGCAAAAGTCATGACTTATGAATTTTCTAGCTCCCCTTGAGATGATGATTTCAATCATTTTCTATCAAAATAAAGATATGCAAGTTTTTGAAATCAAGAAAGATTCTCTTTAAACAATAAAAGCTCCCCCTCAATAATTGCATTTTCATTTCTTGGTACTTGCGGAGACATATACTCTCGCATAGTGAAAGTGTCCAGACAAGCATAACTTGTCCTTCTCCAAATCACCATTTGATATACCAAGAAGTTCAACACAATGAGAGTTGAAGACTTTATTGTCCAAAGAAGAAGGAAGTGGAATTGAGAGAGATATGGACATTGTGACTGAAGGAAGCAAAGGGTTATGATATGAAAAGAACTCCCCCTTAGACAGTGCATAACACTCAACCCAAACCTAAAGAGAGATCAAGAATGTGGATATTTACAAAGACCAAGTTCTCTCCTCAAAGATGAAAATCTGTTTTCAGGAAGGGGTTTGGTGAAAATGTCAGCAACTTGTTTTTCAGTTTCAATGAAATGGAGTTCAAAAGACTTCTTTGCAACCTCATCTCTCAAGAAGTGATGCCTAATCTCAATATGCTTGGTTCTAGAATGTTGAATGGGGTTTTTAGACAGATTTATTGCACTTGTATTATCACATAGGATGGATACACAACCTAAATCTTGGTTGTAATCGAGAAGTTGATGCTTCACCCAGAGAATCTGAGTTCCACATCTACCTGCTGCAACATATTCAGCCTCTGCAGTTGACAGTGCAACTGAATGTTGCTTCTTGGAAGCCCAAGAAATAAGGCACCCACCTAGGAATAAACACAAGCCACTTGTGCTTTTTCTATCTAATTTACACCCTGCATAGTCAGCATCACAATAGGCAATCAAATCTAGCTTGCAATTAGCAGGACACCAAATTCCTAAATCACATGTTCCAACAAGATATTTGAAAATTCTTTTAACAGCTAACATGTGACTTTTCTTAGGATTAGACTGAAATCTAGCACACAAACACACACTAAACTGAATATCTGGTCTAGAAGTTGTAAGATAGAGTAGAGAGCCAATCATACCTCTGTAGGTCTTTGGGTCTACTGACTTACCATTTGAGTCTTCTTCTAGCTTAGCATTTATAGCAATAGGTGTGCTTGAATGCTTGAGGTTCTGAAAGTCAAACCTTTTGAGAAGTTCCTTGACATACTTGGCTTGACTGATGAAGATCCCTTCAGATGTTTGGTTAACCTGCAGTCCCAAGAAAATGTTAAATCTCCCATTAAACTCATTTCAAATTCATTCTTCATTTGATTTGAAAATTCAGTGCATAGGCCTTTATTGGTTGAGCCAAATATTATGTCATCAACATAAATTTGGACTACAATTATTTGATTTTTGTCTGTTTTTGTGAACAAAGTTTGATCAACATTTCCTCTAGAATATCTTTTTTTAAGTAAAAAGGTACTCAAACGGTCATACCAAGCTCTTGGAGCTTGCTTAAGACCATAGAGAGCCTTATTAAGCTTGAAAACATGGTTAGGATGTTTTTCATTTTCAAATCCAGGAGGTTGTTCAACAAAAACATTTTCCTTAATTAAACCATTTAAAAAGGCACTTTTGACATCCATTTGATAAACTTTGAAATTCATGGAGGATGCAAAAGCAAGGAAAATTCTAACTGCTTCTAGTCTAGCTACAGGGGCATATGATTCTTCAAAATCAATTCCAAATTCTTGATTATACCCCTTTGCAACTAGCCTAGCTTTATTTCTAATGACTTGACCATTTTCATTCAACTTATTTCTAAAAACCCATCTAGTGCCAATGACTGTTTGGTCACTAGGTCTAGGTACTAATTCTCATACTTGATTTCTTTCAAATTGATGAAGTGCATCATGCATGGCATTAATCCAATTTGAACTTGACAGGGCTTCATCAATTGACTTTGGTTCAATTTGGGAAATTAGAGCTAGTGGGTCTTCTTCAATATCATGCAAGAATGATGATCTAGTCCTAACTCTATCATGTACATTGCCAACCACATTGTCTAATGGGTGATCTCTTAAAAACTGATGTTCAGAAATTACCTGTTCAGAAGTACCCACTTCTGGGATAATATTACCTGAGCCACTTGGAGATGGTGTGTTCAGGTTCTCTTCAATGTTTTCAAACTCCTCAACTGTTGGTGAAGAGTCCACAATAAATTCATCCTCTTCAGTGTCTTGTCTTTCCCTACAAGATTTAGAATTGTTAGTTGAAAAGGAATTTTCATCAAAGATAACATGTGGAGATTCTTCAACAGTTTTAGTTTTAAGAATGTACACTTTGAAAGCCCTGGACACATCAGAATAGCCAAGGAAGATAGCTTCCTGACTTTTAGCATCAAATTTGTCAAGATTTTCTTTGTTATTATTTTGTACAAAGCATTTGCACCCAAAAGTTTTAAAAAAGATACAGTTGGCTTTTTGTTTTTCAATAATTCATAGGGGGTTTTCTGATTTTTGGTCTATCAAAGCTCTATTTAGAATGTGATTGGCTGTGTTGACAGCTTCAGCCCAAAAGGATTTGGGCAAATTACTTCCTAAGAGCATGGATCTAGCCATTTCCACAAGAGTTCTATTCTTTCTTTCCACAACTCCATTTTGTTCTGGAGTTCTTGGTGAAGAAAACTTGTGGAATATTTGAAATTCAGCACATAAATCAGAAAAAGATGTGTTCTCGAATTCACCCCCATGATCAGTCAAAATATTTTTATTTTATATGGATAAGTTGTTAAGACAGTGGTACAAAAGTTCCTGAATTCAAGACAAGTATCACTTTTATGGGACAGAAAAATAAACCAAGTAAATCTAGTAAAATCATCAATGATTACAAACCCATATCTTTTGCCACTTAGACTTAGAATTCTTATAGGGCCAAAAAGGTCCATGTGAAGTAATTCTAGTGGCTTAGATGTGAGTACCTCATTGAAGTTTTTAAAAGATTTTCTTGTTTGTTTTCCTTTAACACAGATCCCACAAACTTGATTTTCAACTTTAGAGAAGGATTCAGGAAGACCCTTAACCAAATTCAATCTTAACAACTTATTCATTGTTCTGAAACTTGCATGGCCAAGTCTTTTGTGCCAAGTCCATGCAATTTCATCTTTATTAGCAACAAAGCAAAGATTTTCAGAAAAGTTTTTATTTAGGTTGATCATGTAGACATTTTTTTCCCTTTTTCCAAAGAATTTGATTTTATCAGTTGATGAATCAATTATCTTACAAAAATCAGATTCAAACACAACTTTGTGACCTT
This sequence comes from Colocasia esculenta, assembly GCA_014218235.1. Lineage (NCBI taxonomy): Eukaryota > Viridiplantae > Streptophyta > Magnoliopsida > Alismatales > Araceae > Colocasia > Colocasia esculenta. Next base: position 80,137,175 of record CM024755.1, on the reverse strand, counting down.
TGTCACATAGTTGGCTGATACTGAGCAGATTATAATCAAGACCATCAACTAGTAAAACATTATCTACAGAGTTTGAGGAAGTTTGACCAACCTTACCAGATCCTATGATCTTTCCTTTATTTTTACCTCCAAAAGTTACTGACCCTCCCTCCTTTTCAATCAGGAATGACAATTTGGCTCTGTCTCCTGTCATGTGTCGTGAACACCCACTGTCAAGAAACCACACATTGGTGTTGGGTGCACGACCTTCCTGCAAAAAGATCAGTGGAGAGAAGATTTTGGTACCCAAACAGAGTTGGGACCATCAGAATGTTTGAACATTGTTAGTAAATCTTTTCTCACCCAAATTTGACTTGTTTTTGATTTTCGTTTTGTTTCATTGGTGTTTTCAGTCTTTTTCTGTTTGTTCTTTTCCTTAGGAATGAAAGCACCAATATTTTTGTTTTTAGTGGGAGGGGAGTTTTTCATTTGAGCATAGGAGTTCAGATTAGGAGGTGGAATCCATGGATTTTGTTGGTACATCCAAAGGTTTGGATGAAGGAATTGAGGATGATACCAACAAGGGTTGTCATACCATTGGCTCCAAGGATTGATCCAATCATCTTGAAATGCTGTCTTGGAGGTCCAAGGTTCTTTATAACTGATTTCCTTTGACTTTTTCTTGTTTTTCAAATTTTTATTTGAATTTTTGATTGAGTTGTTTGTAGCTTTTGATGTTGGGCAGGTCGACCTCTCCATGACTGGTGTCGACACAACAACCACATAAGTCTTCTTATTGTGGACTGGTGTCGACCTGTCAGGAGACTGTGTCGACCTGGTTGTCTTCTTTTATTTTTGAGTTTTTGATTTGTTTTGTGTTTCGTTTGATGTTTTGTCTGATGTTTGCTTGATTTCTGTGTTCTCAAGATTAGGACCTTTGACAAATTTAATTAATGGTGCTTTGCCCTTTTTCTCACCAGATTTGTCTTTCTTTGGTTTTTGTTTGTTGAATCCTAATCCATGAGAAGTTGTTGTCATATTTGTTCCATGCAGTGCCTCCAAGTTATCTTTACCTTTTGTGAAGGTTTGGATAACTTCATCCCTTTCTTTTAGCTGGTTTTGAAGAGTTTTAATTTCTTCAATCTTTTGTTGTTTTTCCATTTCCAGCTTTTCAGATAAGTCTTTGAATTCTTGGGTGGTCTTTTGAGAGGCAAGCTTCAGATCATCAATTAGATTCATGCGATTTTCTTTTTCTTCATTTAATTCTGTTATCTCATTTTCTAGTTCACAAGTTCTGTTGTTTGAAGATTGGTTATGATAAAGGTTTTCAATTTTCTTTTTGATGTGTTTGTTTTCTTTTCTCATTTCAGAGTATTTTTCAACTAGTTCAGCATAAACATCCTGCCAATCTTCAACAGTGAAATCTTCAAAAGAAGTGCTTACCTTTTCTTCTGAGTTGTTGGCCATGAAGCAGATTTCCTCACTCTCAGAGCTTGAGGATTTTTTGTCTTCTTCTTCTTCACTTGAGTCTTCATCAGACCAAGTGGCTACCATGGCCTTTGGCTTCTTGAACTTCTTGTGCTTTTCCCTCTTGTTCTCAGGACACTCTCCCTTCATGTGTCCTGGCTTATTACACCTGTAACAAATAACAGTTTCGTCAGATTTTTGATTCTTGTTGAAATTAGAAGGGAAGGTGTTTCTTTTACCTGAGGAAAACTTCTTTTCCCAGACATTTTTCCTTTTCTATATTTCAAGAATTTTTTGAATTGCCTGGTCATGGGGGCAATTTCATCCTCATTTGACTCAGACTCCTCAGAACTTGTCTTTTCCTGACTTTTGTCTTTATTACTTGAAGAGGCCTTAAGTGCCATTGGCTTGGTCTTAATTATGTGTTCTTCATTTCTTTTTAAATTGATTTCATATGTCATTAAGGATCCTATCAATTCATCCAAAGAAAGTTTGGACAAATCTTTAGAATCTTCAATGACAGTGGCCTTTGTGTGCCAAATTGAAGAAAGTGAACGTAAGATTTTCCTTACCAAGTCTACATCTGTGTAGTCCTTACCTAAGGCCTTGAGTCCATTGACAATAACCATGAACCTGGCAAACATTTCAGAAATTGTTTCATTAGACTTCATCATAAACAATTCATATTCTGAAACAAGAATATTTGCCTTAGTTTCCTGTACTTGTGATGTTCCCTCATAAAGTAATTCGAGTTTATCCCACATCTCTTTGGCAGATTTGCACATTGAGATTCTCGAATACTCTTTGGGATGAACAACACATTGAATCATGTTCATGGCAGTATAATTCAATGTGGCTTTTCTTATTTGTTCCCTAGTCCAGGTTTCTTCCTCTCCCTGGTTTTCATAGGGACCAGCCTCAACCACTTTCCAAATTTCATAGTTCTGGGCTCTTAGAAAGACTTGCATTCTATTTTTCCAGTATGAATAGTCCGTTCCATTAAAGAATGGTGGCATATTTATGGAATGCCCCTCAGCTATGAAACCTTTGGAATCCATTGAGTTAAAAAGAAAGCACAGAAAGAATACTTAGCAAACAAGCAAACAATCAAGCAATCAGACACACAATACTCAAAAACTGCTCAAATCAAATCAGATCAAGTATAAACCCTCTCTGATACCAATTGAATGATCGAGGAAAAGGTGTGGATAAGATCTAGAGGGGGGGGGGGAATAGATCTATGCCACTCTATGCGGAAGCTTAAGCAATTTAAAATTACTTTGAGAATCAGAGGCAATTTAATCAGTGAAAAAAAAAAACACAGATCTGATGAGATGATAAGTGAGTTGATAAAATAGATGTGAAACCAGTTGATTAAGTGAATTTTAAGCGATCCTATGCAAGCATCTAACGGATAATGGAATCAAACCACAAATAGACAAGTGCACAGAGATTTTTAGGTGGTTCGGAAATCACCCATGTGATTCCTACATCCACCCCTCACACCCAGTGAGGATTCACTAAACAACTTGGGTAACACACCCACTGGAGCCAGACAACTCCAACACTTGAGTTTACAACTCACACACCTCTAGAGTAAGACTACTCTAGATCCCTGAGCAAGACTGCTCAACAACTACTTGAGCTCGACGACTCAAATTGAGCACAATGGCTCATAAACAACTATGCTAGACACCAACACACGACATAGATCTTCTAGTAGCAGATCATGTCAAATATGAGAACATTCATGAGAGTTATGCAGAAGCACTTGCATAATCTCAAGATGTCTCAGAAGAACAAAAGTACAATGAGAATTGTGTTAAAAGACTTTGTTCTTCAGTGTACTCCCTTGTAGAGGCTCAGATTGGGAAGAGGCTTGAATTCTTGAAGTCCCAAGCGATGCTCTACACTTTTGAATTTGGGGATCTTCCTTGAAATCCTCTCCAACGGATGCTTCTACTTGATATGCTTCCTTGAGGCGCTTCAGATGCTTCTTCAAGGATCACACTCCAATTCTCACAATCGAATTGATGAGAATTGGTCTTCAGAAGACACCAGGAGAGCAGAGGAGGGAGATGAACTCTTCTCGCCGCCAAAGGGAACTTTCTGAAGGCTCCAAGAGTTCGTTGGGTCTCTTGATGTGATGGATGGCCAATTGGGGGCTTTTTATACCCAAAAGATTCCAAGGATACCCTTTAGGTACAAGGGCACACGATCCTAGGTTGATACCCCATCGCCCTAGGATGACACGTGGCAATCATCCATCTTAAGTTGGAATCTTTCCGTAGTGTGTCGACCTGCCCTGGTGATGGTGTCGACACACTGTCCCAAATCTGAGAATTGGCTGTTCTGGGAACATGGTCCAGTGTCGACCTGCTCTGGTCTTGCGTCGACCTGCTGTCCCATTCTGCAAACAGGCTGTTCTGGGAATTGATCCAGTGTCGACCTGCTCTGGTGGTAGTGTCGACCCGCTGTCCCATTCTGCAAACAGGCTGTTCTGGAAACGAGGTCCAGTGTCGACCTGCTCTTTGGCTAGTGTCGACACAGTCTAGGCATTTCTTCAGCTTTTTGCCTTTGAGACTGAGGTGTTGTGTCGACACCATTGTGGGGTGTGTCGACACCACCTTTGCAAAAAAATATTTGTACCTGAAAATTAAACACATATATCATTAGTAAAATATTTTATTATTAGTACAAATGATAAGTGTGCTTTGAAACATGCTTTTTGAATATTAATTTCAGGTGGAATGTGTGTATCATGTTTCAATTAGTTTGCATTCAAATCACATTTGTCATCATCAAAATTAGAGGGAAAATGATATGAAATTACACTCAACCCAACACTTCTGTCTAATTTCTGCATCTTCTGGGACATACAATCGTTCTTTTAGTCTGACCACATTATCATGCCCCAAATTTACTTCATCCATTTTGAGAATATCTGCTAAATTGGTATCTGCTTTCTGTGCCTTTGCTATCTGCCAGTAAAGAGAAGGCTCCACTGCACTAGTTGCTAATATTGCTCTGCGCTGACTGCTTGGCACATGTAAGGAATTCTCTGCCACATCCTCATAAAGTTTCCGTTCTCTGATCATAAGTTGATCATAACCGCTTTTCTGCTCAGTGCATCTGCCACCACATTTGCTCTGTCTGGATGATATGCCAAATTAAAATCATAATCTTTTAAATATTCCATCCATCAGTGCTGCCTTAGATTCAAATCTTTCTGAGAGAAAATATATTTTAAGCTTTTATGATCAGTAAAAATCTCAAATCTTTCACCATACAAATAATGCCGCCAGATCTTTAATGCAAAAACTACTGCTACCAACTTTAAATCATGAGTAGGGTAGTTTTCCTCATGTTTCTTCAATTGCCTGGAGGCATAGGCAACCACTTTACTATGCTGCATCAAAACTGCACCCAAACCTCCCTTGGATGCATCTGTAAATAGAACAAATCTGCCACTACTCGATGGAATCTCTAAAACTAGTGCTGATGTCAACCTTTTCTTCAGCTCTGTAAAACTGCACCTGCACTCCGGGGACCACACAAAAGGAACACCCTTTCTTGTCAACCTTGTCATCGGTGCTGCTATCTTGGAGAAATCTTGGATAAATCTTCTGTAATAACCTCCAAACCTAGAAAACTCTTAATCTCAAACACAGTCCTCGGCTCTTCCCACTTCATTACTGCCTCAACTTTGGCTGGATCCACTGCAATACCTTCACCTGATATCACATGACCCAGAAACTGAATCTCCTTCAGCCAGAACTCACATTTACTAAATTTAGCAAATAACTGATGATCTCTCAATATCTGCAAAGTAATCCGCAAATGATCTGCATGTTCTTCTTCTGATGCTGAATAAACCAATATATCATCAATAAAAACCACTATAAACTGGTCTAAATATTGATGAAATATTCTGTTCATCAAATTCATAAATGCTGCAGGTGCATTTGTCAATCCAAAAGGCATCACAACAAACTCATAATGCCCATATCTAGTCCGAAAAGCTGTCTTCTCAATATCTTCTTCTCTGATCCGCAACTGATGATATCCTGATCTCAAATCTATCTAAGAAAATACTTTGGCTGACTGCAGTTGATCAAATAAATCATCAATCCGAGGAAGTGGATACTTATTCTTAATTGTAACTTTATTCATCTGCCTGTAATCTATACACATTCTTAAACTGCCATCTTTCTTCCTGACAAATAACACTAGCGCTCCCCATGGTGACTGACTAGGTCTAATAAAACCTTTTTCTAATAACTCTTGCAACTACTTTTTCAATTCTTTCAATTCTGCTGGGGCCATTCTATATGGTGCTTTAGAGATAGGTAAACTGCCTGGTTGCAATTCAACTGTGAAGTCTACCTCTCTATGCGGAGCTAACCCTGACAACTCATCTAGAAACACATCTGCAAATTCTCTAACCATTGGCACTGAATCTACAGATTTACTAGATTCAACTAGACTAACAGAAGCAAGGTACGCTACACATCCCGCATTAATTAACTTTCTAGCTCTAAGTGCAGAAATAATAAACTTGGGAGTGTAAAAAGGCATACCTTGAAATTCAAACACCTCACCACCAGGTCTGCAAAATCTGACTCTCTTCTTTCTACAATCAACCAATGCCCCGTAGGCCTCTAACCAATCCATCCCCAGAATCACATCATATTCTTTCAATGTTAAAGCATACAATCTTGCCGGCATCTGATTCCCATGAATTACTATCGGGACCTCTTCTAAAAAGTAGGAAGTCAACAAATACCCTCCTGAAGGAATTTCCACTACCAACTCACAAGACCTTTCTTCTAAAGGAAGTACCATGCTATCTAGAAAATCTTCGGAAATAAATGAATGGGAAGCACCCGGATCAATTAATACTCTAGCAATAAAATCAAAGAAAGGTAAAATACCTTCAATAAGATTGGATGCTTCCGCCTGAGCTTTGGTAACAGGCATCACTCGACCCCATCCTCCTCTTTGATACGGTGCACCTCTGCCTTGCTCTGCTGACCGCTGAAAGGGCTGCTGCTGCTGCTGGGTCCCTCTACCATAAGTCTGCTCTCAAGGATATGGGCAATTCCTTGCTAAATGTCCTGGCTGCCCACAAGCATAACATCTAAAAGCTGGATATGTTGTAGGCTACCCTGCCGTGCTCTGCTGAGATTCCTCTGGAACCGGTGGTCTATAGTCTCGGTCCTGCTGAAAACCTCCCTGCTGAAAACCCTGTTGCCTGCCTCTACCACGACCTCCTTGAAAGAATTTTTTGATCTGCTTGCCCCATTTTGCTATTCCAGATGATGAAGAAGCTCCAGAAGGTGCTTTCCCCTTACTAATTCCTCCTGACAGTTGTGGATGCCGAAAACTACTTGAGCCTAAACCACCTATCTGAGACTGCCCCTGCATGGCCCGAACAGTCCTCTCAAGTATTGCTGCTCACTGAGCTGCCTCTTCTACTGTTCTACACATCAGTGGGATCACCGCATCTTGTAATTCTGCCCTCAAACCTCGAATAAAGTATTCCACCATCATGGTATTATCAGTTACTACATATGGGGCGTACCTGCTCAAGGCTATAAACCTCATCTGATATTCGAGTACCGAGAGATTCCCTTGCTGGAGTGTCCTGAATTGCTCTCTTTTCATTTGCTGAATCTGTATTGGGAAGAAAGAGTCATTAAAGACTGAAAAAAATTCCGACCATGTAATAGTGTCCTCCGTCCTGCCCGTAAAAACTGTCTGCATCTTTAATCGCCACCATTCCTCCACAAACCCTCGTAGCTGGTATGCTGCAAGAATCACTCAATCTTCTTGGGGACACCTCATTATCGCAAATACCCTCTCGATCTCATGTATCCAATGCTCTGCTGTATCCGGGTTGGGACCTCCTGAGTATGTAGGGGGCTGCAATCTCAAAAATCGCTCCACAAGTACCGTAGTCTCCTCTACAGTAGCTGGTCTCACTGGAACTGCCGGTTGTATAGGTACTACAGGAGGTACCTCTACTTCGGGCGGGGTTGGAACTGGAGCTACTGGTACTGCCTCCTCTAGAAATGGTGGTACTGCTGCCGCTGGCTATACCGGTGGTTGCTGATCCAGTCTTACCCGAATCTCTGTCAAACTCTCCCAGATTCTTTCTATCATCCTCTGCATAGGATCCTCTCCTGACCCTCCTCCACCACCTCCCACATTTCTCCTTTCGGACATTACTACTCCTGCACAAACATTATTCCAACAATACAATACACAAGAAATCAATACAAAATCAGGGTCACTACCAGCAGTGGGTTACAGTAATGACATAGCTATGTAATTTTCAATTCCTTTATATTCTTACGGACCTTGCTCTGATACCAACTGTGACGGTCCTCGCCGTTCAGACCCGTTAACCAAATAGCGAGCCTAACTCGAGTCCGCCTCCCGCGAACGGGCCGGAGCCTCGCAAGGGATATCAAACCACAAGTCTGTAGTAATATAAAGGAACCAGCTCAAATATTCATAAGATCTGCCCATCTGACAAATATTTACATGAAATATACATAGCTGCAGTACAACTGTAACCAAACTACAACAGAACCTGGGGCATACCCCGAGGTGAACGACAGAAAAGTGAAAATTACACTGCTGGTGGTGCTGACCCTCCACTGGACGTTGGGCATAAAATCTCCTGATCTCCCTCACCTGGTAGGAGGTAGGGGTGAGCCTCTCGAGTCACTGGCTCAGTAGGGAAACTCCCTAGAAACCGAGCAAACGAACACAAGTAGCAAAGCAAGAAATGGTACGCTAACAATTTATAATATTATCTAGCAGGATATAAAACTGTAAGTACCACTTACCATTTGCTGTTTAACAGGAATCAGCATAAATAAATAAATAGCAAACCAAACAGCTGTACGAGCTACTGTAGAGAAATGCCACACTCGGGCCACGTCAACTGGTTCGCGACACCAATTACTGACCCAGACAAACCACACAGGACTACCTCTCAGTCTCGCAGCCACAGACGAAAGGTCCAACTGCCGCTCCACTAAACAAGTACAAAGAACTGTGAAGTCCAACTAAACCACCACAACCTGCAGGTCACACACCTCGCAGGCCCATGCCTGGCACCTTTAGGGACTCTGGCCCGAGCTCCCTATAGTGAGGCACTGGAAAACAGGACTAGCTGGAGCCCAGTACGTCTACTGGTGTCCGTCTCCCCCAACTTCGAGCGCGTTACAAGAGACAACACAACAAACACTCTCTAGTCGCTGTCCCACTGTCGTCTTTCCCTCAGCCAGACGTACTACTCAGCACAGGAGTGAGGGTGTCCAGGAAAACGACAAGACCTCATCGGTACCCAGTACCGGGACAAACCCCGAGCACTCACGTGCCTGGCTCACACTAAACCTGGGGCTCCCAACTAAAGAGGTATCCACGGAAGGCGTCAAACTACATGCCACGTACACAGAAACCACGTGCACAACGCACAAGCCACGTGAAACCTCCACGCAAACCACGTGAACACCATATAAACCACACACCACACGCTCCCCGAGCACAGAGAGAGTGCTAATGCACCTCTTACTATCATCACATATCACAAACCATGCTAAACGGATAATTATACACTTACATATATTCTCGGATAACAGCCTTCGGCTGCTATCGCGACAGGGTGCAGAGTCGCCTTCAGGACGCGATGGCACGATAGGTTGCCTTTTGAACGGGACATATCACCGTGTCGCAACTTGGTCACGACGCTAAGGGTCGTCGCCTTAGCAGGTGCAAACCCTAATCCGAAATCCATCATCCGGATCACCCCAAATTCTTTAGAACCTATGGTTTTCATTCCATTTTCATGCTTTAATGTGTTCCTACACATGCTATCTAAGGTTTAGAAAGCAGGAAACACATTATCCACATCGCACGAACGATCCACAGATCAAACCACAGGCAATCTCCCTACCCTCGCGAAGAACGCGAAGAACGATGCCCGCACGACGTTTCCTCCGCTCCACGTAGCGTCCTCGTGGTGAAAACTCGTCAAACCAAGCTCTAACAAGTCAAATCACCCGAAAATTCCACAGAAAAAACCCCCTGGCCGAGCAGAGCTTCCATGAGCTCTGTTCCACTAGGGTTTCTTAAAAACTCAGTTCAGTTAAGAACGCGATGCTCTTCTAAGTCGCGACCTGAACGCGACGTACTCGGCCGTCGCCTTCAGCCTGCTGACGCCAGCATGCTTGCCCAGCGCGCGACATACGGCGCACATGCAAACGTCAACTAAAACCAGCGGTGCCATGAACGCGACGCCATGAGCTGTCGCGTTCTAAACAAGACGCTCCTCACTGTCGCGTTCACAGTCTGTGAACCAGTGAGCACTTTGGGCCTAAACTTTCGGCCCACAAAGCCTCACAACCTGCGGAAAACACCTGCCACACACAACATTGGCCACACACTGGCCTCCACAACCACACAAAGACGATCCGAACGGTCGGAACGTTATAGATAGGTTGTTAGGAATAAAGCTAGACTAGTTGCCAAGGGGTACAATCAGGAGTTTGGAATTGATTTTGAAGAATCATATGCCCCTGTAGCTAGACTAGAAGCTGTGAGAATATTTCTTGCTTTTGCATCATCCCTGAAATTTAAAGTTTATCAAATGGATGTGAAGAGTACTTTCTTGAATGGATACATCAAAGAAAATATTTTTGTAGAACAACCTCTTAGATTTGAAAATAAAAAATATCCTGATCATGTTTTCAAACTCAATAAGGCTCTTTATGGTCTTAAGCAAGCTCCAAGAGCTTGGTATGACCGTTTGAGCTCATTTTTATTGAATAAAGGTTACACAAGAGGCAATGTAGACCAAATCATGTTTAAAAAAATTGTCAATAATCAAATCATTGCTGTCCAAATCTATGTTGATGACATAATTTTTGGGTCTACAAATAAAGAACTGTGTACTGAATTTGTTGATTACATGAAAATTGAATTTGAAATGAGTTTGATGGGTGACTTACAATTCTTTTTGGGATTGCAGGTACATCAAACCAGTGAAGGGATTTTTATAAGTCAAATAAAGTATGTGAAAGAACTTCTGAAAAGGTTTGACTTTCAGCACCTCAAGCATTCAAGCACACCAATGGCAATAAATGTAAGACTAGAGGAAGATTCATTTGGTAAGTCAATAAATCCAAAGACCTACAGAGGTATGATTGGTTCTCTACTTTATCTCACCACGTCTAGACCAGATATTCAGTATAGTGTGTGCATGTGTGCTAGATTTCAAGCCAATCCCAAAGAAAGTCACATGTTAGCTGTCAAAAGGATTTTTAAATATCTTGTTGGAACATGTGAACTTGAAATTTGGTATCTTGCTAGTTGCAAGTTAGATTTAATTGCGTACTGTGATGCTGATTATGCTGGTTGTAAACTTGATAGAAAAAGTACTAGTGTCTTGTGTTTATATCTAGGTGGATGTCTAATTTCTTGAGCTTCTAAAAAACAACATTTAGTAGCTCTATCCACTGCAGAGGCTGAATATGTTGCAGCTGGTTGTTGTGGCACTCAAGTTCTTTGGGTGAAACATCAGATCCTAAACTATAATCACAAATTGGGTTGCATTCCTATTTTGTGTGATAACACTAGTGATATTAATTTGTCTAAAAATCTAATTCAGCATTCACGAACAAAGTATATTGAAATAAGGCACCATTTTCTAAGAGATGAGGTCGTTAAGAAATCTTTTGAACTTCACTTCATTGAAACTAAAAAACAAAGTGCAGATATTTTCACTAAGCCTCTTCCAGAAAACAAATTCTCATCTTTAAGAAGAGAGCTTGGTTTGTACAAATTTCCACATTCTTGATATCTTCTATCTCTTTTTGCAAATAAAAGTCTTCCTGTATTTACAAATAAATTCCTCACTCTCACATTGCATTGACATTCTTGGTATATCAAATGGTGATTTGAAGAAAGACAAGTCAGGCTTGTCTGAACACTTTCACTATGCGTGAGTATATGTCTCCGCCAAGTATCAAGAGTCTTGTATGCAATTGTTGAGGGGGAGTCTCTATCTTTCAATAAAACATTCTTGTTCATTCTATTTTCACTTCATTCCATTCCCATTTCTCCAATAATTCTCATGTTCACCTTGTGAGGGGGAGATACATGAAAGGGGGAGTCATTGTTACATTCCTTGACCTCACTTGTCTATCTTGAACCCCAAAATTATCAAAATTTTTGAGTCCTTGTGCTATTTTCTTATGAGAGAATTAGGACATTGAAACTAAATTCATTGTGCATTTAGTTTAATTTCAAAGATTTATTATCATTTCAAGGTTAAGCAATCTTAATACTGAATGTCTTTAAAATGACTTGCAAAACACTTGTAGGTACATGAGTGGCTTTACTATTTAACATGTGCATGTTTAAGCTTCATTTTTACCACATGTTAAGAATAATTTTTCTAAATTTGTAGTCATGACATGTCTGGTCAAAGCAAACATATTCCTGCAAAACATCAAAAGAAAATGATCAACAATCTGGAAAGATACAAATAGAGCAATGCAAATTCTTGAACCACTGAGTAATCGGGCCATTTCACCTACAAAGTGATTTGTTTCGTGTCAAAAAGTGGAAATCAAAATTTTCAACTCTGTATAAGATAATGAAAGTTAAACCACTGAGTAATCAGGAGGTCTTGCATCTGATCAATGTTGTAGCAACCTGAATTTTTAAGAAAAATAAAAATTTAAATAAAGAATTAAAACCTAGCTAAATAGATATTTAAATGAAAAGAGCATTAAATAAAACCCATTAAATGGAAAAGAGTAATGGGCTTTGCTTAATGGACCCTCTAGAATTTATTGGGTCAAAATATGAATTTACAAAGGGAGAATAATAAGAAAATACCCTAAATTCGGAGTTTAATTATCTCATAATTGGAAAGGGGTTATTAAAGCAATAAAAGTGGCAATTAGACTTGGAATTAGATTCCTAAACCTACCCCATATTGTCTAGTACAAATTTAGATACTATCCTAACCCAATTAGAGATTGGAAAGCAAGAGAGGAAAGGTGGAGTTAGGAAATCTCGGAATTAATAGGAATTTGAGTAGTAGTAGGAATATGAACTTGTATTTATATAAATACACCTCTTAAATCCTTATGGCCGGCCCTAGCTCGTGCAAAGAGTTTCTTGGAGGTGGAGAAGAGGCCAAGGAGGAGGAGAAATCGAGGAGAGGAAGATCCATCAAGCTTCTTCCTTCGCTCTTGGAGTTCTAAGCCCTAGAAGATAAATCGAGTCAAAGGTAGGCATTCTCACGAGCAAAACTCAATTAAATTCATCTGTAGATTATTCCATACATCAGGAACAAAAGCCCTCTTGTTTCACTCTTTTTCATCGAGCCAATCTTTTGTTCTTGATTTTAGAAGATCTGCAAACATGATAACCCCGAGACATCATGTTTAATTCAAATCTCTATGTATACTTGATCCCATGCTACGAAACTTTTACTGTAGATACTTCATGTTGTTAGGAATCTTTTGCCCCTAAAAGCCCTAATTTTTATCAAGCATGTTGCTCGAATTAAATTATTCATCTCTGCTGCACCTTGAATCAGGTTGCTTCTTGTTCAACTTGTTAGAACCATGTCGATACCATGATTGTTTTCAAATTCCTAATTTCTGGAAGTACCCTTGCATGTCTAGATCAATTCAAATCTGGTTTCATGATTTTTCATTGTGTATACAATTAGTTATGATTTTTTGAACGTCCCTATATCAAAATCTAATAATCCTGGACCGCAATCCAAGATAGAGCAGAACTCTATCAGACTCAGTCCACGGACCTGAGAACGTGACGGCCCGACAGGTCGCGTTCTCAAGCTCGTCGCGACGCCTCTTCTTGTAACGTTCTGAACGCGACAGGACACCCCGTCGCGTTTTGACCGCCTGAGCAGACAGTCATGTCGCCACTCTTTTCATGCCCTGTCGCTACCTGCCCTACCCCTGTCACAATCCTTACTGGCCTATGTCGCCTTCACAGGATTTTGCATGAAAACCCATAAAATTTATTGATCTCACTTTCTAAAATATTCTTACGCCTTTTTCACAGTTACACACGCAGTAAAAAACACCTGTTTTAATTTGGAGCCATATTGAATGCTTTAAATCACATATTCATGACTTCTTTTCTATCTATGATTTCTCTTACACATGCACACACATGAACCATTCATATATGGCTGAAATCTGGCATAAAATATCTCATAATGTATTTGGTAATTTATTGCAATAACGTATATTAATTGCCCTATTTTAAAGGACCTGTATTCGTTTCTAGCGTTGTTTATATACCGATATCGACGCTCCACTGTTCTAGAATTCTTCTAGAACGTCGAGTACCTGTTTTTATATACACACTTTACTTGGCTTGTGGTGAACTCTCCGTCGGATATTCCTTTCGCCGGACTAGTGAACCCTTGCACAAGGCCTCCGTAAGTCTCCTCTGATAATGGATTCCCACATGGTCGACGAGCCGGTTGTACCCTAACACCCATTACACCTTTAGGGATCGATATGGTCCAAACGGCTATTAGAAGTTCGCTCTTACCTTGAATCACGTCGGACCTCTGGACTTGCACATAACATGGCCAGCGGGAAGATCGTGAGTTCCACTTGACTGCCAACACCAAGTGCGCGTGTTGTGCAACTGTTACTATCGCCTGTTTACTCGTCGCATTACGTGCAATGACCATTAGCTCTTATCTGTACTCTACTCGCTCGTCTATTCACGTTCACTCTACTATCTCGTCTATTCATCTAGTGCTCTCATCTACTTCTTGGTACTCTATATTGGCCATTGACTGATTGTCTAAAGATAAACAATATAACTAATGCCTGGCAATATATAAAGGGCCCGAACTGGTCCTGGGATGTGCGCCCGAAAGTGCTAGTGCCCATGGGAGTTAAATGATCAGAGTGTTTGGCATTACACTCAAGTGCTATCTATCTCGACTATCTATATGACAATCAAAACACAAAACGTGCTATACTCTCTCGATGTCTAGAATGACAAACAAGTGCTATACTCGTCGTGCTATTACCATACTTGTGCTAGTTGTGCTATGGCCATCCTGCTATTCGTGCTATACTCGATACTTGTGCTATTTTTTTGGAAACTATACTCGATCTCCTGCTATCGTGCTATCTTATTACCTGTTGTGCTATATTTTGACTCTCTTGTACCTGCTATCCTAGATACTCTGCCATTAAATGCGTTAATTATTTAAAGTCTGCTTGAGCCTGAGATTTAAGTCCTACTGGGTGTTATCGCTCACCCTACGTTATTTGATGTTGTGTTCTCAGGTGAGACCGAGGATGACACATACACTCACGAGGAGGGGAATGACCAAGAGTGAAGCAAGGAGTACCCTCGAGTCATTATGTTATCTTAGAGTTGTAGTTAGTTATTTCCTTTTATTGCAATGTAATTGGGCCCTATAGAATGGCTCTGATATTAGTGGTTGTAACTAGACATTGGAAAAGTTATTAATGAGAAAGAATTGCTTTAGTATTATTCAATGTGCAATGGTTTGATGTCTAGTACCCGCTCTATACCCTTTTCTTGCAACTGCCTTCGCGCTCCGATATTCCGCGTCGGGGCGTGACAAATGTGATCTCTTTCACTGAAAGTGAGATTTAACTAATTTATTCTTGTATTCTTTCCCAGTTAAAAATGAAAGAAAATCAAATTGATAGGATGGAAAAGCTTAAGACCTTAATAAAGTTCATGTATACTGAGTTTAGACCTATTATTGTACATTGTGTTAAAATTAAAGCTCTTAACATCCTTGTTAAATACTTCTGCTCACTCATATAGGTCACTTTACTTCACATTTGCATCATTATTTTAACTACATTCAGATCATTATATCTTGCAATACCTTGTGTTGAGTGTGTCTTTATGATTAAACTTTATTGCACAATACCAAACACAGAATAACTTCTCTTATATGTCAATATCACCTTGCCTCATTTATTTTGATCATTTCTGAACATTCATTTCCTACATTTCATTTCTTGATCTCCTACAATCTTTGTTTCTCTCTCTTATCTATCTTTTTGATGTTGTCAAAAAGGGGGAGAAAGTTCTTTAAATGGGAGAAAGTTTCTTATGAGAGAAAGTTGTTCAAAGGGTGAATATGGTCAAGAGGAGTTATTGCAGTCAAGGGAGTCAGGCTATTGGGAGATCGTGCATATATTTTTTCATCATCAAAAAGGGGGAGAATGTTGGGTTGAGTGTGTTTTGAAATATCCTAAAGTTGTATTTTAATGATGACCAATAAACATCACTCATACCTTGATTTTGATGATGACATATTGAACATGTTATACATTTTATACATATCACAAAATGCTTAAACAACATGTTTTTGATGTTTAATATCTCACATTTTAATGATAATATCTTGTATTAATGGTTTACACTTTATATTTTCAGGTTGACACAAATTTGTCACAGTGGTGTCGACACAGTCCACCTGTGTGTCGACACTAGCTGACTATCCCAGAAGCATGTTCTGAGAGAAACAACCAGTGGTGTCGATACAGTCCACCTGTGTGTCGACACTAGATGACTATCCCAGGAAGCAGTCAGAACAGTTGAAGCCAGTGGTGTCGACACAGTCTGCCTGTGTGTCGACACACTTCGACTAAAGCTAAAAAATGGGAAGTTTTCTGGACACGTGGCTGCTTAGGAATCAGGGGATTTGACCTAGATTTCTGTGCCCATGCACCCCAAGGCACTTTATGGACATATGGGGCTATAAATACCCATGATCCTCGTACCCCAAAGGGAACGAAGCCCATACAACTCTCAGAAAAGCATTTGGCGGCAAAAAGGGCTCTTCCAGGTCTTGCTCCATCTCCAGAAGCTGTAGGCCATCCTTTCAATAGGAAGGACGTGGGATTCAAGGCCAATCTCTGGAGAGAAGTGTGATGTGCTGAGAAAGGGAGCAGATCCAACTGAAGAGTAGTAGCAGAAGAAGAGTTTCTGGCAATTCAGATGCCAGTGGAGCAGAGCATCGCAAATTGAAGGGGATCTTCATCGAATTCTTTCAAGTCTCTTCAATTCAAGCTTTTGCAAGACTCAAGGAACATCCAACCTACATCTATTTTACCCATTTCTTGGATTTTCTTCTCACTTTCGTCTGTGAGATCTGTGCATGATGTTCTGTACATATTTCTATGTACGATTGAGTCTGTGAATCAGATCATTGCTAGAGGATCTGATTTCTTTTGTGTTTGATCTAGCCTTCTGTGGTTTGAGCCGTCGTGCTCAATTTGGAGTCGTTGTGCTCCTTGTGTGGTTTGAGCCATCATGCTCAATTTGGAGTTGTTGTGCTCCTGTTGTGGTTTGAGTCATTGTGCTCAGTTTTTGGAGTCGTTGTCCTCCAGGTTGTGTGTTTGAGCCATCGAGCTCAAGGGTGTTTGGAGTCGTCGTGCTCCGGTGTGAGTTGTACTCTTTTGAGTAGTGGAGCCTCACTGTGTGAGGGGGGATGTAGGAATCACTGGTGTGATTTCCGAACCACCTAAAAATCCTTTGTAAAATGGTTTGATGTGCTAGATTCTTGCATAGGATTTCGCTTTCACACTAAGTGTTTAATTGCTTCACACATCATCTACACACACCCGCACTTTAGATCAGTAAATTGTTTGTCTGAATTGATCTCTGATTCGAAGTAATTTTGAATTGCTTAAGCTTCCGCATTAATTGGTGTTAGATCTATTCAACCCCCCCTTCTAGATCTGATCCATCCACCTATTCGATCCTACAGAGGTGTATGACTCCGTTGAACCAATTGCACAACTCCCTAATGAACCTCACATTGATCATCCACTTCGCAAGTTCATGCAGTGGACTCACAGTCTCCTCACCTTTCCCCAAGGCATGTCACTGCAAATGCCTCTACTTCTATTGAGCTGTCCCAACTAGTGGACCTCCTTTAGAACCTCCAACCCTCCCAACTTTAGGAGGTTCAAGCTGCCTTGAAGGGGAAATCCATCCCCGAGCCCATCCTATCTCTCCACCTAAACATGGGTGTCTTCTATGAACCCACTCACGACCTGACGGTCCGAGCCTCCCCTGCCCCCTCGCGGGCCAATTCTATTACTCACTCTCACCCCCACAGTCTTGTTGGGAGGCCCTCTCCTATCAGGCCAAGCCCCACTGCAGCAAGGCCCACTTACCCCCCTTGGGCTCTAGCCCACACTTCCATGCCTGTTGGTGCACCTCCCCGCTATAATTCTGTTCAGGTGAGTGCACCCCAACCTCATTCTTCCGGGGTGCCTCACAAATCATCTTCCGATCAACTCACCCAAGCCTTCTTGGCGAAGGTGAGTCGCTTAGAATAGGATTTAAAAAGGGTGTTCGCACCCAAAGATTCCTTTGAACTGGCTCTTCCTTCTATGCCAATCTTCCACCTCCCCCCTTCCGAGCTGCCAATCTACCGCCATTATGATGCCACTGGCAATCCATTCGTACACATGAAAGAATTCATGTACGAATCCTCCTTCTGGCAAAATGATAATCTTGCCCTTGCTTTCCTATTCCGATGATCTTTAGATGGGCCCGCCCTAGAGTGGTTCTACTCTTTAGAGCCAGTTGATGCCGAGGATTTTGAGGTAGTGTAGAGGAAGTTCCTACAGCGATACAGGGATTGGGTTGGCCCCTCGCTATGCATTACCGATCCGATGGCTGAAAAGATGAAGGCAGACAAGGATTTGTTGCATTATGCTGACAGGTGGAGGGCACTGGCTGAGAGGTTGAGGGATCCACTGTCGGAGTCTGAACAAGTGAAGATGATTACTGCAAATGCTACTCTGCAGTTCAGACACATTCTGGCCATGAACAAATTGACGACTATGGAGGAGCTTTATGAGAGAGCCCGTTACATCCAGACTCAATTGAAGGACTCTCCCATTATGGCTATGTTTGAGCCAAAGGCCAGGGCAATGAAGAAGAATGGCAATCCCCCAACTGGTGGTCCCATGACTGAGGGGGTTATGCAGCACGAGCAGGTGAGTGCTATGGGCAACCCAAGCTCCTCCACCTACCGCCTGAATCCAAACCCTAGGCCTCAACAACCATAGCAACCCCAATTCAGGCCAAATAATCCCCTAATGTTTAGGGCACCACACCAACAACCCCAATAGCCTTCGCAGCCACAACAACAACCTCCAACCCATTACCGTTAAGTCCCTCCACCTCCTCAATACCGTCTAGCACCGCAGCCTCAATACCGCCAACCTTCTCCTCCCCAATATCAACAATAGCAAGCAGCACCTCCCCAACAACCTCCACAATACAATCAAGTACCTCCTCCAGGCACCTATGACCCCCCAACAGCCTAGACGCCCCCTGGCCCAAGAAGAGCCCATTACCCTCCCCTGCCGGAGACTCTCCTCGATATCTTCAATGCTCTTATGGCCACCAACGCACTCACCTTGCCGAGGGAATGGTTGCAATGGCCGCCCAATGTTGATACCTCGTGTTATTGCGCATTCCACCGGGGGCCAGGTCATACACTGGAGGCATGCTTCCACTTCAAGGATTATATCTATGATCTGAATGACAACAGAGGAATAGATTGGAAGGAGATAAGGAAATACATAGCTGACATGAAGGCGAGGAGGCCGCCCAGGCAAGAGCAACAACAACAACAACAACCCCAGGCACCCCTACAGCAGCCCAATATGGGCATAGTCCAAAACCCACTCCCGGAGCATCAGGCTCCGAATCAACCAGTCAATGCCCTCAAGGCGTCTCACTGCGTCGAAGGTACATCTGGCAAGTAGATAAAAATACATGCCTCCACCTCTACCTCCCAATCTACCTTTACTCTACCCCCCTTTATCCGCACACCTACACCCTCCATCCCACTACCATCCTTCCTCCGCATTCCCACAACCCCCGTACAATGTCCGTCACCCTCTAGTCAACCATCCAACCCACCTCTCATACGCCAACAACCTGTAACCTCCACACCACCGCCCCCTAATCCCCAAGCCCCTTTCTACACAATACCGCTACTGTACCACCACAACCTAACCGCCCACTCATACGCATACCACCCACTACCACCTCGCAACCATCATCCAATCCACCTCTCCTCCGCACACCACCAACTACCCTCATTACTACTCCTAACTCCCAAACTCCTTTCCTACGTACCCCCATTCCACCTCCAACTGCGGTAACTATTTAGCTACCGCATCAAATGTTCAACCCACAACACCCCACCACCCCTTCATGTTCCACTCTGCCAGCCGCGACGCATACAGCAGGAGACGACAATGAGGAAACTATGGTGCTTCGGAGTGGGCGCATATTCAGTCGAATCTTCCCTCAGCAGCAAGACCAGGCACCCCTACCCCAAGAAGAAGAAGCTCAGCAAGAAGAGTCCATCCCAGGGACTCAATATGACTTGCTTAAACACTTAGACAAGACACCGGCTAGAATTTCTATCTTAGAATTGATCAAGAGATTGCCGGTACATCAAGAAGCTCTGATGCACTATCTACAGAATGTCATGGTGAATGAAGATCTTCCGGTGAACCAGATCAGTGCATTTCTGATCCCCACAAATCAGCATCTAGCCATTGAGTTCCATGAATCTGAGCTAGCACCGGCGGAGTTTCAGCGATATGCCCTATGTTTAACTGTCAATATCAACGGCATCTGTGTTTCTCAATGCTTGGTGGACACCGGAGCATCAATCAATGTTGTGTCTTTGGACACATTAACTTTTTGTGGGGTCACACTATAGGCGGTCCGGCCCTCCTCCATCACTGTTACGGCCTATGACAACACTAGTAGGCCGCCAAAAGGAGTGGTTGCTTTGAAGGTGGGGCTGGGTCCATCTATTACTAAGATGGATTTCCATATCCTAGACATGGACCCAAGCTTCCGTATGATACTGGGCAGGCCATTCATCCAGGCACTTGGTGCCGTCACCTCCACTATACATCAGTGCCTCAAGTTTCCATACAAGGGGCGGGTTGTCAAGGTTGCTAGCAAACCAATTGGCTGGAAGTGGACTTGATGACTGATAACTCTGTCCCTTCCATATGGCCAAGCAACTGGCCGTTAATGTCGGTGCTAGACATGTACAACATGCATCAAAGCCCAGCCAGTTTACCATCAGTTGGTGCAGCAAATAGAAGCAAGATCATAACCGAGAAGGGATGGCACATAATGCTGAAGATGGGGTACCAGCCAGGCAAAGGGCTGGGTATATGTTTGCAAGGAAGGACTGAAGCTGTAAAGGACAACAAGGCAAGACCCAAAGGAGGACTGGGATACAATCTAGGAAGGGCAGATGACAAGAAGGGGCCGCCACTCATGTGGTCATTATATCAACACTTCAAGAAGGGTCCACTGCAGCTAGGGAGTGAACACACCTCAACCATCATTTCTGAACCTTCTCATTGTTCACCCCTGGCAACATACAAAGCTGCTGAAAAATCTCAGTTCCTAGAAACAGAGGAAGAGGGGCGAGTCCGAATTAGAATGACATCAATGATTTGACATGAGTGTCATCGCTACTTCCTTAAGTCAGCTTTTCACAGTAGAAACTGAGCAGCTGGCAGTGACTACAAGCAGGAGGCAGCGGACAGATGCAGCCGAACCAGGCACAGAAGCTCCCACTACAACCAAGCTCAGGGCGGGCCTCTTTTCTCCAGGCATCATGCCCACTCTCCTCCAGGCCACCACGTGGCCCCTTTTTATTTCTCTCAGCATTCCTCAGGCACCAATACCCCACCTTACAATCTCTCTCCACTCTCCTAAGAAAATGCTCATCCTTTAACTCCCTCTTCCAAATGAACTCCCTCCACTCGAGCATACGCTCATCTCCCAGCTTTCTAGATTGGCGATCTCACCTCACCCTCTCTCACTTTGTATGATCAATAAAAATCATAAAATTCAAATAACTCTAAAAATCCAAATTATTTTTTTGCCAATTTTCAAATGGCCAACTCCATCATCTCCATTGAGGAGACCTCCTATCTCTCCACCGAGTGTGCCCCAACTTACGGGCCACTCCTCTCCGATCCCATGAACGACTTGCTTTTTCCCTCCATGCAGGGACTCCCTTCCCCCTCCACGCAGGGGACTTTTACTTCTTTTCCTCTTCCTACACCTTCCCCCACGCAGGGAAATTCTTTTACTGCTTTAAACTCTCCTCCATCTTCCCCCACGTAGGGACCTTCCTTTACTGCTTTTCCTACTACTCCACCCCCTGCTGTAGATTCTGGTAGTTGTAGTGAGAGTCTAGGTCAGGATAGGGTTAATCTAAGGGTAGTATCCAAGAAGAAGTCCAAGGATAAGAGGGTTCCACACCGTTTTCTCGCTGATCTAGCCCATAGATGCAAGGCGTGCAGTCTAGCAATTTCGGAGTTTATTGAAGAGCCTTTGCAGTTGCCGGATATAGAATACGAGTAGTCGTTGTGCCTAATTGATGATGGGTTCAGAGTCTATGAGATCATGGATGACGATGACCCAATTGAGGAAGGTGATGAAGAATTCGAGGATGAGGCTGACGCGTTCGCAAGTGGAGTTGAAAGATTCGATGAACCGTTAGTTGTCGTAGAAGAAACCACCAAAGAGATCAATCTGGGAACTGAGGAGAACCCTAGGACTGTCCTCATAAGCAATAACTTATCACCAGCTGAAGAGGAGGCAATTATTGAAGTTCTTAGAGAATACAAGGTCACGTTTGCTTGGAGCTATGAGGATATGCCAGGACTAGACACCGCGCTTGTTGAACACCATCTTACACTTAAGCCGGGGTCAGTCGCAACTAAGCAGCGGTTGAGGCGTTTCCACCCACAGATGGCTTTGAAAATGAAGGATGAAGTCGATAAGCTCCACAAAGCCAAATTCATTAGAGTCGTACTTTATCCGAACTGGGTGGCGAACATTGTCCTGGTCATGAAGAAGGATGGAAGAGTTAGAATCTGCATCGACTTCCGAGACCTCAACCGCGTGTGTCCTAAGGATGATTTCCCTTTTCCTCACCTTGACGTGCTCATAGAAAACACGGCTGGGTATGAAACCCTCTCCTTCATGGATGGCTTCTCAGGGTGCAATCAGATTAAGTTGACTGAGGAAGACCAGGAGAAGACTTCGTTCACTACACCATAGGGAACATATTGATATGTGGTCATGCCATTTGGACTTAAGAATGCTGGAGCTACTTATCAGAGAGCGATGATGGCCATCTTTCATGATATGATTCACATTTATATTGAGGTGTACGTGGACGACCTAGTAGTGAAATCAAGAACAATGGCTGAGCATCTTGGGGTTCTAACTAAGGTCTTGCAAAGATCAAGAGAATACCAGTTGAAAATGAACCCCAAGAAGTGTGCATTTAGTGTTTCATCGGGTAAACTCTTAGGGTTCATCGTGAGCAAGAGAGGTGTTGAGATTGATCCCAATAAGGCGAAGGCAATAAGAGAGATGCCCCCTCCCAAGAATTTGAAGGAAGTCCGAGGATTAATCGAGAGGTTGCAATTTATTTGCCAGTTCGTCTCCCAACACTCGCAGAGGTGTAGACCCTTCTACAACCTCACCAAGTCGGGAGTCGAATTTCATTGGGACGAGAAGTGTCAGGCAGCTTTTGACGGACTGAAGGAGTATTTAGCTAATCTCCTTGTCCTGAGGCCGCCGACTCCAGGCAAACCTCTCATTCTCTATGTATCTATCCTGGAAGACTCTGTAGGAGCTGTCCTTGCATAAGTGGATGACGAAGGCTAGGAAAAGGCAACATACTACATGTCTAAGCTTCTCAACCCCTGCAAGTAAAAGTACACAACAATGGAGAAGACATGTGCCGCTCTCGTGTGGATAGTACAGAAATTGAAGCACTACTTCCTTGCTCATGAAGTCCACCTTATCGCCGGCATGAATCCTATCAAGTTCCTCCTTGAAAAATCTGTTCTCACTGATAGGCTAGCACGTTGGCAAAGATTTATCTCCCAGTTTGACATTATCTACATTCAGCAGAAATCTATCAAAGGCTATGCCATAGCAGAACATCTTGCTCACCACCCTCTTCCCCAATTTGATCCTGTTCGTTCAGAGTTTCCAGATGAGGAATTAATGTCCCTTAGCCGATCTGATCTTATGTGGACGTTATATTTCGATGGAGCTCTGAATTCTCATGGAAAGGGTATTGGGATTGCTCTACTATCACCTGAGGGTGTCACCATTCCACGGGATTATCAGCTGGCATTCCCTGTCACCAACAACATAGCTGAATATGAAGCCTTATTGGTCGGCCTTGAGCTCGCCCACTTCTATGGTGTCACCCATCTGCGAATTATTGGTGATAGTCAACTGGTTCTACGCCAAGTGCTCACCAAGTATCACACTTGAGATCCCAAGCTCAAGCCATATCATGAACTTGCCTCAGCTTATGCCAAGCTATTCTCCAAGCTTATCTTTGTTCATGTACCTCGTCACCAGAACCTTCTAGCAGACACTCTTGCCACCATCGACGCAACTCTTCACATGTGTTACCCTGGGGATTTTGACAGCATCTAGATTGCACATCGTCATACCCCAGTTGTTCAAGACCCCATCTTTCTATGGATTAAGGAAGAGGTGTTGAAGAAGGCAGAGAGGAAGAGCAAAACAGAAATCATGCTATTGGAGCTAGAAAAGGAATTGGAAGATGAGGAGAAGCCATGGTACTATAAGATAGATAAATATTGCAGAAATAAGACATACCCTGAGAAAGCCACGGCTGATGAAAAGAAGGCTATAAGGAGACTGTCCCATAAGTACACATTGGTTGGAAACACTCTTTATAGAAGGGGACTCACTGGAGTTTTGCTTAGATGACTGGATGATGATGAAGTATTGAAGGTTGTTGAGGAGGCTCATTCAGGTGTGTGTGGTGGCCATGTGAATAGCCAAATGCTTGCCAAGAAGATCGTTAGGGAAGGCTTTTACTGGCCCACTTTAGAGGAGGATTGTTATATCTTTGTCTATCGGTGTGTCAAGTGCCAACTGCACGCTGACAAGATTCATTCTCCATCCTCTACACTCCACCCAATATCCTCCCTATGGACTTTCGCTATGTGGGCTTTCGACATCATTGGTCCTCTTGGTGATCCAAACTCCCAAAACAAAACAAAATCATACATCCTCACTGCAACAGAGTATTTCACCAAGTGGGCAGAAGCTAAAGTATATGCAGAGGTCAAGGCAAAAACCGTATGCAAGTTCATCATGAAGAACATCATCACCAGATTCGGCATTCCAAATACCATCATCACCGACAATGGACCACAATTCATCTCTCAGGAGCTTCGTGACCTCTGCAATAGGTATAAAATTACATTACATCATTCATCTCCTTATTATCTGTAAGGCAATGGCCAAGTAGAGGCCATGAACAAAACCTTAATTAAAATCATAAAGAAAACTTGTGAGGCTAATAAGTCCTCGGATTGGCCAGAAAAGCTTGTAGAAGCTCTATGGGCCTACCGCACTTCAATCCGTACTCTCACAAGGCAGACGCCATTCGCCCTCACTTACGGAATGGAGACTGTAGTACCATATGAAATTCTCATTCCCTCACTAAGAGTCCAGCTTGACAAGGACTTGTCAATCGATGAGCGATGTGAATCGCTCCTAGCACACTTGAAGCTCTTAAATGAGAAACGTCTGGTCGCCGCAGAACCCACAAGATCATATCAGAATAGGCTCACACGTTTCTACCAGAAGAAGGTAATTGAGAGAAAATTTAAAGTCGGTGAAATGGTAATCAAGAGGATCTTTGTAAAACCTGGTGGTCCCCGATCTAGACTCCAACCAAACTGGGAAGGACCGTATGTAGTTAAAGAAGCATATCTAGGCAACGAGTACAGGCTAGTGAATGCGGAGGGTGAGGAACTCTCTCATCCTTGGAATGGGCTTTATTTGAAGAAATATTACCCCTAGATAGGTGTTTGAACTTACATGGTACACGGATCCTAAAATGAAAATATGTCATTTCTAATTCATTTTTCATTCTTGGTGGTTTAACCTGAGGTGTCGACAATCACACACTTACATGCCCACCCTCGGAAGCTAGAAGCACGAAATCAAATGAAGATCAATGCCTAACCAAGAGTCTAGGACACTACCTTTTCTTTCCATTCGGTCCACCAATAGAAAGGGGAACCTGAGGGATTGACCTTTGAATCTGTCCAAGGCTTAAATGGGTAGAGGTCAAGGCCCAATAGGGGAAAAGAAAGAAAAACAGTGCAAATCAAAATGAAAAGAGCCGAAACAAGGCAAACCCTAAATAAAAAGCACGTCAAGAGCGGCAAAGTCCCCGCAGAGATCCAAATGGACCTGGTTGTAAACCTACCAAAACCCCACAAGCCAAAAGATTGAACCCCAGTGAGCGTAGGGCAGAGGAATGGGCGTCTCCCCGATCACCGAGACTGTTGGCAGACTTCCTAAACATCATCTTTCCTTCTCCCCTATGGGTATGTCCTAGGTTCAAGGCAAGGCAACGATCATGTAACGACCCTCCTTATACCGGTACGATTATACCAATCCCTATCGGTGTAAAGAGCGCCGTCACAGTGGGATAAAACCCAACACTAGCCGATAGGTTGAATAGTACGTGGATAGTAATTGAATACAACGGAAATAAAATAAACAACTCAACTTTTATTCCATCAACATCACACATTCCACAGTCTATATAACGAAATAAAATGACAATGTCCACATTATTACATGATAAAAGAACTACATTGTCCAGATATTGTCCATAAAATATTTTATTCGTACTATGAGGAAGGGAAAGTACAACTACTAAGCTCCTCAAAAGCTACTCCTCCAAGATAGCGTTCTACGCTATGCCTCTCTCTAGCACGAGATACCTGTCAACCTGTACGCCGAAGCAAGAGTGAGTCCAAAGACTCAGCAAGCAAACCAAAGGCTTAATCTTAAACATATCACAATCATGTTAAGCTATTAAACACTAAAGAATACATACTATCATTTAAACTACAAAATACACATGGTATTTACTCTTAACTATCAACACATTTTTAAATCACCTAGACATGCTTTATTCTATCACATGTTTATTCTAAATCATGGATACTAATATTATACACTTGTACATACTTTCTACACCTAACATGTACCATGATTCATCCCTAAAACATTAATCCATTTCATTATATATTTCTACAACTAGAACATAGAAAAGAGCATAAAGGAATGAACCTAGCATGATGACTATTCACTTCTCACATGCACTTTTCATATTTAATTGTACCTTTTGCTTGCTGTTTTAATGTAAATAAATTTCATACACATGGTTTCATATTTTATAGCATGAATTGAAAGGTCTAGAACATGTTCAATCAATTATCCAACATATATGATTTTTAAACATGGATTTATGCACTAAGTGAATATCACATTTAGCATGGAATCTAAATATTCTTTCTTGTGTTTATCACATTCCTAACCATACTTTACTTGCTGTTTTGGCATGAATTAAACTCAATTACATGAAATTAAATCTATTTACACTTTATCTTATTCACTTAGCAATTCCACATGTTCATCTTTTTGTGATGCATAAATGACATGATGACATATGTTGATTCACATGCACTATCATATGAAGAGAAATAAATTACATGACATGATACTAAACATTGTATTGCAATTAAGGTAACTAATACATGAAAATATGATCATATATGCTATCATATTGGTTTCACATGAAATTACATTTTCATTTATATTCTCTCTCTCTCTTACATATCTTTTCACACATTCTTCATATCATTTACTCTTTGGTTTTCACTTATCACATAACATATCATTTGCACTCATCACGTGCCGCATTTTCACATCATCTTATACTTTATTCATATTCCATTGCTTAACATGCCATGACACATAGTCCTAACTACCAATTAGAGGACACAAACCAATATCTCATAACTCATAACTCATCGCATCTCATAACACATAACTCATAACACATAAGTCATAGCACAACTCATATCACATACCCACCACCTAGGCAATGAAGTGGTGAATCTTGGTAACTGCGTAGACCGGGAGAAGCCCTCTCCACCCTATCCAGTGGTACTTGTCCACCTCCAGGTTTTTCCTAATGCCTTTAGGTCATACTTTTATCAATGTAGAGCCTTCCATAGGGACTTTTCTATGTACAACTCTCGAAGCCTCTAGGGTAGCAGTGTCATTCTTGGCCCAATTTGTTACATATTCACTTTATCACATTTTCACACTTCATTTACATTTTTCACATATACTACTTGATCACTTTACATATCTTATTTATCATTTGCACATGTCTCAGTTAGCCTAATCATGATACTACTGTTTTCAGAAATAAAATAGCTCAAAATTCAGTCTTAAACATGCTGTTAAGTTCTGAATTACACAAGTTTAGATTCTAACATATCCAACATGAATAATTCCCATGTTTTAACAATATTTACACTTTCTGTCACCAAATCAGTTCCAAATTTTTATCACAGGTTACTAATAGTAAGCCTATCACATATGTAATTTTTCAGATTTTTCTAACGGTAAACATAATATCCACAATTAAATCTAGATTTCAGACATATTCATTGAAATATCTTTATACATGGTACATGTAAACATGGTTGGGCGTTAACAGATCAGAAATCTAATACCAGTATTCAATCTGTCATGGAAAAGTTATGAAATTTAATTCACAACAAAATCCATTTATACTAGATTCAAACATGTTCATATCATGCTCATAGCTTAGTCACTAAATTTTAATAATTATCATGATTCATAGAAAATTTAGGGCAACCTCATGATATGACCTACTGACAGCATACAATCACCCATAAAAATTTTAGCATGTATCTACATCCAGAAATCATTTAAATAGCGTATAAAGGATCAAAAGCACAATTTCAGGTCATTGAAGAAGTAGACGTCAAGGGATGTTGCCGTTTACTTTCAACTGCGGCATCCCTTGCCGTCAACTCAAGAACTTGACTGCAACCTATGTTGCCGTCAACTCAAGAACTTGACTGCAACCTATGTTGCCGTCAACTTCTTCCCAGTAGCACACACAGATAACACTCAATATAAAGGGGAATTTGGGGTTCCAGGACTCGAGGAAAAATTCGTAAAAATCCTAAGACTTAAGGGGACATGTATAAGATCAAGATATAGGTTTACTTACTTCTAAAAAAAATCTACGAAGATCAAGAATCTCCGGTGAAGCCCTCCTCGGCCCTGCCAAGAAGGTGCTCAAACTCCGCTTAGATCTTCTTCTCCTGTCGATGTAGATGGCTCCTCGGAGTTGGGATCTCTTCTCCTATGTCCTCCAGTTGGTGTAGCTCCTCGGGGAACACCTTCAGTCGACGGATCCGGGCCTCCAAAGATCAGTTCTCCTCTATTTCGGGTGCTATGGTGCGACGACCCTCCTTATACTGGTACGATTATACCAATCCACGTCGGTATACTGAGTCTCGTCACAGTGGGACATTTACCCAACATTAACACACATGATTGAGATGTTCATAAATACAAATTCAGAGTAGCGGAAGTAAAAGAACTACTTGTCATTTCATTTCATCATCCACATTTAACATACATGATTTATATAACAATTTAAAGATCTAAAGTCCACATAATAAGATACAAATTCCAAATTACATAGATTGTCCACAATTTCATAATGTTTCAATTACAATGCCTCAATTACATACTATGAAAACACAAAATGCTACAACGATGACTCCACCAAGCTACTCTCCTCGCTCGGAGTCGCTCTCCACGGTCTCTTCCAACGATGTAGGGTCACCTACTAAACCTGTACGCCGAAGCAAGAGTGAGTCTAAAAGACTCAGCAAATAAATCCATTCACGTCATACATGCATACATCACAAGTAAGTCTCACATTCAATTACATTATCTCAAGCCTATAGCATGGTTGGACAATAATAAGAAAACTACCTATCAGGATATTTCTACCAATTTCACAACACATGATACATGATTCATGCCATCTCAAAACAAAATACCTATTACATGTTTTCTACTCACCCCTTCACATGAGAGCTAACATTTTACATTTAAGTTAACAGGGTAGCCTTCTAAGCATGGAATCTTACACACATATAAAAGAAGTACTCCTAACATGGATTCTACACGTTCTTGTACATGTAAGGCATCATTATCAACATATGAAGGTTGCTGTTTTGACATGGACTTAATAATTTCATAACATGAATTACAAATTTACACTCTAATACATTTACATCACATGGTTACACATTTACATATTCACATGGTCCACTTTCACACATTACACACATGTACATGTTCACACTACACAATTTACACATATTCACATTTACATTCACATTAGATGCCATGACACATAGTCCAAACCACCATTAGAAGGACACATCACATAGACATAACACATAGACGCCACCTAGGCAACACAGTGACGACTCTTGGATTGCGCAGACCGGGAGAAGAACTCTCCACCCTAACCAGTGGTACTTGTCCACCTCCAGGATTTCATCCTAATGCCTATAGGATTTACACATTGAACCTTCCCGTGGGGACTTTTTCACGGTACGGTTCCACAGCCCTCTATGGAAGCAGTGTCACACACGGCACATTTTACACATTTCGGTTTTTAACACACACATATTACACAATATGACACATCACTTATAGTTTTATCATTAACACATGGTTCAGTTTTCCTAAATCATGGTACTACTGTTGACAGGGTTCAAACACATCAAAATTTACACTAATCAGGTTGGGAACACCAAATCAAACCCTAATTACGTTAAGCATACATAAACCATTCAATTTCACATGGAAATTTCACAACATAACCCACTGTTACCCAAATTTTATGAAAATTTAACCACGCACTGTTTGCAGGTTCCTGACCACACCTACAAAGTTTCATATTTTTCTGAACTACACGGAATTTACAGAAAATGAAATACTCATTCACATGCCATTAATAATTCGGTTATCATGGAAGCACAACATAATGTTGGGTTTGACAGTTTACAGACCTGTACCTAATATGCACATTATTACATAAATTTTCCCCGAATTTATCTCACATCATACAATTTACTGTAATTTTTACAAGAATCTACACATGCTTTCTATTTTCAGTACAGAAATTATAATAAATCACATGATCATGGAAAATTTTCCAAATTTGCAGAGCATGGACTGACATACATACAGATGGTCTAGAAAATTTATGGCATACAAATTCCTCTTGATTCATGTGAACATTAAACCAACATAACCAAGGTCTTATCTAACATGCAATTTTTTTTCG
The DNA here is from genome assembly GCA_014218235.1 of Colocasia esculenta. Classification (NCBI taxonomy): domain Eukaryota; kingdom Viridiplantae; phylum Streptophyta; class Magnoliopsida; order Alismatales; family Araceae; genus Colocasia; species Colocasia esculenta. The sequence goes on along the minus strand of CM024755.1, from coordinate 80,106,292 downwards.
TAAATGTAACCATTCATACTATTTACAGAAATTCACAAAATCTCACAACGCATCCCACCATTCATATTACATAGCATATAACGTTTACAATATATCCTTATGCGAAAAACTTCAGAATTTAATCATATATAAGGAAGAACAGCTCACTGTTCTGTCCTGAAGAACTAAACGGCAAAGACTGGCCGTTCAAAGGGGTTAACGGCAGCATCGTCTGCCGCCAGCTGAAGAGCTTAACAGCAAGGGATCTTGCCGTTAAGTTCCTGTCTGTGCAAAAACACAGACCGGGCTCTGAAGATAGGGGGAATGTGAGGTTCCAGGACACGATTTAAATCTGAGAAAATACCTATGACCTACTGGACATACACATGGATAAGGTGGATGGGTTACTTGCCTTTCTAAAAACCTCCAAAGGGACGAAAATAGGTGATGAAGCTCTCTTTGGGAAATGCCAAGAAGTCTCCACAAAAGCTTTCCCTCGGGTTCTAGGTCGATGTAGCCACCAGTCCGAGGTTGGGGAAGCCTTCCCTTACGTCCACACTATCCTCTAGTTGCAATAGCTTGCAGGGAGAAGCTTCAAACCGCCGGATCAAAGCTTGCAAAGGTCAGTTTTTCTCCTGTTCTCAGCTAGGGTTTCTTTCTCTCCTTGCAAAGAGCTAAGAGAGCTCTTGCAGGTTGCAAAGGGGGTTGTTTTTATAAAGAGAGACCTTCTGTCTCACGCAGGGCCTGATGTGAAGGCTGAGAGCCGTTGGGGACGTCTCCCCAATCGGTGAGCAAGGCAAACCCGGAATTTCGGGGTCTGCTGCGCACAGAAGTTCAGAGAAGTAGACGTCCACATCCATGGCCGTTTACCTCATAGTTGGCATCCATCGACATGGACGTTTACTTATCATGGACGTCTATCCATGTTGACGCCAATTTGCTCTTCGGCCAGAGCTTAAAAACATGCAGAAAACCATGCTTACACTATATATATTTACATGCCATATATGTAATATGATGTACACACTACTACAACATGTAATCAAGCAATATTTATAATTAATATACGCATGCATACGTAAGTATACCAAGATAACATCGTACATAAGTATCTACATACGCATACATGATATATATACACAACATGACTCAACACACAATAAATAAAATGACAAACAATTCGAGGGCCTTACACCCTCTCCCCCTTAAGGGAACTTTGTCCTCGAAGTTTAAACAATACTACTCAAACAAATGAGGATATTTCTTCCTCATCGCCTCCTCAAGCTCCCAAGTAGCCTCCTCTCGCGAGAAGTTCCGCCATAAAACTTTTACCGACGTAATCCTCTTGTTCCGTAGATGCTGAACCTTCCGGTCAAGAATAGCTACTAGTTGCTCCACATACGACAGATCTGGATGAATCTCCACTGGCTCGTGACTAATCACATGAGATGGATCTCGGACATACTTCCTGAGCATAGAAACATGGAAAACAGGGTGAACACTAGCTAAAGCTGGGGGTAAAGCTAGCTCATATGCCACGCTGCCCAATCGTCTGAGAATCTCGTACGGGCCAATGAATCTAGGGCTTAACTTGCTATGCCTGCCAAACCTGACGACACCTCGAGTAGGTGAAATCTTCAAAAAGACATGCTCACCCACCTCGAACTCCAAATCCTTCCTCATGTTGTCGGCATAGCTCTTCTGCCTATCCTACGCCGCAATAAGCCTCTTCCTAATCAACTGAATCTTATCCGAAGTCTCCTGAACTAACTCCGGACCGATCAACTACCTATCACTGGTCTCCTCCCAACATAAAGGAGATCTGCAAGGCCTTCCATACAATGCCTCAAATGGAGCCATACCAATGCTCACATGAAAGCTGTTGTTGTATGCAAACTCCACTAGAGGTAGATGACGCTCCCAATCATCCTTCCAATCCAGCACACATGCCCTCAACATATCCTCGAGCGTCTGCATAGTCCTCTCAGATTGTCCATCTGTCTGGGGATGAAACGCCGAGCTGAGCTTCAGCTCCGAACCTAAGGTATCTTGAAGACCCTTCCACAATCTCGAAGTAAATCTCGGATCTCGATCCAAAATGATCGACTTCGGCACACCATGCAATCTAATGATGCTACTGACATATAATCTAGCCAAGCTCTCTACTGACTGCTTCTTCTTCATAGGCAAGAAATGTGCAGTCTTCGAGAATCTATCTACGACTACCCAAATCGAGTCATTGCCCCGTCTAGATCGAGGCAAACCCGAAACAAAATCCATAGTGACAGCTTCCCACTTCCATACTGGGATCTCCATCTTCTGCATAAGACCAGATGGTCGCTGCCGCTCGGCTTTTACTTGCTGACACACCAGACATCGGGACACATAATCCGCCACATCCCTCTTCATGCTGGACCACCAAAAGGACCTCTTCAAATCCTGGTACATCTTAGTGTTACCCGGATGAATAGAGAATCGCGATCTATGAGCCTCCGCTAACACATGCTCACGGACCTCTACCAAATCAGACATAGACACGGTGATGAAACCTAATCACGCCATCCTCGTCACGAGCAATGCCCGCCTTGCCCACTAACTCTTGGAGTCTAGGGTCGGCTTTTTGTTGCTCGATCACTTCATCCAATACTGAGGACCTAAGGGATAACTGGGCTACAAAAGCCTGGCATACTGATGACTCTAACTCAATCAACGCGCAAGCCGCATCCTCCAACATCTTCCAATCCTGCTGGAGAGATGGCCTCCTCCAGCTTAGGGCATCAGCTACGACATTCGCCTTCCCAGGGTGATACTGAAGGTCGAAGTCATAGTCCTTCAAGAACTCAATCCATCTTCTCTGCCTCAGGTTTAATTCCTTTTGGGAGAAAAGATACTTCAAGCTCTTGTGGTCGGTGAACACCTCAAATCTGACACCATAAAGATAGTGTCTCCAGATCTTTAGTGCATGAACCACTGCCGCAAGCTCCAAATCATGAGTCGGATAGTTACGCTCATGCTCCTTCAATTGGCGAGAAGCATACGCCACTACCCTTCCTTGCTTCATCAAAACGCAACCAAGGCCCATCCGAGATGCATCCGTGTAGATAGCAAAACCCTCTACACCGCTCGACAAGACTAACACCGGAGCTGACGTGAGCTTAGTCTTCAACAATTGAAAACTACTCTCACACTTCTCAGACCAGACAAACTTCACTCCCTTTCTGGTAAGCTGAGTCAATGGGGTGGCGATGGATGAAAATCCCTCAATGAATCGCCGATAGTAACCAGTCAAACCCAGAAAACTACGAATCTCCGAAGGGGTCTTGGGGGTCTCCCAATCCATAACTTCCTGGACCTTTGCTGGATCAACTGCTACACCAGCATTGGAGATAACATGCCCGAGGAAATGAACCTCGCGCAACCAAAAATCGCACTTGCTGAATTTAGTATACAGCTTGTGCTCACGGAGAACCTCTAATACTACCCTCAAATGCTGATGGTGTGTGGCCTCATCCGGAGAGTAGACCAGCACATCATCAATAAACACTACAACAAAGCTATCTAAATACGGCCTAAACACCCTGTTCATGAGATCCATGAACGCTGCAGGGGCGTTGGTCAATCCGAAAGGAAGAACCAAAAACTCATAATGTCCATAACGGGATCTAAATGCCGTCTTGGACACATCCTCACTCCGAATCCTCAACTAATGATACCCAGATCGCAAATCAATCTTAGAAAAGACTGATGCATCTTGCAACTGGTCAAACAAATCATCAATACGAGGTAAGGGATACATGTTCTTCACTGTCACTTGGTTTAGCTTCCTATAATCGATGCATAACCTAAGTGATCCATCCTTCTTCTTTACGAATAAGACAGGTGCGCCCCAAGGGGAAACACTAGGGCGAATAAATCCCTTATCTAGCAACTCTTGCAACTGCCTCCTTAACTCAGCTAACTCCGAAGGTGCCATCCGATATGGAGCCTTCGAGATAGGAGAGGTGCCCGGAAGCAACTCTATGGTGAACTCTATCTCTCTATCTAGTGGCAATCCAGACAAATCATCGGGAAAGACGTCTGGAAAATCCTGCACTACCTCGATCTCTGCAAGAGTAGGTGATTCACTAGCCTCAGGTACTAATACCACGCTGGCCAGAAACGCGTCACAACCCTTGTTTACCATGCGCATCGCCTTCATGGTAGAGATGACCAACTTTCCCGCCACGTTCCTTGGCAAGGGATGAGAGAACTCGTCCTCACCAGGAATGCGGAAAACAATCCTCTTCCCACGACAATCTACTATCGCATAGTGCTCCTCTAGCCAATCCAGACCAAGAATAGCATCAAAGTCCTTCATCTTTAGCAAGAAGAAACACCCTTCTAGGACTCTATCCTCAATGCATACAGGTAACGACGGAATACACTTCCCAGTCGATACCGTACCCGCGGGTGTGTGTACAGACAACGAGACTTCTAAATCTTCAGACTCTACGCTTGACTTTAGAACTAGCTGCCTAGAGAAACGCTCGGAGATGAACGAGTGAGTGGCACCCGTGTCGAACAAAACCCGAGCGTGCACACCTAGAAGCAAAACGGTACCTTCGGTGACATGCTCCTCTTGCTCGGCATCCTCTCGTGCTAGGGCAAACACTCGAGTTGGGGATCGAGGCCTTCCTGGTCTTCCTGCAGCTGGCGCTGCTGCTGCTACCGCTGCTGGGGCTGGCGCTCCGCGCTGGACTCCCTGATGAAGTCTCGGACAATCTTTGATCTTGTGGTCGCTGCTTCCGCACTTCAAGCACTTTCCCTCTACCATCCAACACTCCGTATCACCATGTGTCTTCCCGCAATGGGGACACTCCTTCTTCACACCAGGGGAACGTTGAGAAGGTACCTGTGCACTGTTGGTTGTTACTGGACGCTGCGGTGCCTGGTATACTGCTTTCTTCTTGTCCTGCCGCTGGAACGTAGCTGCAGGCCTCTTCTACGAAGCCTTCTTCTCCTCGAGGTACTGCTCCATTTCACCCTCCTGCCTACAAGCAGCGCTAAGGTCCTCGTCCAAGGTACGATGGTCAAACGCCACTAGCCTCGTCCTCAGTGATGGCTTTAGGCCCATCACGAACTTCTTTGCTTTCCTGCGCTCATCTGTCACAATATGAGGTGCATATTTAGATAATTCTGCAAACCTGGCCTCATACTCGAGCACGGTCATGGAGCCCTGGGTCAAGGAAAGGAACTCCTGCTCCATCCTGTCCTAGATATGCTCGGGGACGAATTTGGCCCGAAAGAGCCTCACGAACTCATCCCAAGCCACGTCAATAGCTCCGTCCTCGAATCGGGTACGCAGTAAGGAAGCCCACCACACATCAGCTCTCTCCTGCAACACAATCTTCATAAGCACCACACTAAACAATTTTAACTTAACAGGGTATACAACATATAAAACTAACACATACCTATAGCATATAGGTGGCAAAAGTAACCTTATCCTCGTCCGCACACCTAACAGCCCGGAAGATCTTCTCGATCTCCCTCATCCACTCTCAGCTAGTAATGGGTCGCTCTCCCCCTTAAAAGAGGGTGGCAACATCCTCTTGAATCTTTCCATGATTGATGGTCCACCATGGTCCTGAGCTGGAATTTGAGCCTGCTACAACAAACAACAAGCAACGCATATTCAACACAACATCATGCCATTAAATAGAGCAGACTACTCTTTGTTTCATTATTCTAACCTGAGCCTCCAACTGGGCCTGGAGTGCAGCCTGGGTGTGGGCCTGCGTCTGCATGGCCTGCACTAGACCCTGCATGAACACTCCATAATCCACTGGCGGCGGTGGGGGAAGTATAGGACCCTGAGGTGCCGGGACCTGCTGCTCAGCCTGCTCCTCATGCCTCTGCTCGCCCTCAAGAGCAGGAGCACCGCCACGCCTACCACGCGAAGCCATGGCTGCAATAAATTTCAGCCACCATTAGAGCTATGTTAATTTACTCCTAACAATTTTCTTATCTATTTTCCATTCATTATTAATCAATTCTACACATGTGGACAATTTTATAAAGATTTAGCATGTAATGAAGCTGATGACTCAGATATTTATGTACAGTCTCAACCAAGTCGCTCTAATACCAATCTCTGCGACGACCCTCCTTATACCGGTACGATTATACCAATCCACGTCGGTATAGTGAGTCTCGTCATAGTGAGACATTTACCCAACCTTAACACACATGATTGAGATGTTCATAAATACAAATTCAGAGTAGCGGAAGTAAAAGAACTACTTGTCATTTCATTTCATCATCCACATTTAACATACATGATTTATATAACAATTTAAAGATCTAAAGTCCACATAATAAGATACAAATTCCAAATTACATAGCTTGTCCACAATTTCATAATGTTTCAATTACAATGCCTCAATTACATACTATGAAAACACAAAATTCTACAACGGTGACTCCACCAAGCTACTCTCCTCGCTCGGAGTCGCTCTCCACGGTCTCTTCCAACGATGTAGGGTCACCTACTAAACCTGTATGCCGAAGCAAGAGTGAGTCTAAAAGACTCAGCAAATAAATCCATTCACGTCATACATGCATACATCACAAGTAAGTCTCACATTCAATTACATTATCTCAAGCCTATAGCATGGTTGGACAATAATAAGAAACTACCTATCAGGATATTTCTACCAATTTCACAACACATGATACATGATTCATGCCATCTCAAAACAAAATACCTATTACATGGTTTCTACTCACCCCTTCACATGAGAGCTAACATTTTACATTTAAGTTAACAGGGTAGCCTTCTAAGCATGGAATCTTACACACATATAAAAGAAGTACTCCTAACATGGATTCTACACGTTCTTGTACATGTAAGGCATCATTATCAACATATGAAGGTTGCTGTTTTGACATGGACTTAATAATTTCATAACATGAATTACATATTTACACTCTAATACATTTACATCACATGGTTACACATTTACACATTCACATGGTCCACTTTCACACATTACACACATGTACATGTTCACACTACACAATTTACACATATTCACATTTACATTCACATTAGATGCCATGACACATAGTCCAAACCACCATTAGAAGGACACATCACATAGACATAACACATAGACGCCACCTAGGCAACACAGTGACGACTCTTGGACTGTGCAGACCAAGAGAAGAACTCTCCACCCTAACTAGTGGTACTTGTCCACCTCCAGGATTTCATCCTAATGCCTATAGGATTTACACATTGAACCTTCCCGTGGAGACTTTTCCACGGTACGGTTCCACAGCCCTCTATGGAAGCAGTGTCACACACGACACATTTTACACATTTCGGTTTTTAACACACACATATTACACAATATGACACATCACTTATAGTTTTATCATTAACACATGGTTCAGTTTTCCTAAATCATGGTACTACTGTTGACAGGGTTCAAACACTTCAAAATTTACACTAATCAGGTGGGAACACCAAATCAAACCCTAATTACGTTAAGCATGCATAAACCATTTAATTTCACATGGAAATTTCACAACATAACCCACTGTTACCCACATTTTATGAAAATTTAACCACGCACTGTTTACAGGTTCCTAACCACACGTACACATTTTCATATTTTTCTGAACTACACGGAATTTACAGAAAATGAAATACTCATTCACATGCCATTAATAATTCAGTTATCATGGAAGCACAACATAAATGTCGGTTTTGACAGTTTACAGACCTGTACCTAACATGCACATTATTACATAAATTTTCCCCGAATTTATCTCACATCATACAATTTACTGTAATTTTTACTAGAATCTACACATGCTTTCTATTTTCAGTACAAAAATTATAATAAATCACATGATCATGGAAAAATTTCCAAATTTGCAAAGCATGGACTGACATACATATAGATGGTCTAGAAAATTTATGGCATACAAATTCCTCATGATTCAGCCACCAGTCCGAGGTTGGGGAAGCCTTCCCTTACGTCCACACTATCCTCCAGTTGCAATAGCTTGCAAGGAGAAGCTTCAAACCGCCGGATCAAAGCTTGCAAAGGTCAGTTTTTCTCCTGTTCTCAGCTAGGGTTTCTTTCTCTCCTTGCAAAGAGCCAAGAGAGCTCTTGCAGGTTGCAAAGGGGGTTGTTTTTATAAAGAGAGACCTTCTGTCTCACGCAGGGCCTGATGTGAAGGCTGAGAGCCGTTGGGGACGTCTCTCCAATCGGTGAGCAAGGCAAATCCGGAATTTCGGGGTCTGCTGCGCACAGAAGTTCAGAGAAGTAGACGTCCACATCCATGGCCGTTTACCTCATAGTTGGCGTCCATCGACATGGACGTTTACTTATCATGGACGTTCATCCATGTTGACGCCAATTTGCTCTTCGGACAGAGCTTAAAAACATGCAGAAAATCATGCTTACACTATATATATTTACATGCCATATATGTAATATGATGTACACACTACTAAAACATGTAATCAAGTAATATTTACAATTAATATACGCATGCATATGTAAGTATACCAAGATAACATCGTACATAAGTATCTACATACGCATACATGATATATATACACAACATGACTCAACACACAATAAATAAAATGACAAACAATTCGAGGGCCTTACATAGGGTTTCACCAAATGCTAAAAGCCTTCTCCTCGACCTAGGATGGGTATTTTATAGGCTTGGGGTTTGGGGTACGCAACAGGGTAGGTTTCCCACGCATTAGGATGGGTTTCCTAATCTGGAACCGGCCAAAACGCGAGCATTAACAAATCTGGAACCATTACACAGAGGATATTGACGTCAACATCGGTTGTAGTCAACTGCACAGTTGACGTCAAGGGTCTGGCCGCCAACATGCTGTTGGCGTCTAGGGGGTGGCCGCCAACAGTGCCTTGGCGTCCAGGGATGTGGACGCCAAGCCCACTGTGCCACTCTTGGTCAAAACACCGGCATACATTTAAAATAAATGCGTAAAAACACCTAAACAATTTAGTATATGTAAAAATAATTACATATATCCTCACCACATAAAGTACATGCATTACATAATATTTATTTAAATATAACTTACACTAATCATAATTAAAGATAATATGCATAATAACACACATACATGCATATATACTTACACACTACATGATTACATACTCCATGCATGAACCTATGACTGAAATATGTTCATCATTAGTTAAATTCTACATGTACATTATCATTCAAGTACCTTACACACCATAAATAATTTAACATGCTTAAATTAGATAGATTTCATTTAAACAAGAATAACATATGTATGTATACATATACACACCATGGTTACTTACAACATGCATAAAATAATTAAATACAAGAGGCACATCAATAATTAAATATTTCATATACATTTAAATATAATTTTCATGCATGGAAATAAACTCATAGTTATTTACAAAATGTATGACAATAATTTCTTACTATGTGCACAACACGTACCATATGCATGAGATCTACATACATTGATAGCTAGATAATGCATGCATATATATATATATATATACACTTATACAAAAATAACTTCATGTACTTACATGGCTTATAGCATTACTTACCTATCACATGCACAATGTTGTTTAAGTACTATTCATATACTATAGATGATTTGATGTACATAGGATTTGATAGATAGATATCACATGCATAAGATAACATACATATATACATTTATACTTCATATACTTACACACAATATCCATGGAATATGTAGTATAATATGCACTTCAAGATTTAGATAGTACATATATAGTGTTATTAAGATGCAATATGAAGTAAGTTAACTAAGAATACTTTATACAACAAAATAATTCTGGCATGCACACACTTGAATTGACATATGTATAAATACGCACACGTATACAACATAATATAAATATAAATATATAATATATATATATATATATATATATATATATATATATATATATATATATATATATATATACTATGCATAAATAGATAATACAACATGCATATCGGTAATTAGATTAAACATGCATGATATTACTTAAGTATTATATGCCTAGGATTTTAGTATACACAATATACATCAATTTAGCTAATTGCATATTCTCGCATAAAATATCATATATAAACGTGCATATGTTCATGAGAAGTATAAAAATAGTAATATACACAATTGAATACGCATGTTATACACACAATAAGTAAAGACACATGCATAATATAAAAGAAAGAAATTTCGGGGTATCACAGATCAACTGAAGAGGACGTCGCCAAAAGCCACCTTGGGTGAAGGCACAACTTAAGCACATCCAACCTATGTTTAACACACCTAAGAATTATTAATAAACTTTTAATGATGACTGAGTAATTGAAGGGTCCAAGTACCACATTTTTTCAACTAGAATGAATCCCCTTCATTCCACGCGTCTTTTTTTAGAATGGACTATGCGGGGTTGCGGCCCTCATTTCAAAACAAAAAAAAAATAGAATATTTCAAAACTAAAAAAAATATAACATTTCGTAACCCAAAAAAAAGAATATTTCAAAACAAAAAATATAATATTTCAAACCCCCCCAAAAAATGAATATTTCAAAATAAAAAAATATATTTCAAAACCTCAAAATATTTGAATATTTTCAAAACAAAAAACAACAAAATGAATATTTCAAAATAAAAAACAGAATATTTCAAAAAAAACCCTAAAAAAATAGAATATTTCAAAACTAAAAAAATTACATATTTCAAATTCTTAAAAAATTGAACATTTCAAAATCCAAAAAAAATGAATACGTTAAAAACATAAAAAATCTCACACTTCATTTATATGAATGCATTAGATGCACACTCATTTTTTAATTTCCTGTTCTTGCATGTTGCATTTCAATTATGTTATTCCTTTATTTACACCTTATTTAATAAAGGCTAAGCCCCTTGACAAGATCATGAAGCCTAGTCCACCTAATGTGCAAAGGGCTGAGCCAAAACAGACATTTAACTTGTTTGTTCGAGTCTTTTTCAGGCACAGAAAGGGAGAAGGCAAGAGTACACACACACACACACACACACACACACACACACATATATATATATATATATATATATATATATCATGGCCAAAATGGGGCTAGCCCCAAAAAGTACATCATATAAAAGTACCCCACTAGATACGCATCATCATGAAGAAGACATAAGTACAAGTCCTGATGGGTGACCTAGCTCTCGCCACCACTCTCAGCCGGTTAGGGGTGTCGGCTGCTCTCCGCCTCGGTTGGATCCGCAGTCGAACGAGGAGCTGGTGGCCTCATGGAGGCACAAGAGTCAGTCGACCTCTGGGCACCTCGCCCCTCGTGGACATTCCTCTGGTACTTAGAGGACATCACCAAGTAGCTAGCGGAGTAGGCACTGGCTCGCCCCTCTCTCACAGCGCGCTCGTGGCCGCGCCAGTACCGGTCCTCCGCCTCACGCAGCAGGCACTCGGAGACTCCCAAACTCGTGCGCGCGTCAAGGACCTGCTGGGAGAGACGCTCCCGCTCCTGCTCCCACTGGTTGCGCTCCTGCTCCCACCGGCTGCGCTCCTCTATGCACCGGATGCGCTCGTGGTCGCACTCCCTCTGCTCCACAGTTAGCGTGACTCACAACTCTGCAGCCTCACGAGGGAGATCTGTGTCGTGTTGAGAGGCCTGAGTGCACAGCTCAGACAACTATTGTGTCAGCTTAGTCACCTCAACACCTGCGAGTGTCGCCTGGGTGATGGCACTCTGAAGCTCGACGGACTGCACACAAGCAAGCACAAGTAAGTACAAAAAATTCATTTCTTATATATTTCTAATTAATTTACTTACCCATGCAGTGAGGTCGTGCTCACCTCTGGGTCTGGCGCATCCCTGCTCGTGGAGGCACCCACAACATCGATGTGCTCCACGGTGGCCTGTGTCGCACACTGCACATATTGAAAATCAGGTCAGCACATGGTAAGGTAAATAACGCAAAGGTATGATATTCTAAACTTACCAGAGTCACCAGGGTCTCGCGTGCCTCTGCTAGCTGGGCCTTCGTGCTTGCCAATTGGGCCCGAAGGGTGTCAATCAGGCCATCTTGTGTGTCCTGCATATGCACACATTTGTTAGATCGATCATACACATCATAATGAGTAAGAAAAGTTTAGAAGTGCATACCCAGGCCGGCCTCATGAAGTCCCGCTCTCCGTACACCTCCTGGTACAGCTGGAGGTAGGCAAAACTGTCCGTGGCGTCGGACTCCATCGGGTACCCTCCCCGCTGCCAGTTGACATACTGGTCGGGGAAGCGGAGGCGCCAATCCACTCTCTTCGCCTTCCCCCTCGTCCTCCTCCCGATTGCCCTAGGCTCGACCTCATTGGACCACACCTGGTGCAGCCCGAGCATCTGCATGGCGAGCCGTAGGCAGAGCGGCTCGATCTCATTCAGGCAATGGACCCAGAGGTCTCGCCCGAAACGAGGTCGGCCGCTCTCTACCCACGGCTAGCCATCGTCTGCCATGCCCGCGTAGAGCTTCAAAACCACCTACATCCATGCATATGTCACATCATATATCACATATCATATAGAATGCATGAAAGAGAAAGATGAGGTAGGCACGTACCAGGAGGGCCGGGAAGTCCCGGATGTCGCGGCGGAGGATGTCCAGCTGCAGTGAGAAGGAGGCCGCTGTAACCACTAGCAGCCACCTCCGTGCCAGGGGAAGTGCATCGGGCTGCACCTCCGTGGCCCTCCCCAAGGGGATGTAATAGTAGCTCCAAACCTGCCTGTATGCATATATTGATTAGTTTAACTAACAATTTTAAGTGTAGGAAATTGAGAAAGAAAAATAAAGCATACCTGGAGGAAAGGGGTGAATCTGCATACCATAGTCTAGCGACCGGTGCCGCTGGAGAGATCTGCAAATGTGTGGGAAAGGAACGCCGCACCCCATGTGTACTAGCCAACTCTCTCTAGATCCTCCAAAATCTTTAGAAACCGGCAATGGATGCCGTCACCCTTGGTCCCCAAGAGAATCTTCCCCAGAAATAGTACCAGGAACCTCCTCAGGTCCCGGTCTGCCCTCTCTGTGTCCTGGGGGTCCTGGCAATACACCTCTCTCGCCAGCCCTACTACACACTGCACGAACTCGTGCAGCGACTCCTTGCTTGTCTGCCTCACTCCCCACAGACCCAGGCTCTCCAACAGCACCACTCGGTCGACCATCCTCTAGTCTCCGAGCTCGTCCTCCCTCAGGAGCTCCACCCCAGCAAGTCTTGGGTGTGGTTCGTGTAATCACTGTAGGTGACTGCCGTCACTACCTCTCCGTCTACCTGCAGCCTCGTGATCCGTGCCACGTCCTCTAGACTAGGCACCATATGTCCCCAGGGCATGAGGAAGGCCTTGCTCATCCAGTCCCACCTCTCTCTCAAGGCCTGTACCAGGGGGCTATCAACATAGAAGGGTAGGGTTCAACCCCATCCCCCGGACTCTCTCCCTCTGGAAGTCCAGGAGCCCCTGGTATGCTGCTATCACTAGCGGCCAGTGAATTCTCGATCTCATAACTCCCTGCACATCAAAAAAGACCACAACATAGTCATACCAAATCAAAACATGTTTAAACAATCAAAACTGTGAAGAAAATAGGCCCATTTTCCCTTTCTCGGGCAGACCTCTTGAATCGCGACCAACACAGTGGTCGTGGTTCAGTTTGAATCATGACTGCTGAGTCGGTCGCGGTTCACTGTGAAGGCCGTCGCGATTTAGTTCCTTGAACCGCGACGACTGGTGTCATCGTGATTCACCCTTCTTCCTCCTCCGGCCCGACGGCCCTCCTTCTCCTTCACCGGTGCATAAAAACACAAGGGTAGGGTTCTAGGCTTACCGTGTCCTCACGTGGCGGTGCCTCCCGGCCTCTCCGTCCTCTCCGGAGCCGCCCCCCGGGCACCTCCTCCTCCTCTCCTTCCTTCGGTACCGCCGCCGTCGGAGTCCCCTCCCCCTCCATCGCCGCCACCGGTGTATCTTCCAACGCAAGGAATTCCTTCACCATCATCCTCACTTGGGTGTTCCGCGTCTCCACCACCTCCTCCATCACATTCGTTGCCTGCGTCGGCGATCCTTCTTCTTTTGCCAATGTCCCCTCACCTCATCGACACTTAGAGGCCATCTTCTTCATAGACTAGAGAGAGAATGATGACAGTAGAGAGAAGAGCAAGAGCAAGAGAGAGTTCAGAGAAGAGAGTGTGAGAGGGTTTGGAGAAGGGAGAGCGAAAAGAGTGAGAAGGTCAGGCTCTCTGGTGTTTTAAGCCCTCGGAACAGGTTTAAAACGCGACGGACACAGTCGTTGCGATTTTGAGTCGGTCATTTAAAACGCGACGGAGGCCATCGTTGCGATTCAGAAAGCCATCATTACCCCGACGCTGAGTTTAAGGTGCGCGAATTTTGAATTTCGAGGTACAATTGAAATGCGACGGGGAAAGTGGTCGCGATTTATGGCTAAGCGCGACGGCCTGGTTGGTCGCAGACCAAGATGATAAGCACGATGCATATATCCATCGTGATTCAAAAGGCTTACCCGAGGGCCAAATTTGAGTTGAAAATCTAAGTTGTTTGGATGATATAATCATGTAAGTTAGTGCAATTTGGCCGTGTGAAGGACGCAATTCAATTCTTATTGATGATTCAATTTTGGCATTTACAAACGACCACCTTGGGCCATATTTTCATGAGATCTTTTACCTAGGACATCCACTCATCCTCTACCTCCTCCACATGTGGGACTGGCTGCCTAAAAGAGCAGACCTTTCACAACGCTTTGATGGTGTCCGCCTCCTCTCCGACGTTATTGGTACCAATCTCCCGTCTCTTGATCGGCGGTAGATGAGACGGCCCCTCGAAGTTGCGCCAGGGATGCCCGAGTTGAGATAGGCAGTGGTGCGGGTGTAGAGCACGAATTTAGTTGCCCCAATTAGTCGCAACTCCACACTGGGTGCTAGCCGCATCTGTAGGTCCTTGGCTAGAAGAGGCGCCAGAGTACAAGTAAACGCGTTCCTGGGCATGCTTCGGAGATGATCATGCCAATCTGCCCACGTTTTGAGTTGTGGCACGCGATTTGCCATGCACCCCTCTAAGCCCACCAAACTGTCCATATGACGGAGTGGACTTTTAGAGAAGATTCGGGACGAGCTAGTGGCCTCATTTTTCACATCAAATTTAAAGTGCAGGTCAGCCCAACAAGTGAACAAAAGCATGGATCCATAGGGAGGCCTACCCAAGCTCGCCGCCGTTAGTCTGCTATAGAGGAAGGCTAGCATCGCTGGTCCCAGTCTCTCGCCCTCCCATATGCCGCAAACCACACTGAGTTGCTCCTCTTCAAGCACATTGTCCACAGACGGAAAGAGGGGTGCACCCGCCAAGCATATGGAGAATCCTCTCATCACTTTCTCTAGTCTCTCGTCATCTCCCGCCTTTGGTATCCCTCTCATCGTCCAAGTCGCCAATTGTTGCAGATTTATACCTTTTATGGTTTGGATATCTTGGGCCGCCCTTGCATCCATGAAGCCCTCAAGCATCGCCTAGCATGTATAGCTCCTCAGCATGATTTCCATCTCGTCCTCGTCACCTCTTCGCATCCGCTTCAAGCCTAGCAAAATTTCAACTTCTTCTAATAGGATGGTTGCTTCGAAGGTCTTGAAGAGGAAGGTGTGGGTTTGAGGATGCCATAGCTCAACCAAAGCCCCCATGGCCACCCAATCAAGGTGAATCTCATGGTATCTTTTGACATGGACGGCTAGGTTATTGATTCCCCACCTAGAGAGTATGGCTTTCATGTCCAAGCTAATGAAGGAGGTTAGTTTTTGAAGCCATGGGAGACACATGTACCTGCTGTTTCCCGGGGAAAGTGGATAATCCTATAGGAGATATGCATGGATAGGTATGTGTGTGTACATGGGTAATATGATCATGGTTTGTGTGGACATTCTGTTTCGCTCTGAAAGTCTCCGGAGTTCCCCCGAACATTGAGTGCTCCCTCATTGGCGTTGGCGTGTGACACTGGTTGACCTTCATTCTTGCTCGTTGACTCTCGTTTGACCAAGTTGACCAAGGGAGAAAGGGAAGAAAGGCAAAGAAAGTAGCAAGGAAATTAATGGGAGGTCATCGCCAGGGCCTTACCTGTGCCCAAGGAAGTGTTCAGATCACGCCGGTGATGTAGCCTCACGTAGCGGTTGATGGCGAAACTTCGACTTTCCCCTCTTCGGCCGGCAAAGAGAAGAAGCTCCGCAGTATCGTTGGAGGTGTTCCTGCGACAACGAAGACTCTATTAAATTTTAGTGAAGTGTAGTAAACGTCCGAAAGCAAAGAGAAACGACCCAAAAGTTGAGCCACGTACCGGTTGCGGGTTTGAGAAGAGGGGTGGCCAAGTGTTATGACCACCCTTCTTCCCTCCGTTTTTGGTTTGGAAAACCTCTTTTAGGTGTGTAGGAGCATGCACTACGTGCCTAGTGTGTGTGTGTGTGTAGTGAATAGCATGAAAGACTAAGGAAGGAAGAAGGGAAAGATAAAGATAAGAGGGAGATGATCCTCGTTTGCAGGCGTTGGTGGCTTCTTTGTGGGCTCCTTCAGCTCGTGGTGAAGCCTTCTGGACACTCCAAGTGTTGAGAGGAAAAGAGGAAGCAAGGGTGGAAGCTCTCAAGGGCTTGAAGTGGATTTTCTCTCTCTTCTCTCAAAGCATCAAAGCTCTAGCTCGTCCAGCATCTCCCCCCTTGCTTAGCAGGTTGAGGACCTTCATATATAGGTAGTGGGGGCAGAGCTAGGGAGCATAATATGCTCAAGTGTGAGAAAACACACTTAAACATGTGGCAATCCAAGTAGAAAGGCTAAGCCAATAGAAGGGGGCCACGTAGGACTTTTACTAGGTCAAGGGGGTGCCAAGGCGGCCCATTTGCCCATTGGGAACGGTCCCATGCGTTGCATGGGAAAGGTAGGGGTGCAAGTAGGCAAGAATCTCGGGCAGTTCCGCAGACCAGGTAAACCCAGGTTGACGTCAATCGATGTTGCCGGCAACCCCATGCAGACGTCAACACATGTGGACGTCAACTGGAGTTGACGTCAAGGGTGTGTGCCATCAACCTGAAGTAAACTACAATCGATGTTGACGTTAGCATGGGATCCGAGGCAAGTCAAGAAGCAGTCAAACAAGTCTTATTGGGCCATAGACCACGTGGGGATGGGCCAAATCTCGCATCTACAAATGCCGCTCCGAGACATCCAATCTTGCAAGGGAGTGAAGTGGACTGAAAGGTTAGTGTCTTGGTAAACAAAGGACGCGAAGATTAGATAAAAGGGGCATCTCCGAGGATAGGAATTCTAGCTAGCCAGATGAATGAATTAGGCTAGAAACAAGTGACGAATCATCTGAGAGACAAGTGTGTGAAAAAGGGAGGGTGATATACTCGTGTAATTACAACTGCTGTGACGACCCTCCTTATACCGATACGGTTATACCAACCCACGTCGATATAGAGAGCGTTGTCACAATGGGACATTTACCCAACACATATAGTAGGTCGAGACATACACAAATATGAACACATAACAGCGGAATAAAAGAACTGAATGTAAAGATCTTATTCCATCATCCACATTTATCCACAGTCTATATAGAACAAAAGAAATATAATCATTTCATAACTGAGAAACTAAAATAAACCACATTGTCCACAACTGAATACATATCGTTCTTTATTACATAGTTATGAAAATAAGTTACAATTATGCCACCCCCCCCCACGAAGTGCTACTCCTTACGCTCAGAGTCACTTCCCACTGTCTCCTCCAAAGGAGTAGAAACACCTGCACCTGTACGCCGAAGCAAAAGTGAGTCTACAAGACTTAGCAAGTAATTTCCTTTCACATTAAACATACATACCCCACATAGACACTTTACATTTAAAACAAAACCACTAATACATGTAACATGGATTAAGCAATCTTTAAAGAAAAACCTTAACATGTTACTTCTACCAATTTCATGACACATGGTACATGGTTTATGTTTATTTCACAATAATAAACCTATCACATGCTGCCTACACATTCTTTCACATGCCATTTCAATTCACATTTCATTACATTCATATTGTAACACAATAGCAATTAAACATGAAGTTTACACATAAAGGAAGAAATGTTCCTAGCATGGATTCTATGTATATTTCCACATGCATAACACAATTATACACACATATAGCTTGTTGTTTTGATAAAATTTTAGCACATTTAAAAACATATTCACAATTTCACATGTCAACACATTAATTCACATATCCACATGCTCATTTTTCACCTTCACATTACACATATACACAATTTATATTATTCTCATTACATGCCGTGACACATAGTCCAAACTACCTTTAGAAGGTCACACACTTATCTCATCACACACATATCTATCACCTAGGCAACATAGTGATAGACCTTAGTTATTGCGTAGAACCGGGAGAAGCACTCTCCACCCTAACCAGTGGTACTTGTCCACCTCCAGGATTTTATCCCAATGCCCATGGGATCTCATACTCATATGAACCTTCCCGTAGGGACTTTACTACGGTACAGTTTCTCATCCCTCTAAGGTAGCAGTGTCACCCATGGCACATTTACACATTTTTCCCATTTTTAAACACACACTATTTGCATATCATTTAACACATTAATTCTATATTCACATACTTGCACATGATTCAGGTTACTTAACATGGTACTACTGTTTATCGAGTTAAACGGTTACAATTCAATCATAAATCATGCTGTAATCATCTAATTAGTTTCTAATCACTTTAAGCATGCTTTAACTAGTCACTCCATCATGAAATGCTCAATTCAGCACCTATTGTCACTCAATTCACATGAAATTTTAATCACAAACCGTTTACAGATCAAGCATCATATATACTAATTTTCATATTTTCAGAGTTATATAGAATTTATGATAAATAAAACAAGCATTCTGCCTAATCTATCAAGTAATCAATTTAATATGGTACACAGGGCCATATACATATTTATCTATTCTAAAATCTGTGTCCAACAGTCATGATATTACATACAATTTCTGGGAATTAATTTCACATCAGACAATTTATTGGAGAGTTAAAACAGATAAAACATGCTCTTTATTTTACAGTTCAGAAATTATATTTATTTACACGGACAGCATAAAATTCCCAAATTTTCATGGCATGAATTGACATCTATAAACATTGTACATAAATTCCATGACACCCAAATTCCACATGGATCACACGAACAATAATTTACAAGGTTGGAAAACCTGTCTGACATACATTTCAGGAATTTTACTAAATAGAATATTCATTGAAAATTTCACAAAATTTCACAACATCATCCACTCGAAGTATTACATAGCATATAAAATTTATAGTATATCCTAATACGCAGAAATCCAAAAAATAATTTATAAAGGGGCAAGCAGCACAATGTTCTTGCCTGAAGAACTCAGCGGCAAGGGTGTGGCCGCTTACCTGGTTGACGGCAATATAGGTGGCCGCTAACCTCGGATCTTAGCGGCATCAGATCTTGCCATTAAGCTCCTGTCTATGCAGAACACAGACTGAACTCAAAAATCACTTGAAGGGGGGTTCCAGGACACGATTAAAATTCCAGAAAAATACCTAGGACCTACTAGAAGCATGTATGAGTAGTGTGGAGGGTTTACTTGCCTTCAGAAAAGTCCACAAACGACAAATCAAGCCGGTGAAGCCCTCCTCGGCCTAAGCCAAAGAGTCCTTAAATCTCCTTTAATCCGGGTTCTGTGTTGATCTTGGAAGTACACTGGGTTGAGAAGACGATTCCCCAACGTATAGACTTCCTTCCAGTCCCGTTAGCATGCCGGAACATGCCTCCAATCGCCGAATCCACGAGTCCTAAGTTCAGGTTTCACTCAGAAAGTTAGGGTTTTTTACTCAAGAGCCAAAAGGGTCAGATCTGGCCGGAGATGGGTATTTTTATAGGGCCAAGGGTCGGATACGCGTTTAGGTAAGGCTAGGTGACCGTTGAGAACGGTTTCCTAAATACAAGAGGCGATATTTTCGCGGACGTTTCCGGATCTGAAGACGCAACAGATCTGGGAGACTAACGTCAACATCACTGGCCGCCAATATGGAGTTGGCGTCCATCGATGTGGCCGCTGACTCTATATTAACGTCAGCCTATATTGACGCCAACAGGTCGCTTGGCCAGAACATAAAATACTCCTATATGCATTACTTAGGCACAATTACATGTAACACAAGCACAATATACATATATTATACAATGTATACATTAGGAAATAAATATCATTCATGTAATGTAAATGAATAATATATATATATATACAATAGATATACATATATATTTTTACAACACTACATCAAATAGTTTATTTATATGCACATACATATATCTACACATACAAACATCCATTTCTCACACAATCAGACTCCTATATAAGAGAGTAAAATTCTAGGGCCTTACACCCTCTCCCCCTTAAAGAAACTTCGTCCTCGAAGTTAGACCGATACTATTCAAACAACTGAGGATACTTCTTCTTCATTGCATCCTCAAGCTCCCAAGTAGCCTCCTCTCACGAGAAGTTACGCCATAACACCTTTACTGACGCAATGCTCTTGTTCCGGAGATGCTGGACCTTCTGGTCAAGAATAGCTACTGGCTGCTCCACATAAGATAGATCTGGTTGGATCTCCACTGACTCATGGCTAATAACATCAGATGGATCTCTAACGTACCTCCTGAGCATAGATACGTGGAAAACAGGATGAGCACTAGCTAACGGTGGGGGTAAAGCTAGCTCATATGCCATGTTGCCCAATCGTCTGAGAATCTCATACGGGCCAATGAATCTAGGGCTTAAACTTACTATGCCTGCCAAATCTAACTACACCACGAGTAGGTGAAATCTTCAAGAAGACATGCTCACCTACCTCGAACTTCAAATCCTTCCTCCTGTTGTCGGCATAGCTCTTCTGCCTATCCTGTGCCGCAACCAGCCTCTTCCTGATAAGCTGGACCTTATCCGAAGTCTTCTAAACTAACTCTGGACCGATCAACTGCCTATCGCCAATCTCCTCCCAACATAAAGGAGATCTACAAGGCCTTCCATACAACACCTTAAATGGATCCATACCAATGCTCGCATGAAAACTGTTGTTGTATACGAACTCCACAAGAGGTAAATGGCACTCCCAATCATCCTTCCAATCCAGAACACACGCCCTCAACATATCCTCGAGCGTTTGGATAGTCCTCTCAGACTATCCATCTGCCTGAGGATGGAACGCCGAACTGAGCTTCAACTCCGAACCTAACGCATCCTGAAGACCCTTCCACAACCTCGAAGTAAATCTCGGATCTCGATCCGAAATGATCGACTTCGACACACCATGCAACCTAATAATACTGCTAATATACAATCTAGCTAAACTCTCAACTGACTGCTTCTTCTTCATGGGCAAGAAATGCGCAGTCTTTGAGAATCTATCTACTACTACCCAAATCGAGTCATTACCCCGTCTAGATCAAGGCAAACCCGAAACAAAGTCCATAGTGACAGCTTCCCACTTCCATACTGGGATCTCCATCTTCTGCATAAGACCAGATGGTCGCTGCCGCTCGGCCTTCACTTGCTGGCATACAAGACATCTAGACACATACTCCGCTACATCCTTCTTCATGCCAGACAACCAAAAAGATCTCTTCAAATCCTGGTACATCTTAGTGTTATCCGGATGAATAGAGAATCTCGACCGATGAGCCTCTGTTAAAACATGCTCACGGACATCTACAATGTCCGGAACACAAACGTGGTGATAGAATCTTATCACACCATCCTCATCACGAGCAATGCCTGCCTTGCCCACCAACTCTTGGAGTCTAGGGTCGGCTTTCTGTTGCTTGATCACATCATCCAACACTGAAGACCTAATGGACAACTGAGCTACAAAAGACTAGCATAGGGATGGCTCTAACTCAATCATCGCACACGCCGCATCCTCCAACATCTTCCAATCCTGCTGGAGAGAAGACCTCTTCCTACTAAGGGCATCTGCTATGACATTTCGCCCTTCTAGGATGATACTGGAGATCGAAGTCATAGTCCTTTAGGAACTCAATCCATCTTCTCTGCCTAAGGTTTAATTCCTTTTGGGAGAAAAGATACTTTAGGCTCTTATGGTCAGTGAACACCTCAAATCTGACACCATAAAGATAGTGTCTCCAGATCTTTAGTGCATGAACCACTGTCGCAAGGTCCAAATCATGAGTCGGATAGTTACGCTCATGCTCCTTCAATTTCTGAGAAGCATACGCTACTACCCTTCCTTGCTGCATCAATACACAGCCAATGCCAATCCGAGATGCATCCGTATAAATGGCAAAACCTTCATCACCACTAGGTAATACCAATACTGGAGCGGAAGTAAGCTTAGCCTTCAATGATTGGAAGCTACTCTCACATTCCTCGGACCACACAAACTTCTCACCCTTCCTGGTTAGCTTGGTCAATGGGGCGGCGAGAGATGAAAATCCCTCAATAAATCACCGATAATAACCCGCCAAACCAAGGAAACTACGAATCTCCGAAGGGGTCTTGGGAATCTCCCAATCCAATATAGCCTGGACCTTCGCTGGATCAACTACTACACCAACACCGGAGATAACATGCCCAAGAAAATGAACCTCGCGCATCTAAAAATCACACTTGCTGAACTTTGCATACAACTTGTGCTCTCGGAGAACCTCTAACACTACCCTCAAATGCTGACGGTGTGTGGCCTCATCCGGAGAATAGACCAACATGTCATCGATGAAAACCACGACAAAACTATGTAAATACGGTCTAAACACCCTGTTCATGAGATCCATGAACACTACAGGGGCATTGGTCATACCAAACGGAAGGACCAAAAACTCATAATGTCCATAACGGGTTCTAAACGCCATCTTGGACACATCCTCACTCCTAATCCTCAACTGATGATAGCCAGACCACAGATCAATCTTAGAAAAGACCGATGCATTCTGCAGCTGGTCAAACAGATCATCAATCCGAGGTAAGGGATACATGTTGTTCACAGTCACTTGGTTTAGCTTCCTACAATCGATGCATAACCGAAGTGACCCATCCTTCTTCTTCACAAACAGTAGAGGTGCGCCCCACGGAGAAACGCTAGGGCGAATAAATCCCTTATCTAACAAATCTTGCAACTGCTTCCTTAGCTCTGCTAACTCCGCAGGTGCCATCCGATAAGGGGCCTTTGAGATAGGAGAGGTGCCTGGAAGCAACTCTTGAGTAAACTCTATCTCTCTAGCCGGTGGCAATCCAGATAAATCATCAGGAAAGACATCTGGAAAATCCTGCACAACCTCAATCTCCACAAGAGTAGGTGACTCATTAGCATTGGGTACTAATACCACGCTGGCAAGAAAAGCGTCACAACCCTTGTTCACCATTCTCATTGCCTTCATGGCGGAGATGACAAACGTTCCTACTAAGTTCCTTGGCAATGAATGAGAAAACTCATCCTCACCAGGAATGTGGAAAACAATCTTCTTCTTACGACAATCTACCAACGCATAGTGCTCCTCTAGCCAATCCAGACCAAGAATTGCATCATAGTCCTTCATCTTTAGCAAGAAGAAACACCCTTCTAAAACTCTATCCTCAATGCACACCGGTAAGGATGGAATACACTTCCTAGTCGATACCATTCCCATAGGTGTGTGCACAGACAAAGGGACTTCTAACTCCTCAGACTCTAGTCCCGACTCTAAAGCTAACTGCCTAGAAAAACGCTCAGAAATGAACGAGCGAGTGACACCCGTATCAAATAAAACTCAAGAGTGCACACCCATGAAAAGAACCGTACCTTCGGTGACATGCTCCGCCTGCTTGGCGTCCTCACGAGCTAGTGCAAACACTCGAGCTGGGGCTCGAGGTCTCCCTGGTCGACCTGTCGCTGGCGCTACTACTGCTGCCGCTGCTGGAGCTGGTCCGCGCTGGACTCCCTGCTGAAGTCTGGGACAATCCTTTATCTTATGCTCGCTTCTCCCACACTTCAAACACTTCCCCGCCATCTTCCAACACTCCGTACCACCATGTGCCCTCCCACAATGAGGACACTCCTTCTTGCCACTAGGGGAATGCTGAGAAGATACCTAATGACTGCCAGATACTACGGAATGCTGCGGTGACTGATACGCCGCCTTCTTCTTCTCCTACCTCTGGAATGGAGCTGCAGGCCTCTTCTGAGAAGCCTTCTTCTTTTCCAGGTACTGCTCCATCTCACCCTCCTGTCGACAAGCTGCGCTAAGAGCCTCATTGAGGGTACGATGGTCAAATGCCACCAACCTCATCCTCAGTGATGGCCTCAGACCCAACACGAACTTCTTCGCCTTCTTGCGCTCATCGGCAACAATATGAGGGGCATATTTCGATAGCTCAGCAAACCTGGCCTCGTACTCCAGTACAGTCATGGAGCCCTGAGTCAAGGAAAGGAACTCTTGCTCCATCTTGTCCTGGATGTGCTCCAGAATGAACTTGGCCTGAAAGAGCCTCACGAACTCATCCCAAGCCACCTCTACAGCACTGTTCTCGAACCGGATACGAAGCAACGAGGACCACCACACATCGGCTCGCTCCTGCCAAGACATTCCATAAGGACCAATCCAGACAATCTAGGCTTAAAGAAATAAATATATAAACAATTTACACATACCTGTAGCATATAGGTGGCTAAAGTGACCTTGTCATCCTCAGCACACCTAATCGCTCGGAAGATCTTTTCGATCTCCCTCATCAGCCTCTCTGCAAGCAACGGATCGCTCTCCCCCTTAAAAGAGGGTGGAGCCATCCTCTTGAACTTTTCCATGATGGAGGGTCCACCATGGTCATGAGCCTGAGGAACTGGCACCTGAGCCTGCTACAACAAACAACATAAGACACACATATACAATATAGTAACATAGCAAACATATAATTTAAATAAAATAGACTACTCTATCTTATTGATCTAACCTGAGCCTCCAACTGAGCCTGAAGTGCAGCCTGAGTATGGGCATGCGTCTACATAGCCTGAACTAGACCTTGCATAAACACTCCATAATCTACTGGTGG
Source organism: Colocasia esculenta (assembly GCA_014218235.1). Lineage (NCBI taxonomy): Eukaryota > Viridiplantae > Streptophyta > Magnoliopsida > Alismatales > Araceae > Colocasia > Colocasia esculenta. The sequence goes on along the minus strand of CM024755.1, from coordinate 80,081,076 downwards.
CGGTGGAGGAAGTACAGGACCCTGGGGTGCTGGGGACTACTGCTCACCCTGATCCTCACGCCTGGGCTCAACTCTCTCCTCTCTCCTATGCTCATCCCCACGAGCAGGAACACCACGCCTACCTCGAGAAGCCATAGCCTGCAAAACAATTTAATCCCGATTTAGAACTAAACTATCTAATTCCTAACTATGTGGACAATCTATAGAGACTTAGCATATAATGAAGATGATGGTATATGCATATTCATGTACTATCTCAACCTGTTGCTCTGATACCAATCTCTGTGACGACCCTCCTTATACCGGTACGGTTATACCAACCCACGTCGATATAGAGAGCGTTGCCACAGTGGGACATTTACCCAACACATATAGTAGGTCGAGACGTACACAAATATGAACACATAACAGCGGAATAAAAGAACTGAATGTAAAGATCTTATTCCATCATCCACATTTATCCACAGTCTATATAGAACAAAAGAAATATAATCATTTCATAACTGAGAAACTAAAATAAAACACATTGTCCACAACTGAATACATATTGTTCTTTATTACATACTTATGAAAATAAAGTACAATTATGCCACCCCCCCCCATGAAGTGCTACTCCTCACGCTCGGAGTCACTCCCCACTGTCTCCTCCAAAGGGGTAGAAACACCTGCACCTGTACGCCGAAACAAAAGTGAGTCTACAAGACTCAGCAAGTAATTTCCTTTCACATTAAACATACATACACCACATAGACACTTTACATTTAAAACAAAACCACTAATACATGTAATATGGTTGATTCTGGTTACTTCCTCCCCTACTCTGGCCCAAGGGGATGCCCGCCCCCCTCTCATCTTCTCTATGCCGATGATACATTAATCTATCTTAATGGGAGCATTAGAAATGTCCGACGACTAATGGAGTTCCTCAACAAATATGCTGGCTCTTCTGGCCACTATATTAATTCCAATAAGAGTTGTTTCATGCTTACTGCTAAGGTTCCTAGCCCTCTTGCCACCAAGATAAAAGAAGTCACTGGTTACTCTAGGAAAATGGGATGCCTCAACTACCTGGGTGTTATGCTGAAGACTGGGCGATTAAGGCCGGCGGATTATTGCTCCTTGATTGACAAAGTGAATGGTAAGTTCAAGACCTAGAAGTCTAAATTACTCTCTCAAGTGGGCAGAATTACTTTGATTAACTCGGTCATTTCCTCCCTACCGATTTATCTGGCTGCTGCTTCTTGCATGCCTAAATCCATTATTACCTACATTGGGAGAGCTTCTGTTGCTTTTTTCTGGAATGGTGTGGATGGCGTCCATCGTCGTCATTGGGTTTCTTGGTCTAAAATTCAAAGACCCTTCACGGAAGGCGGGCTGGGGGTTCGAAGCTTATGGCATGTGCAGATTTCTTTGGCGGTCAAATAACTATGGAACATCATCCAAAGTTCTTCCCTTTAGTCAGTTTATGCTAGAAATCGCTATCCTTTGAGCAGCTTAACTAGTATTCCTGGAATTCCTATAAGGGGATATACATGGAAGCTTACAAAATTCTTATTGAGAATACTAGATGGGTTCATGGTAATGGTAAGACTATCGAGATTCTCCATGATGTCTGGATTGGCGATTCCCCATTATCTAATATTGTCCAGGTGGACAATGAGAATGGAAATGCTACTCTTAATGAAGTGGTATCTAACTTTCATCACCCCCTCAAATCTTCTATCCCCCACTACATCATGAACGGGATGACAACATCTTCTGAGGAGGATAGATGCCTCTGGGCGCCAACCAATAATGGTTCTTTCACTACTCTTTCCGTCTATAATCTCTTCAGGCCACTGGGGATTCATAGACCGGCCCTCAAAACTATTTGGCATAATTCCTTTTACCGAAGAGCCTCCATGTTCGCCTGGAAGATTTTGAACCGTGCTATCCCGGAAGATGGGCGTATATCTGAAATTGGAATTCCTCTGGTGTCTCATTTCTCCTGCTGTGCTTCTCCTTCCTCTGAGGATCTTAATCACATGTTCATTAACAGTGATATTGCATCCAATCTTTGGAGATGGATAAGTCCCCTTATCTCTTCAAAAGTCATTCTTCTTTGCGGAAAATAATATGGGGATTATCATCAGCAACATTAAATCTGTTATTGCTCATTCTCTATCTAACATCCACTTCAAGGTTGAGCTTAGCGACCATGAGAGGCAAATTATCCGTAGCTTCGGTTTTACTCCTTTGTGTTCTATCAAGCAACTAAAGCTTATTCGTTGGATACCTCCTATAAATGATTTCAGCCTGAACATGGATGGCGCATGCAAAGGAAACCCAGCCGATTGTGGAGGTGGTGGGTGTATTCGAGACTCTAATGGTCGTATTCACATGGCTTTTTCTCATTTCTATGGTGCTGGAACAAGTATGATTGCAGAAGTCCGTGCTCTTTGTGATGGCCTAAGGTTGGCTGCTTCCTTGGGTTACAGAATATTAGTCATCTATTCGGATTCTCAGGTGTTGGTTAACTCTATCAGTGAGGGAAACATGGTCTCTTGGCGCTCGTATAAATGGTGGAGCGCAGCCAGATCGCTCCTCAGCAATGATCTCTCCATCTTATCTCATGTGTACAGGGAAACCAATCAAGTTGCGGATGCCCTTGCAAGTCGAGCTGTTAAGTCTAGGTGCAATGAGTTGTTTTATGGGACGATTTGCTTACCTAAATCTTGTGAAGGGCCGATGGTTATTGATAGATCTGGCCTTATGCATGTTAGATTAGTCTAGTGGGGCCTGCCCCATAATTTTATGTAATACCCTTTATCAATAATTTTGGCCCAGGATGCCCTCACTGGTGGAGTGAGAACATTCTCCCCTTTTGTGGGAGGGTGCACTCTCCTAGTTCGAGGCACTGAGGACCTTTTGCCAAAAAAAAAAATTGTAACATGGATTAAGCAATCTTTAAAGAAAAACCTTAACATGTTACTTCTACCAATTTCATGACACATGGTACATGGTTTATGTTTATTTCACAATAATAAACCTATCACATGCTGCCTACACATTCTTTCACATGCCATTTCAGTTCACATTTCATTACATTCATGTTGTAACACAATAGCATTTAAACATGAAGCTTACACATAAAGGAAGAAATGTTCCTAGCATGGATTCTATGTATATTTCCACATGCATAACACAATTATACACACATATAGCTTGTTGTTTTGATAAAAGTTTACACATTTAAAAACATATTCACAATTTCACATGTCAACACATTAATTCACATATCCACATGCTCATTTTGCACCTTCACATTATACATATACACAATTTATATTATTCTCATTACATGCCGTGACACATAGTCCAAACCACCTCTAGAAGGACACACACTTATCTCATCACACACATATCTATCACCTAGGCAACATAGTGATAGACCTTAGTTACTGCGCAGAACCGGGAGAAGCACTCTCCACCCTAACCATTGGTACTTGTCCACCTCCAGGATTTTATCCCAATGCCCATGGGATCTCAACTCATATGAACCTTCCCATAGGGACTTTACTATGGTACAGTTCGTCAGCCCTTTAAGGTAGCAGTGTCACCCATGGCACATTTACACATTTTTCCCATTTTTAAACACACACTATTTGCATATCATTTAACACATTAATTCTATATTCACATACTTGCACATGATTCAGGTTACTTAACATGGTACTGTTGTTTACAGAGTTAAACAGTTACAATTCAATCATAAATCATGATCTAATCATCTAATTAGTTTCTAATCACTTTAAGCATGCTTTAACTAGTCACTCCATCATGAAATACTCAATTCAGCACCTACTGTCACTCAATTCACATGAAAATTTAATCACAGACCATTTACAGATCAAGCATCATGTATACCAATTTTCATATTTTTCAGAGTTATACAGAATTTATGATAAATAAAACAAGCATTCTACATAATCTATCAAGTAATCAATTTAATATGGTACATAGGGCCATATACATATTTATCTATTTTAAAATCTGTGTCCAACAGTCATGATATGACATACAATTTCTGGGAATTAATTTCACATCATACAATTTATTAGAGAGTTAAAACAGATAAAACATGCTCTTTGTTTTACAGTTCAGAAATTATATTTATTTACACGGACAGCATAAAATTCTCAAATTTTCATGGCATGAACTGGCATCTATAAAAATCATACAAAAATTCCATGACACCCAAATTCCACATGGATCACACAAACAATAATTTACAAGGTTGGAAAACCTGTCTGACATACATTTCAGAAATTTTAATAAATAGAATATTCATTGAAAATTTCAAAAAATTTCACAACATCATCCACTCGAAGTATTACATAGCATATAAAATTTACAGTATATCCTCATGCGTAGAAATCTGAAAAATAAATTATAAAGGGACAAGCATCACATTGTTCTTGCCTGAAGAACTCAGCGGCAAGGGTGTGGCCGCTTAGCTGGTTGACGGCAACATAGGTGGCCGCTAACCTCGGATCTTAACGGCATCAGATCTTGCTGTTAAGCTCCTGTTTGTGCAGAACACAGACTGAACTCAAAAATCGCTTGAAGGGGGGTTGCAGGACATGATTAAAATTCCGGAAAAATACCTAGGAGCTACTACAAGCATGTATGAGTAGTGTGGAGGGTTTACTTGCCTTTAGAAAAATCCACAAATGACAAATCAAGCCAGTGAAGCCCTCCTCGGCCTGAGCCAAAGAGTCGTTAAATCTCCGTTAATCCGGGTTCTGTGTTGATCTTGGAAGTACACCGGGTTGAGAAGATGATTCCCCAATGTATAGACTTCCTTCCAGTCCCATTAGCACGCTGGAAGAAGCCTCCAATTGCCGAATCCACGAGTCCCAAGTTCAGGTTTCGCTCAGAGAGTTAGGGTTTTTGACTCAAGAGCCAAAAGGATCAGATCTGGCCGGAGATGGGTATTTTTATATTGCCAAGGGTCGGATATGCGTTTAGGTAAGGCTAGGTGACCGTTGAGAACGGTTTCCTAAACAAGAGGCGAGATTTTCGCGGATGTTTCCGGATCTAAAGACGCAACAGATCTGGGAGACTAACGTCAACATCACTGGCCGCCAATATGGAGTTGGCGTTCATCGATGTGGCCGCTGATTCCATATTAATGTCAACCTATATTGACGCCGACAGGTCGCTTGGCCAGAACTTAAAATACTCCTATATGCATTACTTAGGGACAATTACATGTAACACAAGCACAATATTCATATATTATACAATGTATACATTAGGAAATAAATATCATTCATGTAATGTAAATGAATAATATATATATATATATACAATAGATATAAATATATATTTCTACGACACTACATCAAATAGTTTATTTATATGCACATACATATATCTACACATACAAACATCCATTTCTCACACAATCAAACTCCTATATAAGAGAGTAAAATTCTAGGGCCTTACAACTGCAACCCAACAGTAGGGTTCCCGACATTGCCAAGTAGGACTTTGACTAGTTTCTGGTGTTGTCTGAGTCAAAGGAGTCGTAATATGACAGTTGAATCAGGAAAATCTCACAATCGAAGTCCGTCGGGACCTGCTGACATAGTCAGGACATTTGTCCGATCAGGGAGTTGTGAAGACAAAATGGATTGATTGTACTCTTAAAAGATCATCAAAGATTCTAACTAGAATCATTGTTTGGAAAGCTGGAAGTCTAGAATTAAGCTCATGACTAGCGAAAGGTTCACATGAACTCAATAAGACTGGTTGACTGGAATGATAGCTCAATGGTATACTTGGTGGGACTGTTTGGGATAGTTTGGGCAACAAAGGTCCAATATCAGCTTGATATTTAGGAAGATGGTGCTGATTTGGTTGGCCACTCGAGCTGAGTGCCATGCAGCGATCGAGGAAAATCTCTATTTTTTTTTGTTAGTAAGACAATGTTAGCAGTGAAGTCCTAAATGCATGTTGGTGTGGGTTCCCTATCTAAAATGCAAGTTAGAACCAGAGGAATTTTAAGGCCAAACAAATAACTAAGAGATCGCAAACCCGTCATAGTTTTTGGTAAAGGGGAACTTTGGGTTCACGGTCGCCAAGTTATTTGCCTCTGGTGGCTAAACCTATGTTAGAAATATTTGTACAACACTTAAGGTCGCATGAGTGTTCTCGGATTTGAAGCATCACCTGTGTTTAAATATCCTGCAAAATAACTCGAAACACAAGATGAGAAATAATGGCCATCTGAATAATAGAGTTTGAAAATTTCACCAAGGTTGACATCCAGATTGATTGCCGTCAACGTACAGTTGACGTCAACATAGGATGCCATCTACCACTATAGACGTCCACAGATGTTGCCGTCAATAGCTCATTGACGTCAAACAATGTTGACGTTAACCTGCCAGCGAATTAAACAGAAAAAAATATCAATTGGGAGGCCATTAGCACTCTTTCATCTTCAACCTCCGACCTCTCAGAGAACGTTTGGACGACTTGCAGCAGCTACCATGGCCTCTACATCGACTGGAATGTCCACGAGCATGAAACCGGGTGTTTTGAGCGAGGTTCCGGGTCATCTGAGCACCCGACTAGCCAATGGGGAGGTATGTATCACTTGTTCTTGCTTCTTCTCATGCTGAAAACGCCCCAAATTCCTCTCATGGTACTTCTTGGACGTGCAGGACGTGCCCGCCTTCCCAAGTCAGGGCCAGGTACGGGCCTTCTCCTGGCTGATCAACCTAGTGAATGCGATAACGATTGACATGAAGAGCTATATCGGGGTATGGAGCCTGAGCTTCATGATCATCCTGGCCAAGAACATGAAGGACATGTGGTGGGGATTTGACGCCCTGGGAGCACTCTTGGAGTGATGGCATCCACATACACACACGTTCGTGTTCCAGGGATTCGAAGCGACTGTGCTGCTAAAGGAGGTGGAGCTATTTCTGGGATGGAAACGCTACCTGGAGTATGACAAGAAGACTCCTCTTCTCCCATGGGAAGAGATTCTGGCAGACATCATGCAGAACAAGAAGTAAGTGTTGAGGATGACTAATAAGAACGGGATCTCCTGGACCGGTTGGCCTAGTGGTTGATCTAGCAAGTGAAGGAGATAGGTGGTGAGAGGGCGACCCGTGGGCTGACGCTTTGCCTCGCCGGTGTGTTTTTGTTCCCTACCAGTGGTGATTTCCTCCTATATGAGCATGTGGGAATCCTATCTCTACTATGGCATGGGCAGTCACTTACCCCTGCGGTGCTGGCACACCTCTACAGCTCCCTCACTATGATGAGCTTAGGCCGACACACATGCGGGAGCTTGTTCCTACTTCAGGTATGGATGGAGGCTCATTTAAAGTTTGATTATGCTGAGAGACAACCTACCCCCTCCAGAATCTTCCTTCGGAGTTCAGTGTACTGCAGTAGAGCATGGTATGAGCCAGAAGAAGAGATCAAGTGTGTGACAGCGCACCTTAAGAGCAAAGATGCCTGGCGTGACTACCTTGGCTACTTCCCAGTGGAGGACTTCATAGTGAGGCCACTGTTCATGAGAACCATTGAGTTCAAAGTGCGCACCAGGGAGGATAGAGATTTGTGGCTGGCTGGTCCTGATCAGATGGTGGTGTACCAGCCACACCGGTGTCAGCATCATCTAGGAATGCCACGGGAAATTCTAGCTTCATCTCACTGCACTACCATGATCATCTCAAGAAAGAATGAGAAGTTGATGAAGAAGGCCAAGAAAACATGGGAGAAGTACACTGTGAGACAGAAAGTGGGACAAGCAATGCAGGAGAATTGGAAGGACATCCGGAACTATGAAGAGTACATTAACACAATTCTCCCTATCTCATGTGATTTCTTTATGGCTCGTAGAGCAAAATGATGTACTTTTCTCATTTCAATAAGTGTAACACAAGTTTTTGATGAATAAACAATAAATTGCATTGAGCCCAATGTGTTGAATGTGTTGGAATGAGTTCACTTATGTGGAATTGAGAGTTATGTGAGTGTTCTGTGAGCGACAAGTTGACGTCCACATCGATGGACGTCAACAACAGGTAAACGGTCACAAAGCTGCCGTTAACCACCAGATAGAGGGTAAACGTCTAGATCGATGGATGTCTACAGGAACGTAGACGTCCACAAGAAGGTCGTCGACCGTGGTACGGGGGTCTAATAGGGTACCACGAGGCAAGATATAGAAGGCCAAAGATTGGACGTCAACTTGAAATCAACGGCCACATGGTAGCCGTCAATTTCAAAACACAGCTTTTCCATCCGAGGCCTCTGTTCAGCGCCTCTTCACACCATTTCAAACCGCCGAAGACCTCTTCCACTTCTCACCTTCTTGCTCTCACTCTCACTCTCTCAAACCTTCTTCAATCTTCAACTCCTCTTCAACTCCTTCTCTCTTACTTGGACTATTTTGGGTTGTGGGTTGCCCGATGGTGAGGGAGAAGAAACTGGCGAGCCGGGACCACCCCCACTGATGAAGAGGAGGAGGCAACAATGGGGGCCTCTTCGGAGGAAGCGAGCATGGCAGAGGAGGAGGACCTTGCGCTAGAGAGGGAGGACCCAGCCGGAGACGATGAAAAGAGGGAGGAAGAGATGGAGGCGGAGGCACCACGGAGGGCCCCACGCCGGCCTAAGGTAGGCCCACAAACCCCAAACCCCCTCCCCGTGTGATTGTAAAAAGTGGGAAAGAAGGGAAAATAGGGCAAACACCGTCAGGCTCATTAGGAACTTGATGTCAACATCGGTTGAGGTCGAGTTCCTATTAACGTCCACATCTTTGCCGTCAAGGTAAACTTAACGGCAAGGAGCTAGACGTCAACTGATGAACTTGACGGCAATGACCCTGCCGTCAACCCTTAGTAAACGGTGGCACCCTGGACGTTTATTTTATGTAAACGGCAACAATGTTGCCGTCAAGTTTTTTATTAACAAATCGATCTTGACATCTAATCTTCTATGTTTTGTGTAGGGAAAGGGTCGGATGAGGAGCAGAGTGATGTGGGACCTGTGCTGGGCGTGGTACAGGGCACTGTCGGAGACCCAACAGACACGAGTTGCACATATAAGGTTTGCGCACCTCCTGGCAGTGCGGGCCTTCCACGTGGATGTCCCCTACCTTGAGGCACTGAGGGAGAGGTGGGATGAGGATTGCAAGGCATTCATCATGCCTTGGGGACACATGATACCCACATTGAAGGATGTGACATATCTCACAGGACTACCGGTTCAGGGAGAGCCCGTAGTGGGGAAGGAGAGGAGAGACCACCACGACGAGGTGGTAGAGCTACTGAGAGCAGAGTTTGTGGCCGGGAGGAGGAGGCCGATCCGGAGCATCCTACTAGGAGCTCTATCGGAGGCGGTAGGGTTGAGAGGAGGTAGGAGGGGAGCACTGGAAACGCTGGAGGAGTTCGGCATCGGGGTGCAGGCATCGATCCAGTTGGAGAGATGGAGCGAGGAGCAATCCGTCTGGATCTTTGTATCGTACTTGTTCGAACGGCTCCTATTCGCGATGCAGTCATCGCAGATGAACTGCAAGTTCCTGCTTCTGCTGCTAGACCTGGAGCAGGTGGGTTGCTACGCTTGAGGTGCCGCGGTGCTGGGACACCTCTTCTCTCTCCTCCCCAGCAACTCACGACATTCTCAGAGCACCGGGGGCTTCACCCCTTTTCTTCAAGTATGCAACTTTCTTTAATGCTCATCATTGATTATGAATTGCCTGACTGACAGGTTCTTTTGACTTGCAGATCTGGGGGTACACCCGCCTCCCTATGGGGCGCGGTGTTCAGACAGAGGGGAGCCGGGCCATGGTACCCCTCATGGCCCGGTAGGAGGTGACGCCCGATCCGAGGGTGACGGATTAGCGTGTCAAGGATGTGCAGGCGCGGCTGAACCTCTTCCCACACGATCAGGTATAATCCTCAACTAACACTCTGTTCTGCTTTCATTTGCTATTTGGTATGATTTGATTGACCAGTGCTCTTCCTTCCTACAGGTGGTGTGGACCCCTTACCAGGGGGAGGCAGATACATCTCACCTAGCCGTGGCAACATGTCGCCCTCTTTTCGACTACCACGTGCTGTTGCACTGCCTGGGGACCTGCGAACCCCTCTTCCTGGAGCTCGTGGTACGCACTCTAGGTTGGCACCAACCAGCCCTAGAGGTACCCTCTCTAGGGAGAGAGGGACACTCCCGCTGATGCTTCTTCGTTGAGGACCGCGACTGGGGCGAGGAGTAAGGTAGCACTGTCGCCTACTGGAGGGGCAGAGGGGAGCAGGTCCTACGACGCACCGACCTCCAGGACAGCACGACGTACCTGGCCAACTACCGGGTACGCTACGTTGGGCGATGCCAACTGGACCGGTGAGTGGTAAGTGAATTCCTACCCTAACTCTTGACATCTGATTAATTGATTTTGACGTGAAAGTGTGGATGACAGATGCCCGAGTCCGGGGCGGTGAGGCTCCTGGAGGGGAGGCTGGCGGAGCAAGCCGTGGAGATGGAGAGACTCCGCGCCGAGACACAATTTTTGGTAAGTGACAACTCACCCCACCTTTGTGAATGATCATGATTTGATTTGAGGACTGACCAATGTTGTGATTGTAGAGGGAGGAGCTAGCGAGGGTGCGTTCGAGCTGAGGCGCAGGGGCGAGCTCATCTGCACAGCCTTCCAGCGGGGACCTGGCGGTCCGACTACAAGAGGCCCTGGACCGAGCGGAGGCGAGGCTCTATGAGTTGGAGGCGGAGGTAAGACATTGAGTCACTACCTTTCTGCTCATGATTTGACTTGGCTTGATATATTTGCTGATTTATGTGCAGCGACAGGGAGTGGGGACGACCCTCCAGGCACAGATGGAGAGTCTGTGGCTGGACTTGACGAGGACGAAGGGTCACCTGGTCGAGGCGAGGGAGAGGGAGAGAGAGGCGGAGAGGGCCTGAGCACAGGCGGTCGCAGATCTAGAGTTCTTGAAGAACCGGGTGCTGAAGAAGCGCTGGGAGCAGCAGCGACAGGCCCATCCAGAGACGCCAGTAAGGACAGGGTCAGTCTTTGGGTCCCTTAACGACATCTTGTCCTTAGGAGACCCGTCAGTGGTGTGGGGAGGACTACGACCAGAGGCGTCGATGGCGACGAGACCGCCTCGCCCAGACCGACGTCGGGAGAGAGAGGAGGAGGAGGTGAGCAGCTCTCATAGGCAGAGGCCTAGCGAGGGGGAGAGGAGAGAGGAGTGAGGAGCGAAGCTCCAGATGTACCACCAGGGGTATGCCCCTGTCATGCTATGTACAGAATTTGATCATTTAGTGGACTTTTGTGCATCTTGTTCATCCAATGTGTACTTGAATGGTTTGCCAATTTTTGTTCCTGCATCCACAACACTTAAAGGAAAAAAGTTAGTGTAGATCTACCTTTAGCCCCTTGCTTAAAAGATATACCTTTCTTGAACCTGGTCAAGGGGCTAAATCTAATTAAAGATAAGAACACAAATAAAATACTGAAGGGAAATATGTACATGTATTTTTTTTATAAGAAAATAGGGAAACATGTTAATATATGTACATGATACAACAATTTTTTTTTTGGTTTGATTTCCTGATTTTTTTTATTTTTTATTTTTGATCAGAGGGAAAATATGTACATAGTGGAACTGTCAACAGAAAAATGTACACAACAACAGACTCTCTTTTTTCCTTTTTCCTTTTCTACCTTTTTTGGATTTTTTTTTATCATTTAACTCTAAGACACATATTCATTACAAGTCAAGGTATAGGGTCTTCATAATCCACCTAATCACAGAGGCCATGAGCAAGGAGGATCGTGCATGATATCCTTGACATTGGAGACTGCCCATAGCTTTCTTGATATTTTCCACCATGGAATGTCTTAAAAGGTCAAATTGCCCCTAGAGGGAGAAATTGGAAGAAGTAAATAGGAAGTCATATGAGGATTCGGTTCAAACCACTTTTTGTTTCCAAACCAGCATCTCACATCGAAAGTCTTAGTCTTCAATTATTTTCAGGGGTACTTTTCATTTTGATTCCTTGGTGGAGGCACGTACTATTTTTTACCTCCTTGATTTGGTCAGCCTTTTTCTGGGTACATACTTTTTGCTACCATTTTTTGACCTTTTGGCTTTTCTATGCCATTAAGTCTTGGTTTGACATTTTTCCTTTGCATTTGCATTTCTTTCATTGCCTGTCACACCCCGACGCGGAATATCGGAACGTGAGGCAGTTGCAAGTAAACGGGTACAGAGCGTATAATAGACATCCAACTACTGGACGAAGAATAATTACTAAAGCAAATACATTTCATTAATAATTCCTCAAATGTCTATTACAATCACTAATATCAGAGCTATTCTATAGAGCCCAATTACATTGAATAAAAGTAAAGACTAACTAAGACTTTAACATAACACTAAGACGCCAGGGTACTCTTGACTTCACTCTTGGTTATTCCCGTCCTCTTGAGTGTAGGTATCTTCCTCGATCTCACCTGAGAACACATAACAATAACACAGGGTGAGCGATAACTCCTAGTAGGACTTAAATCCCATGATCAGACATACTTTAAATGATTAATGTATTAAAAGACAGAGTAACTAGTAAAAGAGAGCGAGAGTCAAGTATTGTCAAGCAAGTGATAGCATGATAGCAAGATTCACATAGCACCAGCGTCAAGTATAGCACAAAGAGCAGGATGGCCATAGCATAAATAGCACAATGTAGTTCATGATAGCACAATGAGTCGAGTATAGCATAGCACTTTGATTGTCATATAGATAATCGGGATAGATAACACTTGAGTGTAATGCCAAACACTCTGGTCAATTAACTCCCGCAGGCACTAGCACTTTTGGGCACACCTCCCAGGACCAGACCGGGCCCTTTATATTGCCAAGCATTAGTCATACTGTTTATCATTAGACAATCAGTCAAATGGCCATATAAAGTACCAAGAATAGAGGAGAGTACTTGATGAATAGATGAGATAGTAGAGAGAGTGTGAACAGATGAGCGAGTAGAGTAAAGATGAGAACTATAGGTCATTGCCCATAAACGTCGATTAAACGGGTGATAGTAACAATTGCACAACACACGCAATTGGTGTTGGCAGTCAGGTGGAATTCACTAACCTTCCATTGGCCATGTTATGCATAGGTTCAGAGGTCCGACGTGATTCAAAATAAGAGAGAACTTCTAAAACCTGTTTGGATCTTACTGATCCCTAAAGGGTATCATAGGTATTAATGGTACAACCCGCTCGTCGGCCATGTGGGAATCCATGGACAGAGGAGACTTACGGAGGCCTTGAACAAGGATTCACTAGTCCGGCAGAAGGAATATCCGACAGAGAGTTTATCCAAGTCAAGAGAAAGTGTATATAGAAACAAGTGATCGACGTTCCAGAGGAATTCTAGAATAGTGGAGCGTCGGTAATGGTATTTCAAGACATTGCTAGAAACGAAGAGAAGTCTATTTAAAATAGGACAATTTAAATACATTATTGAAATAAATTACCAGACATATTATGAGATATTTTCATGTCAAGTTAAGTCATCATGGACGGTTACAAGTATGTGCATGTGATTGAGAAAATCATAGATATGAAAAGATCATGTGTATGGCTTTTAATTAGTTCACACATGTTCATGTTATAGCATCTTTCTTTACTGCGTTTGAGACTGTTTAAAGAAGGTATAATCACTGTAGGAAGATAAGAACACCAAAAATCTAGGGTTTAGGTGCAAAAGTTCAGAAGGTGACGTACCCCTGTAAGGATCGCGACATGGTACATCCAGAACACGACAGAGTCTTTCAAAGGTCGCGACAGGTCGATCGGGACAGGCAGCCAGAACGCGACGCCAGATCCTGTCGCGTTTAGAACGCAACAGGGTTCTGGTCGCGATCAGCCCCTGAGAACGCGGCCTATCGGGCCGTCACGTTCTTAGGTCCTGCGCCTGAGCCCGAGCAAGAATAGGGTTTGCCTTGGATTGCGGTCCAGGCTTTCCATATTTTGATACAAGGTAGGTTAAAAATTGATATCTTGATGTACAGTTGATTAAAAATCGTGAAACTACTTTTAAACGAATCTAGACATGCAAGGGTACACACAGTAAATAGGAATTTGAAAGTAAACATGATCTTGACATGTTTTGATTTCGTTCATTCATGAAGAACACATAACAGTGTACAATGAAAAGAAAAGAATTAATTCGAGTAGTATACTGAATAAAAATTGGGGAAAATAGTGGCAATTGATTCCTGACAACGAGTAGTAAGTCTAGTAAAAATTTTATGGCATGAGATCAAGTGTACATGGAGATCTAAATTAAATATGAGGGTTCGGGGACAGATGATAGCAAAACTTTAAAAATAAAGATATAAAGATAGGGTCGATGAAAATTAGATAAACTAGAGGGTATTTGTTCCTAATGTTAGGAACATCCTACAGACGAGATTAATTAGATTTAGCTTGTGAGAATGCCTACCTTTAGGTCGATTTGTCTCCTAGGGCTTAGAACTCGAAGAACAAGTGGTAGGTCTTGAGCAATGTTACGTCCCGAGAATTACGTAGCGGATATTAGTTCGAAGAGTTCGAGTCGATATTCCGAGACGTGAACAGTCGGCAAATAAGCCTCTAGCTAGCACGCACTAAATGTGTATCAACACAACATCATAATAGGGCCCAAGTGTTGAACTTCATAAAAATGTTAATCAGATCTCAACTCATTTTATTAAAATTTGAAACTAGTACAGGACTGAGACTCAATAAAAGGGAAAATTACACTTATTCCTCACTTCCTACTACATTGTACTAACGCTCAAAGTAATCTACTATAACTAGACTCATAGTTGGAACGCTCATCACTCGGTCGCATTCCCATCCTCGACTTGCTCTTCCTCTTGAATGTCATAGTCACCTAGATTGGGTAAAAGTAGGGGATGAGCAAACTAGCCCAGTAGGATTTATATCTCAATGTGTGGGCAATGATGTAAGTGATTAGCAATTTAGAACTAGGTAAGCACAATGAATGTCATGATATGTGTGTACGAATAAAACAGATTTAAAACATGATGCATGGAACAAGCTAGATAGAGTGATCATGATAGAATAAGATCTGGAATGATATAACAAGAGAGAACTAACAATAGATCACTTTGTACAAGCACGCAAGATTTCACTTGATTTCAATAGTTTACAAGAACGCAAGATATCACTAGTTGCAATAAATGTAGGATGGCCATATCACGCAAGCAAGCAAGCAAGATTGCACAAGCACGATCAAGTAACACTAATCAGGCACGTAAACACTAATGTACACCAAGGAAAGATCCACCAAGAATGCACACAGGCCACGTGTATATGGTTATGTATCTAACATTCAACAAGCAAGAAAGTACTCCCAGCGCAGATGCAACGCCAGTAATCATTATACCCCATGGTTAACATTATATCTATGACTCGCCGTCATTGGGGCTAGATTGGAGCCCTTGGACACACGCCGTGCCCTGTCAGCATCTCATGTAAAATTTTAAATGTAGATACCCACAGTCATTAATAATGGCCAATGAGAGTTTCAAGATGTAGCATGTGTAATGTCATGTTCATGATGATGATGAGAAGAAGTAAATAATTAAATTGAACATGATTTCATGAGAACAATGGTCAAGAGATATATTCGACAACTGAACGGTACGATTTATAATTTAGTTCAATCTTTACATTAATGGCTTTAGTCTAGATTGTAATTCATGCTCACGAGAACAAGAAGAGAAAGGAAGTGCACGCCCTTGATGTATAAGTGTGTAGTGGTGTACGCGTGTCAATTCACAATCCGTCGGTCTCAAACTCTCGAAAAACACTTAACATGATGTCATGCAAAGATCAATGTATTTAACTACATATGGGTTTACAAGATTTTAAGATAATATTTATCATTTAAATCAAGCTAGATTGGTAACAAGAGCAAATCACAAGTTTCATGTATGATCATTTCATTAAGAAAGCAATTAGAATAATATTCATGTAATTAATGATTTTTCAATGGGTTAAACACTTTTAAGCCATTAAATAGACATCATGCAATGATCAGACCCAAGATAGACAATATTTTGCAAATGTAGTGTCGACACACCCCTTACTGGTGTCGACACTATGCTCCAAACACAAGGCAAAATAATGAAGATTTGGTCAAGTAGTGTCGACACTAGTTCAAGTAGTGTCGACACTAGAGACAGCTTCCAGAAAACCTTCTGGCCAATATGGGACAGTGTGTCGACACTAGTTAAAGTAGTGTCGACACTAGAGACCTTCCAGAACATCTTTTGGGCAAAACTGGTCAGGTAGTGTCGACACTAGATCAGGTAGTGTCGACACTAGAGACCTTCCCAGAACACCTTCTGTGCTGATCTGGGACAGTGTGTCGACACTAGTCTAAGTAGTGTCGACACTAGAGGCCCTCCCAGAAACACCATATATAGGTCAAGTGCAGCCTGAAAACACATCTCATGCAGGGTTTACTTACCCTGCTTATAACTATCTAACGAATGATATTTAGGTAAAACGTTCAACACGAAATATGATGAGGACAACTAGTAGAAGAACTTTTATATTGGGGGTTTGATCTAATTCGGTCTCAAATCCTGAGAAAACATATGAAGAATATAAAGCTAAGCGCAGCTCGAAATCGCAGTATCATGCAGAGACTCTCTTAACACGCTTATAACTCTCTAACGAAAGATTTTTAGACAAAACGTCCAACACAAAATATGATCGTGACTTCAAAGATAAGAACTTCCGTGAAGGAAGTTTGATCTAATTCGATACGAAATCGCGTGCATAATAAGAAGAATGGGAAAAACCCTAACAGTGCGCGACTTTGGCAAAACGCTTGTAATTCAAACTCTACTAGATGAAATTCGATGAAACCAGTGGGAACAGAAAGTTAACTTGATGCTCTACACATTGGTATAGGATATGGTAAGGTTTGGCCCAAGAAAATCTACATTTTGGGTTGAAGAATTCTCGTTTGTTTCCAGAAAACCTGTGTTCAGACCACTTGGAGGAGAACGCTTACTACTCCGTGTATACTGCATGGAATTTGGTCATTCTACTTGGGCTAGAACGTAGACTTGACCCTCTTTCCAGGGGTATAAGCCTTGCAAGGTTTGGTTTAGGTTTGACTCACCTTTGGTCGACTTCAAGATGATGATCTGTGCAGGTCGCAGTAGACACAACGGGGAAGAAGAACGGCTTGGTGTGGGGATCTCCTGCTTCCCCAGCTGCCAAGAACTCCTCCACACGACCCTAGCAAGTTCTAAAACTCATTCCTAAGGTTTGATGAAGAGTATTTAAGCAACCATGGTGTTTTAGGAGTCCTATTATGACTAGGAAAGCCAGGTTGCGGTTTTGTCATGTTAGTTTCCTACTTAGGGAGGATTTCTTCCTCCCATAGAGTGCGTGAGGCTTTAGGAAACCTCCCACCATATATAGGCACGAATTTGGGTTGCCAAGAATGCATGATTGCATCCCAATTTAACTCAAATTGTCTTTTTTTAATTTCAGCCTATTTAGAGTTACAAAATTTCCCTGCATTTTCTAGCTTTATTTGATTATTGGGCCACATGATGTCCATTGACCCAATTATGATTTGGGTCATTAATATATAATGTTGGAAGTCCCTCCAACACTTTTATTTAATTTTTTTGATTGCGTCATTTTTCCGACTTGTTCTAGCACGTACGATAATGATGCGTATGCTTTACATACTTGGAAATTATTTATTTCCATTTATTTGAATTCTTTATATAACTAAAATTTTCGGGGTGCTACAAGCAAGCCTTCTCCCCACGAATTCTCCCTTCCTTTGGCCTCTCCTCCACATCCAGCAAGTCTCAGCAATGCATTAGGGCCGGCCATGAAGGGGTTGAGGTGTATTTAAGCACCTATGGTTTCTAATTCCTACTACAACTCTAACTCTTATTTAATTTCGAGTTTCCTCTATTTCTTTCAACCTTCCAAGCTTTCCACCTCTTAATGGGGTTAGGTTGGGTTGCAAATTTGTACCTAGCCAATTTGGGTAGGGTTAGGAGTCCAATTCCAACCCATATTAACTATTTTAATGTTTTAATAGCTCTTTTCATTTTAGGAAATAATAAAGATATGAATTTAGAGTATTTTCTTTTTATTCAACTTTTAAAAATCCCTATTTTAGCCCAATAACTTTTACACGATCCATTTAGCAAAGCCCATTACTTCTTTTTATTTAATGGGTTTTAATTAATTAATTTTTTCTTTAAATTTTTCGATTTATTTATTTATTAAAATATCGGGTTGCCACATTGCCCCTGTTTGTTATGACTTTGTTTTTCAAGTGAGAGTGGGTGGTCCCCTACTTATAGTTTGCCCCTTTTCTAAACTTGACCGAGTGAGAAGAGAAAAGGGGTTACGTTGACCTTATGAGACCATCCAAGTGTACTTATGATTTTCCAGCTAATGGTTAATACTTCAACATCGTGTGGTGTGTGAAGAGACCCTACTTTGCTAGTGGCCAAGAGAAAAAAGCAGAGTCTCAAACCCATGACATTGACAAGTGATGAATGAACAGACTCGACTGACTGACTGACCAACTAAGGATAGAACTTCTTGAGATAGACTATGCTCCACGGATGTGACAACTCAACTCCCTTGGCGTCCACTAACCTGTAAGCATTCCCCGAGTATGCTTCTTTGACAACGAACGGACCTTCCCAATTCTCTTGCAATTTGCTCCTGTGACATGGTGCCTTAATGACTTTGCATTTTAGGACCATTTCACCCACTTCAAATTTTCTCTCAAGGACCTTTTTGGCGTAAAAACGTGTAATTCTTTGACGATAAACCTATGCATGGTCGGCCGCTATCATTCGCCTTTCGTCTAAGAGTTCAAGTTGTGCTAATAAAGCCTCTCGACGTTGACCGGGGTCAAGTTCGGACTCCAATTGAACTCTTAGTGAAGGTACGAAGATCTCATGTGGGAGTACCGCGTCTGATCCGTATGTCAAAGCATAGAGGGTTTGCCCCGTAGGAGTTCGGATCGAGGTGCGGTAAGCCCATAGAGCCTCAACCAAACGTTCTGGCCAATCAGTGTTATTGTGAGATCTGTAAGTTTTCTTTATGATTTTGATGAGAGTTTTATTAGTAGCTTCTTCTTGTCCATTACCTTGTGGATAAGATGGAGATGAATGATGCAAGTTAATACCATATTTACCATACATGTCACGAAGCTCCTGTGAAGTGAATTGTTGTCCATTGTCGGTGACGATGTCCCGAGACATGCCAAATCTTGCAAGAATGTTGCGCTTGATGAATTTAACGACTGTTGAAGCTTCAAACCTCTATGAATGCTTCTACTTCAGCCCACTTTGTGAAGCATTCAGTGGCGGTCATAATGAAGGACTTCTTACGGATTTCTCTGGTTCTGTCCTCGAGCGGACTGACCACATCAAATGCCCACATGGTGAAAGGCCATGGAGCAATGAGAGGGTGAAGAGAAGAGGAAGGAGCATGGATTTTGTCACCATGTAGTTGGAATTTAGCACAATGACGAACAAAATGAGTGCAATCTTCTTCCATGGTAGTCCAGTAATAGTGTCTTAGCAACTTTTGGGCAATTGCTCTACCATTGACATGGCCACCACATTCACTAGAGTGAGCGGCTTCAACAATGCTTTGGGATTCGATCTCATCAAGGCAATGGAGATAGACCCCACTGAGGGATTTCTAGTAGAGAATGCCACCTATGATCTTGTAACGTTCAGAGATGCAGCGAATGGCCCGTCTATCAAAGAGGTGGCATAATCAGGGAAGGATCCATCTTTGAGATAGTTTTCATTGTCAAAGTACCAGGGATGGCCATTATCAAGATCGATTTCTGGCTCTTTCGAAAGGGCATGGACTCGAAGGGAGGGAGACTTGACTTGAGAGAACCATGGATCAGCATGGGAAGGGATTTTCAATCTTTAGACGGAGATGGTTTAAGAAGATTTCCCTAGCGGGATAGGGAGAGAAGAAGCCAGGGAAGCGAATGAATCTGCTAGAATGTTCTGTGTAACAACCCTGGGAACTCGACCCTCGGCCCACGCCGAGGACCCGATTTTCGCGGTCGCCGCCCACGGATCCAGAGACCCGGAAGGGCTATAATATAAATCTAACAGGATATGTAGTGGAAGTAAATGTCAACTGCTAAGCTAGAAGCGCACACGCGGAAATAGAAAGAAGAGCGAGACCGATGTGTGCTGCTCTAAGTACAGTGCCAAAACAACACAACTGGTACAAGTAAAAGCAGGGGATAACAAATCCCTTCGGGGCATACCCCGAGGGTGATGTATAATAGAGAAGGGGGACCACTGCTAGCTATGGGGACCACCATTACCGCCCTGTCTCGTTCGCCCGGCGCACGCCCTGCCGCTATTGAGAAGTCTTACCTGGGAAAGAAAGGGATGAGCTTCACAACAGAAGCTCAGTAGGGACTACCAATCTCCTACTGGCTCTAACAGGCAGAAGAATATATATAAACAATTTGAATAACAGCAGTTATATCATCTACCTACGAAAGAACGTGCGGAAGCAAAGCTACTAACTAACAACGGTACGGAGGATACAACACGGTCGGAAACTCCATACGACTGCTCGTCGTGACCACCACACGGATAGTAAACACAGTTAGGGGGAAACCCCACCTGGACAAGGAACACTAGCTACGGAAAGCACTACCACTAGTCAACGGTCAGGTGCGCCCACTGACGTCTTATCCTCGACCTAGGTCCAAACCTCCACGTCTCGTCAGAGTGAGGTAGGACATAGGTAACACAATAGTAACCGCCGTAGTGTGGCCGGACTATGGTCCCACGTCTGGCCTCTCTAAGCAGTTCCGAGGCCGCAAAGAGTGAGGCAGTGAGAAAAGGACTAGCTAGCCTGCACCCGGTAGAACTCCGGCCGTCCTCGGTGTCCCAGGCCTAACCAAGAGAGCTCTGCAAACGACTTGACGTTGCCGTCCTAACCACCATTTTTCTCTCAACTCCAGAGTTCGTGACTCGAGTACGCTTGTCGCCCGAACGCTCCATCTAAGGCGCACGAGGATGGGGGTCCCAAGCAACGGTAACAACTTCTCTCACGGGACAAGCCCTCAAGTGCCGAGCACCAGGCAAAAGACTAGTGTAGGACCATACTAGGGAACTAGCACAGGTGCCACGGGTATAGTAAAAGAAGCGGAAACGGTGAAGACTTAACAAAGCACGGTACTTCGCAAGACCATAACTTGTCTCTCAGCTGTAGTTGCGACGCATCGGGCCGTCACGACCTTGTCGTGATGTCCCACCCTGTTGCAACACTGTCGCGGCGGCCCTAGCCGTCGTGACCAGGTCGTGACATCCAAGAGTGTCGCGATCATGTCGCGACCGGCCAAGCCGTCGCGACAAGATCGCGACCTCTATAGCGGTCGCATCTTCAGCCGAGGGGGGTTCCGGAGCAGTCCTCCCGGGAACCACCCCAAAACACGATACACACATTTCCACGAGGGGGAGAGGAGCATGTGCAACATGTATTGAAAGCTGTAAATCACCCAAAGCACCCTTAAACCCCACAAACATGGATTTACAAGAATCTACACTCGACGGAAACCTCACTCAAGCACGAGCATGGATTTCTCACACTCCCACGCCTCAAACCACGATGAAAATACTATCTCAAGGGGGAGGGGAGCATGCTTAGGGTGAGAGGATCAAGGGTCCCTACCTCCACAAGAAGAGCCGACCCGTTGGGGCCTTCACATAGGAATGACCACCTCCTCCTCGCTACAAGCACCACGACCATGTCCCCTGCACGAACAGGACAACACCACCTCAGCACGAGCACCGCGAGCATGAAGAACGGGCGAGAAACCGCAAGGGAGCTCGAGAGGGGGAGAATGGGGCGTGCCTTCGGTTTTAAACTGACGGCCCCCAAAACACGATGGGTCGGCCCGACGTGACAACACCAGTGTCGTGACGCCCCCAGACGTCGCGACCCTGTCGCGACGGCCACCCCCGTCGCGACCTCAAAAGCAATCAAACCTCGAAGACCGGGAAAAGAAAACGCGACAGCTGACCAGGTCACGTCAACGCTATACGCACCTGCCACCCGACACGACCGTTCTGATAGACAAGACAACGGTCATGCCTATCATAAAAGTAGTCACGACGCCGTCAGACGCCGCGACAAGGACGTGACGGCTACCCCTACCGCGACAAACCCGACGGCCAGGTTCGGCGCGTCACCAAGCCCATCACCGTAGGCCACTCCGGCACGACCATGTCATGACCAGGGTGCCTGTCGCGACCCTGAGAATGGGGCCAAAGAGCCCAAGGGGGCCAGGTCTTACATCCCACCCACCTTAAGACATTTGGTCCTCGAAATGAAAATAACTCGGTCTCAACCCGGAAAGCAGTACAGGGGAAATTAATCATACCAATCAATCGAACAAATATGGGAACTTCTCCATCATCTCATCCTCGCGCTCCCAGGTGGCCTTGCCACCAACGCGATTCTCCCAGATGACCTTCACCAGCGGAATCTGCCTCCGGCGCAACAACTGCACTCTGCGGTCGACGACTCTAACTGGGTACTCTGGCACTGACAGATCTGGCGCTACCTCAAGCTGCGAGTAGTCCAACATGTGCGAAGGATCTGCAACGTACTTCCTGAGCAATGAAACGTGGAAAACACTGTGCACACCTACCAGCTCTATCGAAGACTCAACCTGTAAGCCACCTCGCCGATCGTCTCTATAATAGGGAAAGGCCCAATGTACCTGGGACTGAGCTTTCCCTTCCTGCAAAACCTCATAACTCCCTTATTCGGTGAGACCCGCAAGAACACGAGGTCACCTACACTGAACTGCAACGACCGTCTGTGGACATCTACATAGCTCTTCTGTCTGCTCTGCGCTGTCTGAAGCCTCTGCCTGACAAGTCTGACTGTGTCTGTACACTACTGCACCATCTCTGGTCTCAAAAGCTGCCTCTCTCCAACCTCGAACCAGTGAAGTGGTGTCCTGCACGGGCGACCATACAAAGCCTCGTATGGTGTCATTCCGATGCTCGAGTGATAACAGTTATTATACGCGAACTCTACCATTAGAAGGTGCGACTCCCAGGTGCCACTCCAGTCCAAAAAGTACGCTCTCAGCATATCCTCTAGTGTCTGAATCGTCCTCTCTGACTGCCCATCTATCTGCGGATGATATGCTGTGCTCAGCCTCAACTCTTTACCCAGAGCTCTCTGCAAACTGCGCCAAAACCCTGATGTAAACCTCGGATCTCTGTCGAAGACGATCGAAACTGGGGTTCCGTGCAACGGACCAACTCTGTCCACGTACATCCTGGCTAACCTGTCCACTGACCACGACATTCTGACTGGAAGAAAGTGTGATGTCTTGGTCAAACGGTCCACGATCACCTATATACCATCGTGCCTCTGCGGAGTACGGGGCAAGCCAACCACAAAGTCCATGGTGATATCGTCCCACTTCCACTCGGGAATGGGCAACGGCTGCAGCTCACCACCAGGACGCTGATGCTCAGCCTTCACTTGCTGACAGGTAAGGCATCGAGTGACAAACTCCGCCACGCCCCTCTTCATCCCTACCCACCAGAAGAATCTCTTCAAGCTGTGGTACATCTTGGTGGAACCATGATGAACAGTATACCTCGATCCATGAGCCTCTGGCAATAGCACCTGGTGGGAACGTACAAGCGGCCTCTAAACCTTACCTCGCTATCCTCGTCTAGCTCAACCTCTGGCATCTGCAAAATATCAGCCAACTCGGAGTCTACCTGCTGTGCCTGCAACACCTGCCTGAACACTGATGGATGAACTGACAAACTGGTTGCCACAACACGGTCTCTGCGCCTCGACGGGTAGAACACTCCCTAAGACAGCTCCTCAAACAACCTCCACTCTCGGACCATCAGTGAACTCAAGCGGACACGCCTGCTCAAAGCATCGGCCACGACGTTAGCCCTTTCTGGGTGATAGGAGAGGGTTAGGTCGTAGTCCTTCAAATACTCCATCCATCTGCACTACCTTGAGTTCAAATCCCTCTGAGTGAAAATGTACTGCAAACTCTGATGGTCGGTGAAGATCTCAAATGCCTCGCCATACAGGTAGTACCTCCACAACTTTAGAGTGAACACCACTGCTGCCAACTCCAAGTCGTGGGTAGGGTAGTTCTCCTCATGTTTCTTGAGCTACCGAGAAGCATAGGCAATGACCCCACCTTGCTGCATCAGCACGACACCCAAACCTGATCTCGACGCGTCAGTGTAGACCACGAACCCTCCGCTGCCCGACGGCAAGACCAACACTGCCGCTGAAGTCAACCTCGTCTTCAGCTCCTAGAAACTCTGTTCACAGTCCTCTGACCAAACAAACCTGACGTCCAGCCTGGTCAACCTGGTCAACGGCTCTGCAATCCTGGAAAAATCTTGGATAAACCTCCTATAGTAACCTGCCAGACCCAAGAAGCTGCGAACCTCTGACACTGATGTGGGCTGCTCCCATGACAACACTACCTCCACCTTGGCAAGGTCCACTGCCACACCAGAACCTGAGATCACGTGCCCGAGAAAGTGCACCTCCTTCAGCCAAAATTCGCACTTGTCGAACTTGGCGTAAAGTTGGTGACTCTGCAGGGTCTCTAGCACGATCCTCAGGTGCTCCTTGTGCTCATCCTCAGAAGCCGAGTAGACCAAGATGTCATCCACAAAGATGACCACGAACCGGTCCAAGTACTCACTGAACACCATATGCATCAAATCCATGAATGATACAGGCGCGTTCGTCAGCCCAAATGGCATCACGACGAACTCGAAGTGACCGTACCTGGAGCGGAAAGCCGTCAAGTCAACATCAGACTCTCTGATCCTCAACGAATAGTAACCGGATCTCAAGTCAATTTTTGAGAACACCCTGGCTGACTGCAACTAGTCGAACAAATCATCAATCCTCGGCAACAGATACTTGTTCTTTACTGTAACTTGGTTCAGCTGCCAGTAATCGATGCACAAACGTAGACTACCATCCTTCTTCCTCACAAACAGAACAGGCGCTCCCCACGGCGAACGGCTCAAGCAAATGAAGCCCAGCTTAAGCAACTCCTACAACTGGCGCTTCAACTCACGCAACTCCGCCGGAGCCATCCGGTAAGGTTCCTTAGACAAAGGCATCATACCGGGCAAAAGCTCGATGGAGAACTCTACCTCTCGCTCAGGCGGCAAACCAGGTAGATCCCCCGAGAAGACATCATAGAACTCACAAACAACAGGTACATCAAAAACTGATGATCCTCTAGGCTCCAAGGAACAAACAGAAGCAAGGTACGTTACACAACCATCACGGATCAAATGACGAGCTCTACAGAAGGAAATAAAGGGTCGACGGGTAGACCGGATACCTCGGAAGTAGAGAACAGGCACTCCAGGTATCCCAAACCGAACGGTCTTCCGCTGACAGTCAACTACCGCTGAGTGAGCCTCCAACCAGTCCATGCCCAGGATGACGTCAAAGTCACAGAGTTGCAATGCGTACAACCTGGCCGACAATTAGTGCCCCTCAACCACAACAGTGATGTGAGATCGACCATTACGTCACACTGCCTCTCAAGTGTGTGACGAACCAGAGACCCATAAAACTCCTTGGAAGCAAAACAAACAGAAGCACCGGGGTCAACCAAAACACGAGCAGCTCTACCAAGGATGGACAAGGTACCTATAACCAGGTTTGATGCCTTGGCCTGCTCCCTGGTAAGAGCCATCACAAGACCATGACCGCGCCCATGCTGCGGTGCCTGCTGGGGCTGCTGCTGCTGCCGTGGCTGCTGGTGCTGAGGGAACTGCTGCTGGTGGTACTGCTGTGGCTGCTGAAACTACGGAAACTGCTGAGGCTGCTGCTGGTACTGCCCCTGCTGCTGCTGACAGGGTGCCTGCTGCTGGGGAGGGTACTGGTACTGTGGTAGATGTTGTGCATACTGCGCTGGCTACTGTGGCTGCTGGACTTGCCCCATCAGGCAAACCCTCTTGAAGTGGCCCGGCAGACCACAAGTGTAGCAGACTGCCTCCTGTCTGCCCTGCTCAGCTCCCTGCTGGACTGACTGTTCCGCAAACCTCGACTGGTGCTTCTGCTACTTCCCCCGGCCACCACCACGTGTGGTCATCTGCTTGAACCTCGAGCACAATCCGGAACTGCCTGAACTACCTGAGCCCGAAGAAGAAGAAGTCGTGCTGCCGCGACTACCTGCAGGACGCTGATACGGCAAGGACCTGGAAGAGGCTCCTCCCTGCTGCTGCTGCTATTGGTACTGCTGTTGCTGCGGCTGCCAGGTCTCTCTCTCCAAGGCGGCGGCCTTAGCCGCAGCCTCTCCTAAGGTGGTACACATGTGAGCCGTCACGCCCCACCTCAAGTCTGGCCTCAAACCTATGATAAACCTCTCCGCACAAGCCTGCTCACTGCCTGCTACATGAGGAACATGCCTCAACAACCGGACCAACCGCTGGTGGTGCTGAGTAACTGCGAGGTCGCCCTGAACCAACTCGTGGAACTTGTCCCGTCTCCTGCGTCGAGCGTAGTCGGGGAAGTACTCGCCGTGAAAGACCTCCAAAAACCGCTGCCAAGTGATCCGGTCTAAAAGCTGCCCCTGGAAGTGAGTCTGCCGCTGAACTCTTCACCACTCACGGGCTGCTCCCTTGAGCTGGTACACCGCCAATCTGACCTGGTCCTCCTGGGCGAACTCCATAGTCTCGAACGTGTGCTCCATCTCGTGGGTCCAACTCTCTGCCTTGTCTGGATCATACTCAACGAAGAACATCGGTGGCCGGAGACACAAGAACCTCTCCAAGAGGGAGGTCCTGTCCTCCGTGGCTGCCGTCCTCCTCCGGCCGGCCCGGGTGTTCTCGGTACCTGACGCCTGCTGAACTGCTGGCTGCTCCTCCTCTGGATCTGCCTGCTGCTCCTATACCACTGGGGAAGGTACTTGTTATGCCCTGAAATTTTATCCATTTATAATTCGTGCATGTGCATTTGATTGTTGCAAGTATGGTTGATGTATTTAGTAGCGTGTATTGTAATTCTATATTCCTCATGAATAACATGCATGTATTTTTATGATATTTAGGTGAGAATAGGCAATTAGCTAAATTGTGCATATTGTGTGTATTAAGCATCCCATGCATATAATACTTAAGTAATGTTGTGCAAGTTTAATCTAGTTGCCGGTGTGCATGTGGTATCTATCTATTTCATGCCTAATGTACATAAGTATACTACACCGTGTGTGTATACTATATATATATATTATATGTCAAATCAGGTGTGTGCATACAAGAACTATTTTGTGGAATAGATTATTCCTAGCTAACTTAATTCATATCACCTCCTAATGATTTGCGAAGCCCTCGCAATTCTTGTCATTTTATTTTGCCGTGTGTTGAGTCACGCTTATGTAAAACATCATGTACGCATAGGTAGATATCTACGTACATCTTATCTTAGTGTATTTATGTATGCTTGTGTATGCCTAGGTATAAATGTTATTGATTGCATGGTGTAGTAATATACATGTTACACCCTATACATTGCATGTATATATGTAGTGTAAATACAGTTCTTTGTGTGTTGAGTCATGTTGTGTGTATATATATATACATTGTATGCGTATGTAGATATTTATGTACGTATTATTATCTTGATGTACCTATGTATGTATGTGTAGGATTAGTAGTAAATATTGGATGTTTACATGGTGTAGTGGTGTATACACTATACTACATAGGTTTCATGCACATGTATGTATGGATTAAGTATGGTTTCTGCATGATTTTAAGTTTTGACCGAAGGGCCAATCGACGTCAACATGGATGGACGCCCATGAGGTGTCGGCGTCCATATCGATGGACTCCAAGCCTTAAGTAGCCGTCCATATAGGTAGACGTTTACTTCTCTGACCTGCATGCACAGCAGACCCGGAATTCCGGGGACAAGCAACCCCAGCCATTGGGGAGCTGTCCCCAACGGCTGTGAAGCCCTCACATCACCATCTGTGTGAAAGGAGAGGCCTCTCTCCTATAAACCAACCACTCCTTGCAACCCCAAGAGCTCTCTTTGGCTCTTTGCAAAGAGGAGAGAAGAAAACCCTAGGTATGGGAGAACAAGAGAAGACCTGAAGTTGGTGGCCTTTGATCCGTCGACTGGAGGTGCAAACCAAGGAGTTACAACGTCTAGAGGACAGCCCATGCATCCAAGAAGAGATCCCAACCCCGAGGTGCCATCTACATCGACAGGGGAAGAGGATCAAAGGAGTTTCTGAGCACCTTTTGGCAAGGCCGAGAAGGGCTTCATCAACATATTCCGATCTTTGTAGAATTTTTAGAAAGGCAAGTAAACTTAGATCTTAATCCTATACATGTCCCCTTGAGTCTTAGTATTTTTACGGATTTTTCCTCGAGTCCTAGAACCCCACATTCACCAAATCCCTGGAGCTCGGTCTGTGTCTTGCACAGACAGGAACTTGGCGTCAATGCCTTGACGCCAAGATCTCCAGTGGGCGTCCAGCGATCTTGCCGTCCAACTCCTTGAACGGCCAGACACTGCCGCCAAGTTCTTCAGTGCAGAACAATGAACTGTTCTGCCTTAACTAATTATTTTTACGGACTTTGACGCATGAGGATATAGTGTAATTTTTATATGTTATGTAAAATAGCTAATGTGATGTGTGTGGGAAATTTTTGTGTTTTTCTGTGGATGGCATAAATTATTAGATTTATTGAAATACATGTTGGGGGGAAATAGATTATGCATGTTCACCTACTGTCTACATGATTCCTGAGGAATTAAATGCCCTAGATTTTTCTATACCATGTGTATATGCGTCAGTCCATGTCCCAAAAATTTGGGAATTTTCCCATGAATATGAAACTTGTTATAATTTCTGTATTAGAAAATAGAGAGCATGCCTAGATTGGTTTAAAACTTCGAAAAATTTGCATGTTGTGCAAAAATTTCGGGGAAAATTTATGTGACATTATGAATGATAGGTACAGACCTGTGAATGGTCGAACTGAACATTCACGTTATGTTCCATGATAAATTGAATTATAAATGGCATGAGATTGACTGTTTTAATTTCTGTAAATGTAATATGATTCAGAAAAATATGAAAATTTGCATGTGTGATCATAAACTGAAATTAGTTTGTGGTTAAATTCTCATGTTATTTGTATAACTGTAGAGTGCTCTATAAAATTTCCATGCGAAAATGAGTGTTCAACGCATGCTAATATGAACATGGTTGATTATGTATGTTTCAACCTGATTAGTGTGAGGTACTGAATGTTTGGTTTCTGTTAACAGTAGTACCATGTTAGGGTTAACCGAAACATGCGGAATTTATGGATGTAACATATAAAATGATGCAACAGAATACATAAAACATGTGAATAATGTGTGAAAATGCGATAAAGCAAGTGTAATGTGTAATAATTGGGCCAAAATGACACTGTTACCCTAGGGGCCTCGAGAGCTGTACATAGAAAAGTCCCTATGGAAAGCTCTATGTGTGAAAAGTTCGTCCTAAAGGCATTAGGGAAATCCCGGAGGTGGACAAGTACCACTGGATAGGGTGGAGAGGGCTTCTCCCGGTTTGCGCAGTTACCAAGATTCACCACTGTATTGCCTAGGTGGTGGGTATGTGATTATGAGTTGTGTTATGTGTTATGCGTTGTGAAAGAGTTATGAGAATGAGATATTGTTAGTGTCCTCTACTGGTAGTTAGGACTATGTGTCATGGCAATTTGTTTAAGCAATGAAATATGAATAAAGTGTGAAATGATATGTGAATGTGGCACATGGTAAGTGCAAATGATATGATATGTGATAAGCAAAACAAGAGTAAATGATATGTTAATGTGAAATAATGTTACAACAGCAACCTTAAAGTGTATGAAGTGGTAGTGTGCTTGCATGTGAAAACTAGTTTACTAGCATGCCATGTTTATGTTTTCCATATGTTAATATCTCAATCGAAATGCCATGCTTAGTATCATATCATGTAGTTTAACATTCATCATGTAATGGTGTATGTGAGTAAACTTAGACAACCATGATTATTTATGCAACACAAACTATGAACATGTAGGCTTACCTAAGGATAAGATAATATGTGAATAATTATGGATCCATATAATTGAATGAAATGCATACAAGAACCAAATAAAGTGTGATTATGAACATGGTAAATGCATGAATAATATTTGGATTCCATGCTAGTTGAAAGGCTCAATTAGTATAAAAGTGTCATACTAAAGTGCTTATGGATTGCTAAATGGTTTCACCATGTTTTAACCTTCAAGTCATGCTATAAAATGTGAAGCTATGTGCATGTGATTTTATTATGTTAAAACAGCAAGTAAATTGTATAAATAAATACGAAAAGGGCATGTGAAAAGAAAGTAGTCATCGTGCTAGCTTGTTCTTTTTCCTTATGCTCAATTTTATGCTTTAGTAGTAGAGATATCTATGGAATGAAATAATGTGTGGACGAACCATGCTACATGTTAGGTGTATGAAATATGTACATGTGTATGATGTAATGCTCATGATTTAGAATAGAAATATGATAGACTAAAGCATGCTCATGTGAATATAATACGTATTGCTAGTTAAGAGTAACGACCATGAGTACCTTCGTGATTTGATGATAGTGTGCATCTCTTTAATGTTAATGCCTTATTGTGAGTGTGACATGTTTAAGTCTTTGGTTTCCTTGCTGAGTCTTTGGACTCACCCTTGCTTCGGCGTACATGTTGACAGGTATTATGCACTAGAAGGAAGCTTAGTGAGGATCGCCAATTAGAAGACTGTTTTGTGGAGCTGCGACTAGTTGTACTTTTCTTTTTCTCATAGTATGAAAAGAATTATCGTATGGACAACATTTGGACAATGTAGTTCTTTTATCTTGTATTAATGTGGACATTGTCTTTCTATTTCGCTATTTAGATTGTGGAATGTGTGTTGGTGATGGGTTAAAAGTTGAGTTATTTATTTTATTCCGCTGTACTCTATTACTATCCAAGTACATATCAACCTATCGACTAGTGTTGGGTACATGTCCCACTGTGACGACGCCCTTTATACCGATGGGGATTGGTATAATCGTACCGGTATAAAGAGGGTCGTTACAGTACTGGAGGCTGACCTCCTGCTGCCGCCTACCCAGGCTGCCACGTCCCCTAGAGCATGGCCCTAAAGAACTGCTCAGCCATGGGGAACCAATATGCGTACTGCTGTGGCTGAGGCTGGTACTCCTACTGCTGCTGCTCGCCTATCGCTGCCGCTGCGGCCGGTGCACCCTAAGGCTGTGCCAGAGACTCCTCTGCTGACACCTTCTACTGGACCCGCCCCTGTGTAGGCATATCCGACTCAACCAGCTCTCTGACCTGCCTGCGCCTACCCGGAGCCATATCCTGCACGGCACACAATGAACAAGGTAAACACTGCCACTCGGGCAGCTAGCAGTGTACTTGTACTACTATTGGGACTTCCAATCACAGTTTAAATCCTCTACAAGTCCTGTCAGACTCTCGCTCTGATACAAACTGTAACGATGCCGAGAACCCGACCCTCGGCCCACGCCGAGGACCTAATTTTTGCGGTCGCCGCCCACAGATCCGAAAACCCGGAAGGGCTACAATATAAATCTAACAGGATATGTAGAGGAAGTAAATGTCAACTGCTAAGCTAGAAGCGCACACGCGGAAACAGAAAGAAGAGCGAGACCGCTATGTGCCGCTCTAAGTGCAGTCCCAACACAACACAACTGGTATAAGTAAAAGTAGGGGATAGCAAATCCCTTAGGGGCATACACCGAGGGTGACGTACAACAGAGAAGGGGGACCACTGCTAGCTATGGGGACCTCCACTACAGCCCCATCTCGTCCGCCCGGCACGTGCCCTGCCGCTGTTGAGAAGTCTCACCTGGGAAAGAAAGATATGAGCTTCACAACAGAAGCTCAGTAGGGACTACCAATCTCCTACTGGCTCTAATAGGGAGAAGAATATATGTAAACAATTTAAATAACAACAATTATATCTTCTACCTACGAAAGAATGTGCAGAAGCAAAGCTACTAACTAACAACGGTACGGAGGATACAACACAGTCGGAAACTCCATACGACTGCTCGTCGTGACCACCACACGGGTAGTAAACACAGATAGGGGGAAACCCCGCCTGGACAAGGAACACTAGCTACGGAAAGCACTACCACTAGTCAACGGTCAGGTGCGCCCACTGATGTCTTATCCTCGACCCAGGTCCAAACCTCCACATGTCGTTAGAGTGAGGCAGGACACAGGTAACACAACAATAACTGCCGTAGTCTGGCCGGACTACGGTCCCACGCCTGGCCTCTCTAAGCGGTTCCGGGGCCGTAAAGAGCGAGGTAGTGAGAAAAGGACTGGCTAGCCTGCACCGGGTAGAACTCCGGCCGTCCTCGGTGTCCCAGGCCTAACCAAGAGAGCTCTGCAAATGACTCAACGTCGCCATCCTAACCACCGTTTTCCCCTCAACTCCAGAGTCCGTGACTCGAGTACGCTCATCGCCCCGAACGCTCCCTCTAAGGAACACGAGGATGGGTGTAACATCCCTCCTTGCCCTTGGTCAGTCCCTTCTGTTGGACGTAGCGACACTTGGGCTGTCGCCTTATGAAGGCGACAGTGTGGTCGTCGCGTTCTGGTTGGGAACGCGATGGGCATGCTGTCGTGTTCACCCTCTGACCGCTGCATGCACTTTGTCGTCTTGCTATCTGGACAGTTGAGACAGGTGTCGACCCCTGACACTAGAAAGGCGACAGGGCAGACGTCGCATTCTGGTGTCAGCTCTGCGAAGTCGACGCGTGGCGTTTCCGCTGGTCAGTTTGATCTTGACCATGGGATAGCGACGAGATGGGTGTCGCGTTCACTTCATTGAACGCGACAGGCAAGTCGTCGCGTTCTCATCGCCAATGCTTAAAACCTCCCAGACGACAGAACACCCTTCTCTTCGCCCTCTCAACTGTTTTCCCCTTTTGTTCCAGTGCTGTGAGGGTGTTCCCTCCATGGGAGCTTGGAAGGGAGGCTTGTGGCTTGATTTGGTAAGTGTCTTGGGTGTTTTGCATGGATGTGCTTGGTTTGCTGTGTGCATGATTGGTGTTTTCTCCCTCTCATTGTTCCCCTTTCTTCTTGTATGGTGCATGCTCCTCTCCATCGGCTCATGGAGGAGGTCGAGCTCGACTCGTGGACGACGGCTTTGAGAGCATTGGAGCTCGGAGGTGGAGGGGTGCTATCCTACGAGAAGGCCCCTCTGGGGTGGTTCTTCATTTGGAGGTAGGGACCCCTGTAGCAACCCGGAAACTTTAATACTTAAAAATTTGAAATAATAATTTCTTTAAATCGAAATAATAGAAACATACGCACCACTATCGTATGCGCAAGAATACATCAAAAAATTCCGTAAAAATTATAAATCAACCCCAGATATTATCCTTAAGTGTTCCACGAAGAAATTCGTGCAATAGAAAATCTAATTGGCCAAGCGTATGTCACAACGTGACTAATTATCCAAATTAGGGAATTAAGTCGGAAAACCGTTAAGACGGAAAGATAACGCGCCCATAAATCTAATGAACATGTCGGAGAGACCTCCAACATCAGGTATTGATGACCCATTATCGGAATTGGACTAATGGACCTCTCATAGTCCATGAATAAAATCAAGTAAGAAAAATATAATAAAATCCGTAACTCTATTATACCTAATTAAAAAGGGTAATCCCATAAGATAAATTCCAATAAATAATGGGTTTGGTTAAATGGACCCTCTAGAATTTATTGGGCCAAAATAGGGATTTTTAAAAGAGGAATAATAGGAAAATACCCTAAATTCGTAACTAAAATATTACCTAAATAGAAAATGGGTTATTAAATAAGTAGAATAAGTAGTTTGAGTTAGAATTGGATTCCTAAACCTACCCTAATAGGTTTACCACGAATTTAACTCCCATCCTAACCCAAATAGGAAATGGAAAGCTTGGAAGGAGGTTAAGAAATAGGAAATTCGGAATTTAATAGGAGTTAGAGTACTATTAGGAATTTAAAACATAACAAGCATAAATACTCTCCTAAATCGCATGGTCGGCCCTAGCTCATTGCCAAGGGTTGCTGGACCAAGAGGAGAGGCCATGGAGGAGGAGATCTCGTGGGGAGAAGACTCTCTCAAGCTCTCTCTCTCGTTCTTCAAGTTCTAGCCCGAGAAGAGGAAATCGAGTCAAGGTAGGCATTCTCACGAGAAAACTAAAGAGATTTTGACTGTAGATCGTTCTATGTACCAAGAACAACACCCTTATGTAGCAACCTGGATTTTTCAAAATAATAATAATAATAATAATAAATAAATAAAAATAATAAAAGCAATTAGAAAATCAAAGAAAAGAGAATTAAATAAAACCCATCAAATGAAAATAAGTAATGGGCTTTATTAAATGGACCCATTAGAAATTTGTGGGCTAAAATACGGATTTTTAAAAGGGGAATAATAGAGAAGTACCCAAAATTCGTAACTAAAATATTATTAAAATAGAAAAGAGGTATTTAATGCATTAAAAATAGATGTTTAAGTTGGATTGGGATTCCTAAACCTATCCTAATGGGTTGGCCACGAAATCCTCTCTCTCTCAACCCAAATAGAAAGATCTCTTGCTTAAAAAGGGGAGAGGAAATAAGAAATTCAGAATTTAATAGGAATTAGACTTAAACTAGGAAAGGGAATAGGGAGAAGCTTAAATACTTCTCTCAAACCCTCATGGCCGGTCCTAGCTCGTGCCAAGAGGTTCCTGGACCAGGAGAAGAGGCCAAGAGGAGGAGAATTCGTGGAGAGGAAGGATCTCTCAAGTTCTTCCCCGAGTTCTTCAAGTCTTAACCCTAGAAGAGGAAAACGATCAAAGGTAGGCATTCTCACGAGCATAAACCATGAAACTTTTTCTGTAGGATGTCTTATCTATCAGGAACAAAAGCCCTTTGGTTTCATAATTTTCCATCGAGCATATCTTTCGTTCTTGATTTTTCAAGTTCTGCAACCCTCTTCTTAATTCTTGATCTCCTTGTATACTCAACCCCATACCACGAGATTTTTACAGTAGGAACTGATGCATGTTAGGCATCTTTTGCCCCTAAAAGCCCTAAATTGGATTCATCCTATCTTGCAAATTTAATCGTTGATCTCAACTATGTACTGTTTCATGTTCATCATGAAAACCCGTATTCAAAACATGTCTAAACCCTGATTGTTTTCCAATTCCTATTTATTGTAAGTACCCATGCATGTCTAGGTCGTTTTACAACTGGTTTCATGATTTTTCGTTGTCTATACAATTAGTTGTGAATTTCTGAATCACCCAGTGTCAAAAAGGGTAAGTTCTGGCCCGCAATCCAATGTAATTTCTTTTCCCTGTTCGGACTGGGCGCAGACCCTATGAACGCGATGGCCCGATAGGCCGCGTTCACAAGGGTTTTCGTGACAGAGCGCTGTGTCGCGATATGATCGCGACAGAACCTGTCGTCGTGATCTTCTGACTAGGCCGTCGCGATCCTCATGCGATCTTGTCGCGATCTGCCTGCCCGAACCGATAAGCCTGTCGCGACCTGTACCAGACCCTGTCGCTATCTCAGTTGACCCCGTCGCGACCCTCATCAAGGTACGTCGCGATCTGGGTTCTTTTGCAATAAACCCCTGTCTCAACAATGCTTGATTGTCTACAGTGATTGTACTCTTGCTTAACAGTCATACACACAGAAAATAACACTTGTTATAAATTGAATATTTTGTATGATTAAAATACATGCACATGATCTTTTCTATCTACAATTTCATGACACATACACACACTTTGAACCATCCAATTATGGCATAATTTTCAATGAACTATTTCATAATACATCTGGTAATTTATGTAATTAAATTACCCTATACTTGTCTATCATTTCTCGCGATGTTTTGGGAATATCGATATTGACGCTCCACTGTTCTAGAACTCCTCTAGAACGTCGAGCACTTGTTTCTATATACACTCTCTTGACTTGGACGAACTCTCCGTCGGAAACTCCTTCTGCCGGACTAGTAAGTCTTTGTTCAAGGCCTCTGTAAGTCTCCTCTATCCATGGATTCCCACATGGTCGACGAGCCGGTTGTACCCTAACACCTATTACACCCATTAGGGATCAATATGGTCCTAACGGCTATTAGAAAATCACTCTTGTCTTGAATCACGCTGGACCTCTGGACTTGTGCTTAACATGGCTAGTGGTAAGGTCGTGAGTTCCACCGGACTGCCAACACCAAGTGCGCGTGTTGTGCAACAGTTACTATCGCCTGTTTACTCGACGCGTTACGTTCAATGTCCACTAGCTCTCATCTGTACTCTACTTGCTCGTCTATTCACGTTCACTCTACTATCTCGTCTATTCATTTAGTGCTCTCATCTACGTCTTGGTACTCTATATTGGCTATTGACTTATTGTCTAAAGATAAACAATATAACTAATGTCTGACAATATATAAAGGGCCCGATCTGGTCCTAGGATGTGCGCCCGAAAGTGCTAGTGCCCATGGGAGTTAAATGATCAGAGTGTTTGGCATTACACTCAAGTGCTATCTATCGTGACTATCTATATAACAATCAAAAGTGCTATGTTCTCGCGTTGTCCATTGACAACAAAGTGCTATGCTATACTCGTTGTGCTATGCTCTACTCGTTGTGCTATTTGTACCATGGTCATCTTGCTATACTTGACATTGCGCTATCTTTCTATTATTGTGCTATTCCCGACACTTGTGCTACTCTTGGAAAGTCTATAATTGGGAAGTCTTGCTATTTCGTTCACGTACTGTCCTGCTATATTTTACTTGACA
This sequence comes from Colocasia esculenta, assembly GCA_014218235.1. Taxonomy (NCBI): domain Eukaryota; kingdom Viridiplantae; phylum Streptophyta; class Magnoliopsida; order Alismatales; family Araceae; genus Colocasia; species Colocasia esculenta. The sequence goes on along the minus strand of CM024755.1, from coordinate 80,044,019 downwards.
CTCTCTCTCGCTCTATCATTAGTTACTCTGCCTTTAATGCATTAATTACTTAAAGCCTGCTTGAGCCTGAGATTTAAGTCCTACTGGGCGATGTTTCACTCACCCTACGTTATTTGTCGTTGTGTTCTCAAGTGAGACCAAGGATGAACCATACACACACGAGGAAGGGAACGACCTGCAGTGATTTCATGAGTACCCTAGTGTCCTATTACTATGTTAGCATTGTAGTAGTTAGGTTTGAAGTTTAGTCTTTTGCTTTATTCCAATGAAATCGGGCCCCATAGATTGGCTCTGATATTAGTGGTTGTAACTAGGCATTGAAAAGTATTAATGAAATGAATTTGCTTTATCATTATTCAGTTTGAAATGATTTGATGTCTAGTATTCGCTCTATACCCTTTTCTTGCAACTGCCTCGCGTTCCGATATTCCGCGTCAGGGCGTGACACCTTAAGTTTCATGATTTATCATCGAGCCAATATTTTCTTCTTGAATTTTGAAGTTCTGCAAACACCTTGACCCCGAACCTTCATGTTTAATTCATATCTCCGTGAATACTCTATATCATGCCTCAAAATTTTTATTGAAAATACTGATGATTGTTAGGAACCTTTCGCCCCTAAAAGCCCTAATTTTTATCCACCCTACTTCGTGAATTAATTCTCTCATCTCAACTGCTCACTGTGTCATGTACTCCATGTTTGACTTGAATAAAGCATGTCGAAACTCTATTTATTTTCAAATTCCTATTTACTGTAAGTACTCACGTATGTCTAAAGCAATATGCAACTTGTTTCATGATTTTTTCATCAATTATACATTTAGTTATGCAATTTTGAATCACCCTGTATCAAATTATAGAAATCTGGCCCGCAATCCGAGGCTCTGTCCTTTTCCCGCTCGAATACAGACTCAGAACCTGAGAACGCGAAGGCCCGATGGGCCGCATTCTCAGGGCCGTCGTGACACAGGAACCTGTCGCGATCTGATCGCGACAGTATACCCCATCGCGTTCTAGCCGCCCCACCTGATAGACCTGTCGCGACCCTCAAGCGACCCCGTCGCGATCCTTACAAGGCCCTGTCGCGTTCACACTTGATTCCGTTGCGACCCTTATAGAGACCCGACGCGTTCTAAAGTTTTTCATGAAAACCCCCTATTTTTGCAAGTCTTATTTTTCTACAGTGAACTCATGCCCTGTTAACTCTCCTAACACAGTAAACGAAGCTGATAAATCTTGGACATATTTTAATTAATTTAAGTTATTCACATGACTCTTCCATATTCCATGATTCTCTATGTCACAAGCACATACGTGAACCATCCAATATGGCTTAACTTGGCATGAAAATTGTCACATGTACATCTAGCAATTTATTTCAATTATATATATTAATTGCCCTATTTTAAATGAACTTGTCTATATTTACTCGCGATGTTTTGGGAATACCGTTATCGATGCTCCACTGTTCTAGAATTCCTCTAGAACGTCGGGCACTTATTTCTATATACACACTCTCTTGACTTGGATGAACTCTCTATCGGATACTCCTTCTGCCGAACTAGTGAATCCTTGTTCAAGACCTCCGTAAGACTCCTCTGTCCACGGATTCCCACATGGTCGACGAGCTGGTTGTACCCTAACACCTATGATACCCACTAGGGATCAGCAAGATCCAAACGGCCTTAGTTGCTCTCGCTCTTATCTTGAACCACGCCGGACCTCTAGACCTGTGCATAACGAGATCAGCGGAAGGGTTGTGTGTTCCACCTGACTGCCAACACCAAACGCATGTGTTGTGCAACTGTTGCTATCACTCGTTACTCGATGTTTCATGTGCAATGTCCACTAGCTCTCATCAATACTCTACTCGCTCATCTATTCACGTTAACTATACTATCTCGTCTATTCATCTAGTACTCTCTTGGTACCCTTTGAGCTATGTGGCTCCTATTGTTTTGAACTATTCATGGCAGTCTAGCACTAAAATGGGTCTTGTGACTCTACTGACTTGAATGCATACTGCTGAGGGCACGGAGAGTGTCCGAGGGGCTCCAATCAGTCTTGGGGGTAGAGAGCCACCCGAAAATAACTGTAGGGGCTATTGACGGTGTCTGCATTTGCACCGGTTCTGACTGACTGTTCTGAATTAGCTAGACATCTGACTGTTACACTGTTACTGTTAGTCTGTTAGTTCAAACGTACTGCACTGTTACTGTACTGCCACTGACTGTTACTGAACTGCTATTGTTCTGTTATTGAGAGACTACTATCGTACACTCTACTTGCACTACTTGATACTTACTATGTTGAGTTATTGCGTTCTATTGTGGCTTGATCACATTCAAAGTGCTATACTCTCTCGTTGTATGTTGACAATAAAAGTGCTACATTTTCTCTCGGCTATCTACGGATAACCAAAGTGCCATTACTATTTTGATTAACGAAAGCTAATCAAAAGTGCTATACTATCTCGATTGATGAAAATCAATCAAAGTATAATTTACTCTTTACATGACCATCTACTATCTCTCTCCTTACTATACATGTCGCTTGCTATTCTTGACGATGTCGTTACTTGCTATTGTTGTTATCGTTTCTAGCGTGACTTGACTTTAATCATCATGCTATACTTGAATCATCTGCTATCTGAACCATGTTACTTGTGCTATCACTTTCTCAACTTTACATGACTCTCTCTATCATTAGTTACTCTGCCATTTAAAGCCTGCTTGACTATTGAGATTTAAGTCCTACTGGGTGTTATCGCTCACCCTTCGTTATTTGTTGTTGTGTCTCAGGTAAGTCGAACAACGATTCTATACGTACCAATGGGACAGGACCCGAGTGATGAGCGACCCGAAGTTAGTTGACGAAGTGGCCCTAGTACTATGTGTTGCCCAGCTAGAAAGCCCAGAGGGGGGGGGGTGAATGGGATTCTCAACAATATTGAGAACATAAAATCTGTTCACAAAGAGATTAACAAAAACACTTCGATAGATGTTAGTGTTAGTGAAGATAAACAACAAACACACAAAGGTAATCACACTACACAAGGATTTATCCTAGCTCGGATCCCCTCTCCTTAGGAGTCCTACGTCCAGTCCCTGAGCAACAACTCAGGCTTTCACTACCCAAGGGTACAGTCCCCCTTATGGGCCTTTACACACCCAGTCACAGCTGGTCTTCTCTTCACAACTCGAAGAGGAAAAACACCACCCTGGATACCACCAAGTCTTCCTTCTACTCGAAGGGAACACACACCCTGGAACCCCCAGGTCTTCCTTCAACACGAAGGGAACACAAGAATGTGAAATGAGATCAAGCCCCTAGATCAAGCTTATACAATGCTAGATCTAAAGCTAAGACTGAGAGGGAAAGTTCTACAGTGAGGGACACTCTCAGTTTACAGAAGCTCTCAAGACTAACACAATGAATGCAGAGAGCTAAGAGCTAAACAATCAGAGGAGTGAGGCTTGGCTCTTCTAGATGCTCACAGAAAAAACTTGTGAAAGATTGTAGTTGGTATTCTCAATCTGAAAGTTATTTTCTTCTGGAGCTTCAGTCTTCTTTATATATCTTCTATTTGATGTCTCTAAGCTCTGGTATACGTTAGACTGCATGCCACTATAGAGCAGTCTTTAGCTTTCCATGCACGCAACAAGAGAGAGAGAATCTTCTCTGATATCCGTTATCTTCCATATTGTCCAATGTTGTATTGAGGTGTGCTATCAGAGACCTACAAGTATTAAATGCTAAAACAATAGACAGCTAGGCTGTCTCTTGTTGTCAGTCAAGGTTAGATTGATTTTATATAGAAATAGAAGTTCCATTCTGTTCTTCTAAAAAGATGTTTACAGAATAAGCATGAGAATAGAAGATATCGTTTGTATGCACTGCAGTGATACGTTTAGTCATAATAAATGCATGGTTGTTAGAAAGATATACGTGAAGACTTTGACTTTTCAACGTATTCAAAAATGAGCTAAAAAATCAAATCATTATTTTCACATGGAATCGTTATATGCATGACTTATGAAATCGTTGTGAGTGAATCGTTGTTCACTCATAAGTAAACTTATACACAAATCGTTATACATTCATAACTAAATCGTTATATAGACAAATCATTGTGACTCCATAAGCAAATCGTTCTGCACAAGTCGTTATAATCATATAATCAAATCGTTAAAGACAATATGAATGAATCGTTGTTTGCTGTATCGAATCGTTACAACGACCAAGTCGTTATGTAACTTGATGAATCGTTACAGTAACAGAGTCGTTATGTAACTTATCGAATCGTTACAAGGATCAAATCGTTTTGAAACTTGATGAGTCGTTGTGACACTAAAATCGTTGTTCTCACTTATCAAATCGATGTGAGAGTAAATCGTTGTTCTTTCTTAAGAAATCGATGTGATCACTTATCGAATCGTTATGGAAGCAAATCGTTATGAATACTTAACGAATTGTTATGAAAGCAAATCATTATGAATACTTATCAAATCGTTATGAAAGTAAATCGTTGTGAATACTTAGCAAATCATTATGAAAGCAAATCGTTGTGAATACTTAGTAAATCGTTATGAAAGTAAATCGTTGCGATCACTTACCGAATCGTTGTGAGGGAAAATCGTTGTGATCACTTAACGAATCGTTGTGAGGGAAAATCGTTGCGATCACTTGCCGAATCGTTGTGAGGGCAAATCGTTGCGATCACTAATCGAATCGTTGTGAGGACAAATCGTTACGATCACTTAACGAATCGTTGTGAGGTAAAATCGTTGTGATCACTTACCGAATCGTTGAAAAAATAGATAAATCTTTATAGCTTTATTGAAATCGTTATGACATAAGTGAAATCGTTATGAGCAAGAAGGGAGTCGATCTGTACTTAAAGAAATTTCATGCTTGAATTTTGAAATAGCTACAGTGTGATGAATACTTACTTGAATGGCTTGTTTTTCCTTGGTTTATTTTCTGTGTTCAAATCTTGTAGAAAGTATGTTAGATTTTACCAATATCTGAGTTTTGTTAATCACCAAAATGGATATGTAATTTATTTAAATTATATAGGGATAAACTGATCATCACTATGGAGTCTAACAGTTATTGCTTTAGATTTCTTTTCCAATGTAATGATGTCATTGAGCCCTATGTATTGGCTTCGAAATTGGTGGTTGTAATAGTCTTAGTGATTTTATAATGAAATCAAGAGTTTATTTCAATTATTTTTCATTAGATGCTCTGATGTTTACGTTTGTATGCGCAATTTACGTTACCATACTCGTTGCTCACGTTTCCCTCCGATTTATTCTGTTGCTAAATTGGAGGGGCGTGACAGTTGGTATCACAGCCTAAGATATCATTATTAGGATATTTTAAGTCTAGGATGTTCTAGGTGAACTGCCATGACCGTGTCTAAGTCAACCACCATACCTATGTGAGAGATTGGGTAAAACTTGGGGTTCTGCTAGGAGCTTAACTATATGTATAAGCACCATAAGTTTAAGAATAAATTAATAAGTATTATTGCTCCCAAGAACTAGAGGAGATGGCTGGCGAGCATGCGCAAATGCACGAATTACAACAGACCGTACAGGGGTTAACTCAAGCGCTTAACAACGTGATTCAAGCAGGAGCAAGAAATAGGGCAAGATATGGGAACTTTCAATGAATAAACCCCCCTAGGTTTAATGGAACTCCAGATCCCGACGAAGTTGAAAATTGGGTGAAGGCATTGGAACGAATCTTTAGAGTTATGCAATGCTCAGAGCAGGAGAAAGTTCTTCTGGCAACCTTCCAGTTGAACCGCGATGCTAGAGCCTGGTGGGAAGCTGCCAGTCAACAATTACCCAACATCAACATCGAGTGGGATAAATTTTTAGAACTCTTCAACACCAAATACATTTCCGAGAGGATTCGTGCAAAGAAGGCAAATGAATTCGCCAATTTAAAACAACAAATGATGTCTGTAGCAGAATTTGAAGCGCAATTTGAAAGACTAGCACAGTACGCACCACATTTGGTGAGTACGGAGAAGATGAAGGCAAAGAGATTCCTAGAAGGGTTGAGACCTGTGTTCTGGAAAAAGTTGGCTCCACTAGACATTGTGGTATAATCAGGCATGGTATTAAGAGCTCAATTAGTAGAGGACACCATGGAATTTCTTGAAAAGATCCATAAGAAGAAGGTGTTGAAAAAGGAACGCGCTACTCATTCCAATGATAATAAAGGAAGAAATATAGTAGAAAGCAAGAGAATAAAAGGGAAAGTGAAGCAGAAGGAAGTCTGTGAATTTTGTGAAAAGCCAAGGCATCAGGTTGATAACTATTGGAAGAGATTGGGTAGATGCTTGTGATGTGGATGTCAACAACATCGAGTCATCGATTGTCCAACAAAGAAGAACCAAACTCCATGCCAAGGACGATTACAAGCCCTCGTGGATAAAAATCCTGCCAATGAGGGTGGACAAGGTACCATCACTAAACCCTCAGTTTAATTTCATATTATTTTCGCGATAGCAAAGCCCTAAGTGGGGGAGGTGATGGAATGAAATATCCATAATAAATTGCTAGTCATATCATATCATATGAATTTGGGGACCAAATTCTTTTTAAGTGGGGGAGGATGTAGCAACCCGAAAAATTTAAATCGAAATAATAAAAACATACGTACCACTATCGTATGTGCAAGAATACATCAAAAAATTCCGTAAAAATTATAAATCAACCCCAGATATTATCATTAAGTGTTCAACGAAGAAATTCGTGCAATGGAAAATCTGATTGGCCAAGCGTATGTCACAACGTGACTAATTATCCAAATTAGGGAACTAAGTCGGAAAATCGTTAACACAAAAAGATAATGCGCCCATAAATCAAACGAACATGTCGGAGAGACCTCCAACATCGGGTATTGATGACTCATTATCGGAATTGGACTAATGGACCTCTCATAGTCCATGAATAAAATCAAGTAAGAAAAATATAATAAAATCCGTAACTCTATTATACCCTAATTAAAAAGGGTTATCCCATAAGATAAATTTCAATGAATAATGGGTTTGGTTAAATGGACCCTTTAGAATTTATTGGGTCAAAATAGGAATTTTTAAAAGATGAATAATAGGAAAATATCCTAAATTCGTAACTAAAATTTATCTAAATAGAAAAAGGGTTATTAAATAAGTAAAATAAGTAGTTTGAGTTAGAATGGGATTCCTAAACCTACCCTAATAGGTTGGCCATAAATTTAACTCCCATCCTAACCCAAATAGGTAGTGGAAAGCTTGGAAGGAGGTTAAGAAATAAGAAATTCAGAATTTAATAGGAGTTAGAGTACTATTAAGAATTTGAAACATAACAAGCATAAATAGTCTCCTAAATCCCCCATGGCCAGCCCTAGCACGTTGCCAAGGGTTGCTGGACCAAGAGGAGAGGCCAAGGAGGAGGAGATCTCGTGGGGAGAAGACTCTCTCAAGCTCTCTCTCTCGTTCTTCAAGTTCTAGCCCGAGAAGAGGAAATCGAGTCAAGGTAGGCATTCTCACGAGCAAAACTAAAGAGATTTTGACTGTAGATCGTTCCATGTACCAGGACAATACCCTTAAGTTTCATGATTTATCATCGAGCCAATATTTTCTTCTTGAATTTTGAAGTTCTGCAAACACCTTGACCCCGAACCATCATGTTTAATTCATATCTCCGTGAATACTCCATATCATGCCTCAAAATTTTTATTGAAGATACTGATGATTGTTAGGAACCTTTCGCCCCTAAAAGTCCTAATTTTTATCCACCCTACTTCATGAATTAATTCTCTCATCTCAACTGCTCGCTGTGTCATGTACTCCATGTTTGACTTGAATAAAGCATGCCGAAACTCTATCTATTTTCGAATTCCTTTTTACTGTAAGTACTCACGTATGTCTAAAGTAATATGCAACTTGTTTCATGATTTTTTTCATCGACTATACATTTAGTTATGTAATTTTGAATCACCCTGTATCAAATTATAGAAATCTGGCCCGCAATTCGTGGCTCTGTCCTATTCCCGCTCGAATACAGACTCAGAACCTGAGAACGCGATGGCCCGATAGGCCGCGTTCTCAGGGCCATCGCGACACAGGAACCTGCCGCGATCTGATCGCGACAGTATACCCCGTCACGTTCTAGCCGCCCCACCTGATAGACCTGTCGCGACACTCAAGCAACCCCGTCGCGATATCCCTACTTGTTTAGACAAGCCCGTCGCGATCCTTACAAGGCCCTGTCGCGTTCATACTTGATCCCGTCGCGACCCTTACAGAGACCCGTCGCGTTCTGAAGTTTTTCATGAAAACCCCTATTTTTGAAAGTCTTGTTTTTCTACAGTGAACTCATGCCCTATTAACTCTCCTAACATAGTAAACGAAGCTGATAAATCTTGGACATATTTTAATTAATTTAAGTTAATCACATGACTCTTTCATATTCCATGATTCTCTATGTCACAAGCATACATGTGAACCATCCAATATGGCTTAACTTGGCATGAAAATTGTCACATGTACATCTAGCAATTTGTTTCAATTATATATATTAATTGCCCTATTTTAAATGAACTTGTCTATGTTTACTCACGTTGTTTTAGCAATACCGTTATCGACGCTCCACTGTTCTAGAATTCCTCTAGAATGTCGGGCACTTGTTTCTATATACACACTCTTTTGACTTGGACGAACTCTCCGTCGGATACTCCTTCTGCCGGACTAGTGAATCCTTGTTCAAGGCCTCCGTAAGACTCCTCTATCCATGGATTCTCACATGGTCGACGAGCTGGTTGTACCCTAACACCTATGATACCCTCTAGGGATCAGCAAGATCCAAACGGCCTTAGTTGCTCTTGCTCTTATCTTGAATCACGTCGGACCTCTAGACCTGTGCATAACGAGGCCAGCGGAAGGGTTGTGTATTCCTCCTGACTGCCAACACCAAACGCGTGTGTTGTGCAACTATTACTATCGCTCGTTACTCGATGTTTCATGTGCAATGTCCACTAGCTCTAATGAATACTCTACTCGCTCATCTATTCACGTTCACTCTACTATCTCGTCTATTCATCTAGTACTCTCTTGGTACCCTTTGAGCTGTGTGGCTCCTACTGTTTTGAACTGTTCATGACTGTCTAGCGCTAAAATGGGTCTTGTGACTCTACTGGCTTGAATGCATACTGCTGAGGGCACGAAGAGTGTCTGAGGGGCTCTAATCTAGTCCTGGGGGCAGAGAGCCACCCGAAAATACCTGCAGGGGCTATTGACGGTGTCTGTATTTGCACTGGTTCTGACTGACTGTTTTGAATTAGCTAGACATCTGACTGTTAGTCTGTTAGTTCAGACGTACTGCACTATTACTGTACTGCCACTGACTGTTACTGAACTGCTACTGTTCTGTTATTGAGCGACTACTGTCATACTCTCTACTTGCACTACTTGATACTTGCTATCTTGAGTTATTGCGTTCTATCATGACTTCATCACATTCAAAGTGCTATACTCTCTCGTTGTCTGTTGACAATAAAAGTGCTATATTTTCTCTCGGCTATCTACGGATAACCAAAGTGCCATTACTATTTCGATTGACGAAAGTTAATCAAAAGTGCTATACTATCTCGATTGATGAAAATCAATCAAAGTGCAATTTACTCTTTACATGACCATCTACCATCTCTCTCCTTGCTATACATGTCGCTTGCTATTGTTGACAATGTCGTTACTTGCTATTGCTGTTATCTTTCTAGCGTGACTTGACTTTAATCATCGTGCTATACTTGAATCATCTGCTATCTGAACCATGTTACTTGTGCTATCACTTTCTCGACTTTACATGACTCTCTCTATCATTAGTTACTTTGTCATTTAAAGAATTATTCATTTAAAACTGCTTGACTATTGAAATTTAAGTCCTACTGGGCATTATCGCTCACCCTTCGTTATTTGTTGTTGTGTCTCAGGTAAGTCGAACAACGACGTTATACGTACCAATGGGACAGGACCCGAGTGATGAGAGACCCGGAGTCAGTTGACGAAGTGGCCCTAGTACTATGGAGTCTAATAGTTATTGCTTTAGATTTCTTTTCCAATCTAATGATGTCATTGAGCCCTATGTATTGGCTCCGAAATAGGTGGTTGTAATAGTCTTAGTGATTTTAAAATGAAATCAAGAAATTAGTTCAATTATTGTTCATTAGATGATCTAATATTTGAGTCTGTATGCGCAATTTACGTTACCATATTCGTTGCTCACGTTTCCCTCCGATTTATTCCACTGCTAAATTGGAGCGGTGTGACAGTTGGTATCACACCCTAGGATGTCCTTATTAGATTTTTTTAAGTCTAGGATGTTCTAGGTGAACTGCCATGACCGTGTCTAAGTCAACCACCATACCTATGTGAGAGATTGGGTAAAGCTTGGGGTTATGCTAGGAGCTTAACTATATGTATAAGCACCCTAAGTTTAAGAAGAAATTAATAAGTATTATTGCTCGCAGGAACTAGAGGAGATGGCTGGTGAGCATGCGCAAATGCACGAATTACAACAGACCGTACAGGGGTTAACTCAAGCCCTTAACAACGTGATTCAAGCAGGAGCAAGAAATGGGGCAAGAGACTTATATAGGAACTTTCAACGAATAAACCCCCCTAGGTTTAATGGAACTCCAGATCACGACGAAGCTGAAAATTGGGTGAAGGCGTTGGAACGAATCTTTAGAGTTATGCAATGCTCAGAGCTGGAGAAAGTCCTTCTGGCAACCTTCCAGTTGGACGGCGATGCTAGAGCCTGATGGGAAGCTTCCAGTCGATAATTACCCAACATCAACATCGAGTGGGATAAATTTTTAGAACTCTTCAACACCAAATACTTTTCCGAGAGGATTCGTGAGAAGAAGGCAAATGAATTCGCCAATTTAAAACAAGGAATAATGTCTGTAGCAGAATATGAAGTGCAATTTGAAAGACTAGCACAGTACGCACCACATTTGGTGAATACGGAGAAGTTGAAGGCAAAGAGATTCCTAGAAGGGTTGAGACCTGTGTTCTGGGAAAGGTTGTCTCCACTAGACATTGTGGTATATTCAGACATGGTATTAAGAGCTCAATTAGTAGAGGACACCGTGGAACTTCTTGAAAAGATCCATAAGAAAAAGGTGTTGAAAAAGTAACGCACTACTCATTTCAATGATAATAAAGGAAGAAATATAGTAGATAACAAGAGAATAAGAGGGAAAGTGAAGCGGAAGGAAGTCTGTGAATTTTTTGAAAAGCCAGGGCATTAGGTTGTTAACTGTTGGAAGAGATTGGGCAGATGCTTGCGATGTGGAAGTCAACAACATCGAGTCATCGATTGTCCAACAAAGAAGAACCAAACTCCAGGCCAAGGACGATTACAAGCCCTTATGGATAAAAATCCTGCCAATGAGGGTGGACAAGATACCATCACTAAACCCTTAGTTTAATTTCATATTGTTTTCGCGATAGCAAAGCCCTAAGTGGGGGAGGTGATAGAATGAAATATCCATAATAAATTGGTAGTCGTATTATATCATATGAATTTGGGGACCAAATTCTTTTTAAGTGGGGGAGGATGTAGCAACCCGAAAATTTTAATACTTAAAATTTTGAAATAATAATTTCTTTAAATCGAAATAATAAAAACATACATACCACTATCGTATGTGCAAGAATACATCGGAAAATTTCGTAAAAATTTATAAATCAACCCCAAATATTATCCTTAAGTGTTCCATGAAGAAATTTGTGCAATAGAAAATCTGATTGGCCAAGCGTATGTCACAACGTGACTAATTATCCAAATTAGGGAACTAAGTCGAAAAACCATTAACACGGAAAGATAACGCGCCCATAAATCAAACGAACATGTCGGAGAGACCTCCAACATCGGGTATTGATGACCCATTATCGGAATTGGACTAATGGACCTCTCATAGTCCATGAATAAAATCAAGTAAGAAAAATATAATAAAATCCGTAACTCTATTATACCCTAATTAAAAAGGGTAATCCCATAAGATAAATTCCAATAAATAATGGGTTTGGTTAAATGGACCCTCTAGAATTTATTGTGCCAAAATAGGAATTTTTAAAAGAGGTATAATAGGAAAATACCCTAATTTCGTAACTAAAATATTACCTAAATAGAAAAGGGGATATTAAATAAGTAAAATAAGTAGTTTGAGTTAGAATTGGATTCCTAAACCTACCCTAATAGGTTGGCTATGAATTTAACTCCCATCCTAACCCAAATAGGAAGTGGAAAGCTTGGAAGGAGGTTAAGAAATAGGAAATTCAGAATTTAATAGGAGTTAGAGTACTTATAGGAATTTGAAACATAACAAGCATAAATACTCTCCTAAATCCCCCATGGCCGGCCCTAGCTCATTGCCAAGGGTTGCTGGACTAGGAGGAGAGGCCAAGGAGGAGGAGATCTCATGGGGAGAAGACTCTCTCAAGCTCTCTCTCTCGTTCTTCAAGTTCTAACCCTAGAAGAGGAAATCGAGTCAAGGTAGGCATTCTCACGAGCAAAACTAAAGAGATTTTGACTGTAGATCGTTCCATGCACCAGGAACAATACCCTTAAGTTTCATGATTTATCATCGAGCCAATATTTTCTTCTTGAATTTTGAAGTCCTGCAAACACCTTGACCCCGAACCTTCATGTTTAATTCATATCTTTGTGAATACTCTATATCATGCCTCAAAATTTTTATTAAAGATACTGATGATTGTTAGGAACCTTTTGCCCCTAAAAGCCGTAATTTTTATCCACCCTACTTCGTGAATTAATTCTCTCATCTCAACTGCTCACTGTGTCATGTACTCCATGTTTGACTTGAATAAAGCATGTCGAAACTCTATCTATTTTCAAATTCCTATTTACTGTAAGTACTCACAGATGTCTAGAGCAATATGCAACTTGTTTCATGATTTTTTCATCGAATATACATTTAGTTATGTAATTTTGAATCACCCTGTATCAAATTATAGAAATTTGGCCCGCAATCCGAGGCTCTGTCCTTTTCTCGCTCGAATACAGACTCAGAACCTGAGAACGCGACGGTCTGATAGGCCGCGTTCTTAGAGCCCTCGCGACACAGGAACCTGTCGCGATCTAATCACGATAGTATACCATGTCGCGTTCTGGCCGCCCCACCTGATAGACCGGTCGCGACCCTCAAGCGACCTCATCGCGATCTGCCTGCCTGTTTTGACAAGCCCATCGCGATCCTTACAAGGACCTGTCGCGTTCACACTTGATCCCGTCGCGACCCTTACATAGACCCGTCGCGTTCTAAATTTTTTCATGAAAACCCCAATTTTTGCAAGTCTTGTTTTTCTACAGTGAACCCATGCCCTGTTAAGTCTCCTAACACAGTAAATGAAGCTGATAAATCTTGGACATATTTTAATTAATTTAAGTTATTCACATGACTCTTTCATATTCCATGATTCTCTATATCACAAGCACACACGTGAACCATCCAATATGGCTTAACTTGGCATGAAAATTGTCACATGTACATCTAGCAATTTATTTCAATTATATAAATTAATTGCCCTATTTTAAATGAACATGTCTATGTTTACTCGTGATGTTTTGGGAATACCGTTATCGACGCTCAACTGTTCTAGAATTTCTCTAGAATGTTGGACACTTGTTTCTATATACACACTCTCTTGACTTGGACGAACTCTCCATCAGATACTCCTTCTGCGGACTAGTGAATCCTTGTTCAAGGCCTCCATAAGACTCCTCTGTCCATAGATTCCCACATGGTCGATGAGCTGGTTGTACCCTAACACCTATGATACCCTCTAGGGATCAGCAAGATCCAAACGGCCTTAGTTGCTCTCGCTCTTATCTTGAATCACGCTGGACCTCTAGACCTGTGCATAACGAGGCCAGCAGAAGGGTTGTGTATTCCACCTGACTGCCAACACCAAACGCGTGTGTTGTGCAACTGTTGCTATCGCTCGTTACTCGATGTTTCATGTGCAATGTCCACTAGCTCTCATCAATACTCTACTCGCTCATCTATTCACGTTCACTCTACTATCTCGTGTATTCATCTAGTACTCTCTTGGTACCCTTTGAGCTGTGTGGCTCCTACTGTTTTGAACTGTTCACGACTGTCTAGCGCTAAAATGGGTCTTGTGACTCTACTGACTTGAATGCATACTGCTGAGGGCACGGAGAGTGTCCGAGGGGCTCCAATCTAGTCCTTGGGGGTAGAGAGCCACCCGAAAATACATACAGAGGCTATTGACGGTGCCTGCATTTGCACCGGTTCTGACTGACTATTCTGAATTAGCTAGACATCTGATTGTTACACTGTTACTGTTAGTCTGTTAGTTTAGACGTACTACACTGTTACTGTACTACCACTGACTGTTACTTAATTGCTACTGTTCTATTATTGAGCGACTACTGTCGTACTCTCTACTTGCACTACTTGATACCTGCTATGTTGAGTTATTGCGTTCTATCGTGACTTGATCACATTCAAAGTGCTATACTCTCTCGTTGTCGGTTGACAATAAAAGTGCTATATTTTCTCTCGGCTATCTATGGATAACCAAAGTGCCATTACTATTTCGATTGACGAAAGTTAATCAAAAGTGCTATACTATCTCGATTGATGAAAATCAATCAATGTGCAATTTACTCTTTACATGACCATCTACTATCTCTCTCCTTGTTATACATGTCGCTTGCTATTCTTGACAATGTCGTTACTTGCTATTATTGTTATCATTTCTAGGGTGACTTGACTTTAATCATCGTGCTATACTTGAATCATCTGCTATCTGAACCATGTTACTTGTGCTATCACTTTCTCGACTTTACATGACTCTCTCTATCATTAGTTACTCTGCCATTTAAAGCATTAATCATTTAAAGCCTGCTTGACTATTGAGATTTAAGTCCTACTGGGCATTATCGCTCACCCTTCGTTATTTGTTATTGTGTCTCAGGTAAGTCGAACAACGACGTTATACGTACCAATGGGACAGGACCCGAGTGATGAGCGACCCGGAGTCAATTGACGAAGTGGCGCTAGTACTATGGAGTCTAATAGTTATTGCTTTAGATTTCTTTTCCAATGTAATGATGTCATTGATCCCTATGTGTTGGCTCCAAAATTAGTGGTTGGAATGGTCTTAGTGATTTTTTAATGAAATCAAGAGTTTATTTCAATAATTGTTCTTTAGATACTCTGATGTTTGCGTCTGTATGCGTAATTTACGTTACCATACTCGTTGCTCATGTTTCCCTCTGATTTATTCCACAGCTAAATTAGAGGGGTGTGACAACCCCTCACCCTCCACCTAGTTCTAGCATGCTAGGACCCAAACCCTCCTTCCTCCAAGCCTAGAATCATGCTAGGTGGTGCATGTATTTATGTGGTTTCAGTACATTGGTTGCTTATGGTGTTTGTTTCATGCTTGATTTGAGGAGAGTATGTGAGGGTACTATGTTTGCATGTGAGTTGAATGAGTGTAGTTTGACTTTCCATACATGCTTGGGGTTTCTTGAGGGTGGTTTGAACCTGTATAGCCTGTTCATTTCGCCAAGCATGTTTCCCTCCCCATGGTTTGGTTGTATGGGTGGAGTTTGGCCTGAAGGGGGGTGTCCACGGGTGTGCAAAACTTGTGGTCTCGACACCCCGACATGTCGCCTTCAGTGCCCAGGAAGCGACGCCCACCCTGTCGCATTCTGGTCTTGATAGGGTGGTTGTCGTCTCCTGTTCTAGTGTTAACACTGTTGTGGGTTGGGGTCTCAGGCTATTACCTGGATCCCTCTGGTCGCGACAAGATCCCTGTCGCGGCATGGTTGCGACTGGTTCTATGTCACCTTCCTGACCCAGGTTGCGACAGGTCGAGCGTCGCCTTCAGGAGGCGACAACCTGTGCGTCGCCTTCTCAGTCTGAGAGGGGACTTGGCAACCTGTAGTTCAGAGTTTTCTACTTCTGCTGAGATTCGATTTTCTTGGCACCTGTGCTGTTCTTAGTGTAGTGCTACTCTAGTCTCTTCGCCCGATGCTAGGCACTTGAGGCCTTGTCTACGAGACAGGTTGTTACCGTTACCTGGGACCCCCATCCCTGCGCGCCTGTGAGAGGGACTTCTCTGTGCAGCGGGTGTACTCAAGTCACAGACTTGGAGTGGAGGGGAAAACGGTGGGGACAACGGCGTAGAGTCGTTTATAGAGCTCTCTTAGCTGGGTCTGGGTCGCTGAGGTAGTTGTGGCACTCTTTCAGTGCGGACCAGCTAGTCCTTTCTCACTGCCTCACTCTACGAGGTTCCAGAACCATTTAGAGGGGTCAGGCGTGGGACCGTAGTCCGGCCAGACTATGGCGTTGTGTTTACATTAGTTTTGCGTCTCACTCCGACGGGAGGTGCTAGACATGGACCGTTGGTCGAGGGTAAGGCGCATGGCACACCTGACCGGCGGACTAGTGTAGCGTTCTGTAGCTAGTGTGTTTGTCTAGGTAGTGTTTAGTTGTCTGTGTTACAGCCTTGGGTTTCTTCTGGTGTCGTGTTTTACACGGGTTTTCCGGTCCCAACGTGTAGCCTAGACCGACGAGCATGTAGTTTCTTTCACGCTTCCGCACTTGACTCTGTTTAGTAGAATAGAATTTACTACTTATTTAATTATTGCATCTTAGTTCTATTCTGCTATTATAACCAGTGGGAGATTCGTAGTCCCTACTGGACTTCTTCGTGAAGCTCACTCCCTCTTTTGCAGGTGAGACTTTACAGTAGTTCCCTCCGCGGTGGACTAAGGAGACGGGGCCGTAGTAGACGGCATCCCCAGTGAGCAGTGTTCCCCAGCTTGTCTACTTCACCCTCGGGGTATGCCCCTAAGGGACGTGTTCTTTCCCTTTTATTTCAGCACTTGTACTTTATTTACTATGGGACTGTACTAGACTGTTACTCAGTGTTGGACTCTTTTCCTTCATCTGTCGTACATTTTAGTGCATTTTTTGTTATTTATCTCTATTACATATCTTGTTAGATCGATCCGTTAGCCCTTCCGGGTCTCCAGACCCGTGGGCGGCGGTGCTGATGTTCAGATTCTTGATGGGAGCCTAGGGTCCGGGCGTCGGGGCCGTTACTGTGGTATCAGAGCTCGGGGTCTATCATGACTTGTAATGGAAATAAGTAATAACGTAAAGTCCCTTAGGAAGTACAAGTAACACTGCTAGCCTCCAGAGTTTTATTTGCTAACCTATTATTGTGGTTGTTTTACAGAACATGCCTCCACGCACTCGCAGTAGGCTCATGAGCTAGCGGAGCATCAGGTGTTCGAGTCGGATGGGTCGGTTACAGCCGAGCACGTGCCGATTGATGCTCAGCCCAAGCAGTTCGAGCAGCCTGGGGACCCGTTGCCGCAGGGTGTTCTGTTTCCGCAGGGAGGGCCATAGCAGCAGCAGCAGCAGCAGTGGTTTCCGCCCCCGCCCCCACCGGCCGTCATGGAGCAGTGGTGGAGAGCTATGTTCCAGGGTCCTTGGCAGTATCTGTAGTACCCACAGTACCAGCCGTATCAGCAGATGCCGGTAGGAGGTCAACAGTTCGCAGAGATGGCAGCAGAGGAGCAGCCACCATCGACCCCGCAGACAGCACCAGTTCCACCTGAGGTACTACAAGTGGTACAACAGCAGACTCCAGTTGCAGCGGCAGCACCTAAGGACCGCACGGCGCTTCTGGAGAGGTTTCTTCGTCTTCGGCCTCCGACGTTTTCTGGTGACTGTGATCCGGACAGGGCAGAGAGTTGGGTCTATGAGCTCGAGCGCACCTTCGAGACCATGGACTGTGCAGAGCTGAATCAGGTCAGGTTGGTAGTATATCAACTGAAAGGGTCTGCCCACGAGTGGTGGAGGGTAGTGAGGCAGACCAATTTTCAGGGCAGGAGGCTGAACAAGATCACTTGGCAGGTGTTCACGACGTCTTCCACGTCTCACAGCTGAGGAAGTACATGACAGATCCGTCACACGTACTCGACTACTCGCAGCTAGAGGTAGCTCCGGACCTGTCCGTACCAGAGTACCCCATCAGCGTCGTGGACCGTAGGGTGCAGCAACGTCGTAGGAGGCAAATCCCGCTCATCAAGGTGGTTTGGGAGAACCGCGTCGGTGGCGAGGCCACTTGGGAGCACGAGGACGAGATGCAGGAGCACTTTCCTTACTTGTTGGAGTGATAGGTACGTTACTTGCCTTGTTTCCCCTAGTTTCGCCCTTAATTTTGAGGACGAAATTGTTTTTTTGTTGGTTAGATTGTAACATCCCTCCTTGCCCTTGGTCAGTCCCTTCTGTTGGAGGTAGCGACACTTGGGATGTCGCCTTATGAAGGCGACAGTGTGGTCATCGCGTTCTGGTTGGGAACGCGACGGGCATGCTGTCACGTTCACCCTCTGACCGCTGCATGCACTTTTGTCGTCTTGCTGTCTGGACAGTTGAGACAGGTGTCGACCCCTGACACTGGAAAGGTGACAGGGCAGATGTCGCATTCTGGTGTCAGCTCTGCGAAGTCGACGCGTGGCGTTTCCGTTGGTCAGTTTGATCTTGACCATGGAATAGTGACGAGATGGGTGTCGCGTTCACTTCATTGAACGCGACAGGCAAGTCGTCGCGTTCTCATCGCCAAGGCTTAAAACCTCCCAGACGACAGAACACCCTTCTCTTCCCTCTCAACTATTTTCCCCTTTTGCTCCGGCGCTGTGAGGGTGTTCCCTTCGTGGGAGCTTGGAAGGGAGGCTTGTGGTTTGATTTGGTAAGTGTCTTGGGTGCTTTGCATGGATGTGCTTGGTTTGCTCTGTGCATGATTGGTGTTTTCTCCCTCTCACTGTTCCCCTTTCTTCTTGTATGGTGCATGCTCCTCTCCATTGGCTCGACTCGTGGACGGCGGCTTTTAGAGCGTTGGAGCTCGGAGGTGGAGGGGTGCTAGCCTACGAGAAGGCCCCTCTGGGGTGGTTCTTCATTTGGAGGTAGGGACCCCTCACCCTCCACCTAGTTCTAGCATGCTAGGACCCAAACCCTCCTTCCTCCAAGCCTGGAATCATGCTAGGTGGTGCATGTATTTATGTGGTTTGTACATTGGTTGCTTGTGGTGTTTGTTTCATGCTTGATTTGAGGAGAGTATGTGAGGGTACTATGTTTGCATGTGAGTTGAATGAGTGTAGTTTGACTTTCATGCATGCTTGGGGTTTCTTAAGGGTGGTTTGAACATGTATAGCCTGTTCATTTCACTATGCATGTTTCCCTCCCCATGGTTTGGTTGTATGGGTGGAGTTTGGCCTGAAGGGGGGTATCCACGGGTGTGTAAAACCTGTGGTCGTGACATGGTTGGTGTCGCGACCCAGGTCGTGACACCCCGACACGTCACCTTCAGTGCCTAGGAAGCGACGCCCACCCTATCGTGTTCTAGTCACGACAGGGTGGTTGTCGTCTTCTATTCTAGTGTTTACATTGTTGTGGGTTGGGATCTCAGACTATTACCTAGATCCCTCTGGTCGCGACAAGATCCCTGTCGCGACATGGTTGCGACTGGTTCTATGTCGCCTTCCTGACCCAGGTTGCGACAGGTCAAGCATCGCCTTCAGGTGGCGACAACCTGTGCGTCGCCTTCTCAGTCTAAGAGGGGACTTGGCAACCTATAGTTCACAGTTTTCTGCTTCCGCTGTGATTTGGTTTTCTTGGCACCTGTGTTGTTCCTAGTGCAGTGCTACTCTAGTCTCTTCGCCCGGTGCTAGGCACTTGAGGGCTTGTCCACGAGATAGGTTGTTACCGTTACCTGGGACCCCCCATCCCCATGCGCCTGTTAGAGGGAGTTCTCTGGGTGGCGGGCATGCTCGAGTCATGGACTTGGAGCGGACGAAAAAACAGTGGGGACAATGACGTAGAGTCGTTTGTAGAGCTCTCTTAGCTGGGTCTGGGTCGCCGAGGTAGTTGTGGCGCTCTTTCGGTGCAGACCAGCTAGTCCTTTCTCACTGCCTCACTCTACGTGGTTCCGGAACCATTTAGGTGGGTCAGGCGTGGGACCGTAGTCTGGCCAGACTACGGCGTTCTGTTTACTTTAGTTCCGCGTCTCACTCCGACGAGAGGTGCTAGACATGGACCGTTGGTCGAGGGTAAGGCGCATGGCGCACCTGACCGGCTGACTAGTGTAGCGTTCTATAGCTAGTGTGTTTGTCTTGGCAGTGTTTAGCTGTCTGTGTTACAGCCTTGGGTTTCTTCTGGTGCCGTGTTTTACACGGGTTTTCCGGTCCCGACGTGTAGTCTAAACCGACGACCGTGTAGTTTCTTTCACGCTTCCGCACTTGACTCGGTTTAGTAGAATAGAATTTACTGCTTATTTAATTATTGCACCTTAGTTCTATTCTTCTATTAGAACCAGTGGGAGATTGGTCGTCCCTACTGGGCTTCTTCATGAAGCTCACTCCCTCTTTTGCATGTGAGACTTCACAGCAGTTCCCTCTGCGGCGGACTGAGGAGACGGAGCCGTAGTAGACGGCGTCCCCAGTGAGTAGTGTTCCCAGCTTGTGTACTTCACCTCGGGGTATGCCCCTAAGGGACGTGTTCTTTCCCTTTTATTTTAGCACTTGTACTTTATTTACTTTGGGACTGTACTAGATTGTTACTCAGTGTTGGACTCTTTTCCTTCATCTGCCATACATTTTAGTGTGTTTGTTGTTATTTATCTCTATTACATATCTTGTTAGACTGATCTGTTAGCCCTTCCGGGTCTCTGGACCCGTGGGCGGCAGTGCCGATGTTCGGATTCTGGTGGGAGCCGAGGGTCCGGGCGTCGGGGCCGTTACAATGGGGGTCCCAGGAAACGGTAACAACCTCTCTTACGGGACAAGCCCTCAGGTGCCGAGCACCGGGCGAAAGACTAGTGTATGACCATACTCGAGAAATAGCACAGGTGCCACGGGTACAGTAAAAGAAGCGGAAACAACGCAGACTTAACAAAGTACGGTACTTTGCAAGACCATACATATCTCTCGGCTGTAGTCACGATGCATCGGGCCGTCGCGACCTTGTCACGATGCCCCACCCTGTCGCGACACTGTCGCGGCGGCCCTAGCCGTCATGACCAGGTCGCGACATCCAAGAGCGTCGCGATCATGTCACGACCGGCCAAGCCGTCGCGACAAGATCGCGACCTCTATAGCGGTCGCGTCTTCAGTCGAGGGGGGTTCCGGAGCAGTCCTCCCGGGAACCACCCCAAAACACGATACACACATTTCCACGAAGGGGAGGGGAGCATGTGCAACATGTATTGAAATCTTTAAATCACCCAAACCACCCTTAAACCCCATAAACATTGATTTACAAGAATCTACGCTCGATGGAAACCTCACTCAAGTACGAGCATGGATTCCTCACATTCCCATGCCCCAAACCATGATGAAAACACTATCTCAAGGGGGAGGGGAGCATGCTTAGGGCAAGAGGATCAAGGGTCCCTACATCCACAAAAAGAGCCGACCCGTTGGGGTCTTCACGTAAGAATGACCACCTCCTCCTCGCTCCAAGCACCATGACCACATCCCCTGCACGAACAGGACGACACCACCTCAGCACGAGCACCGCGAGCATGAAGAACGAGCGAGAAACTGCAAGGGAGCTCGAGAGGGGGAGAAGAGGGAAGGCGGAGAAGAGAGAGGGCGAGAGGGGGAGAATGGGGCGCGCCTTCGATTTTAAACCGACGGCCCCCAAAATGCGACGGGTCGGCTCGGCGCGACAACACCAGTGTCACGATGCCCCCAGGCATCGCGACCCTGTCGTGACGGCCACCCCCGGCACGACCTCAAAAGTAGTCATACCTCGAAGACCGAGAAAGAAAACGCGACGGCTGACCAGGTCGTGTCAACGCTGTATGCACCTGCCACCCGACACGATTGTTCTGACAGACAAGACAACAGTCACGTCTGTCAGAAAAGTAGTCGCGATGCCGTCAGACGCCGCGACAAGGACATGACGGCCACCCCCGCCGCGACAAGAATGCGACGACCGGGTTCGGCGCGTCACCAAGCCCATCGCAGCAAGCCACTCCGGTGCGACCATGTCGCGACCAGGGTGCCTGTCGCGACCCTGAGAACGAGGCCAAAGGGTCCAAGGGGGCCAGGTCTTACATTCTGAGCCCTAGGAGTGTGAACTAGAGTGAGCTTCCTAAACTGCTAGATTACTCTTCCTACCAAGTCCTGGTATGGTTTCAACTTGGGATCTCGGGTCTGGTACTTGCTAAGGGACTGCCGGAGTATCAATTGTGAACCTCCAATTATCCTTAACTCCTTAACTCCGAGCAACAATGCCATTTTCAGCCCAACTAGGAGTGCCTCTTATTCGGCCACACTGTTCGTGGCAGGGAAGGTTAGTTGGTAGGCGTGCAGAATCACTACCCCTTCCGGTGAGAGGAGGACTGCCCCTATTCCACTCCCTTTAGAATTGAGAGCTCCGTCAAAGTAAAGTATCCATGAAGGTCACCATTAATAATGGCTCCTAACTCTTCATCCGGAAAGCTTTCATCAATGAAAGAACATGAAGGTAAGAGATGGTGGGCCAAATGTTTGGCAATGACATGCCCCTTGATTGACTTCTGATTGACGTAGGTGATGTCAAACTGATTAAGGAACTTTGCCACCTCATCAAACGCTCAGTCAGAACGGGCTTCTCCAGAAAGTACCGAATTGGGTCCATTCACGCCAGAAGCTTCACTTCATGAGCTAGGAAATAATGCTTCAACTTCTGGGCAACCCAGACGACAGCCGCACATGTTCTTTCCATAGCGGTGTACCTTTTCTCAGCTTCATTGAACAACTTGGATAGGTAATACACTACTCTCTCCTTCTTCTCGTCGTCATATTAGGCCAAGACTGCTCTAGTGGAATCTTCAGTGGTTGACATGCAGAGCAATAAAGGCCGACCTGGGACCGGAGGAGCGAGAACAGGGAGATTGAAAAGATAACTCTTCAATTCTTCAAAGGTCTTTTGACACTTATCATTCCAATCAAATTTAGCCTCTCCTCTAAGCATCTCATAGAAGGGCTTACAACGGATTGAATGTTAAGAAATGAATCTCCTAATAAACTGAAGTCTATCAATCAACCCTCTAACTTCTTTGATATTCCTAGGAGGAGCATGTCGATTATTGTTTTGGTCTTGTTAGGATCAATCTCAATTCCCCTCTTTCTAACAATGAACCCAAGCAACTTCCCTGAGGATACTCTGAAAACACACTTCTTAGGGTTCCTCTTAAGCTTATGTTCTCTAGACCGTTGGAGAACTGCTTGGAGGACTTTAGCATGACCATGTCGAGTTCTAGATTTAACCAAGACGTCATCAACATAGACCTCCATGTGCACATGCATCATGTCATGAAAGATTGTCATCATTGCCCTTTGATAAGTTTTTCCTGCATTCTTCAGTCTGAAGGGCATCACGACATAACAGTAGGTCCGCCATGGCGTGGTAAAAGAAGTTTTCTCCTAGTTTTCCTTCGCCAGATGGATCTGGTTATACCTAGAGAAACCATCCATAAATGACAACATCTTAAAACCAGTAGTATTGTCCACTAGGACATCTATGTGGGGGAGAGGAAAATTGTTCTTAGGGCAAACACGATTAAGGTTACGAAAATGTACGCAAATCCTAAACTTATCGTCCTTCTTCATCACAGGAACGATGTTAGCTACCCATTGTGGATAAAGCACAACCCTAATGAACTTGTCTTTGTGCAACTTATCAACTCTTCTTTGATCTTGAGCGCAAGCTTGGGGTGTAGCCTCCTTAGCTTTTGTTTGACGGCTTTTGCATCGGCTTTTAAGACCAAACGGTGCTCGACCAAAGAGGTGTCAAGCCCCAGCATGTCTTCATAGGACCAGGCAAAACCATCCGAAATTCTTAAGGATAGCTACAATGGCTTCTTCTTCTACGCTCAAGTTGGCACTAATCAAAACTACCTTCGGGGATTCTTCGGTGCCAAGGTTGATCTCTTTGGTTGGCTCATCCGCAGCCATGGTTGGCTCATCAACCTCTTCGTGCCATCCACATAGGAGCTAACTGGGTCTTCTTCTTCCAACCCAAGATCTCTGGGCTCATCTTTCTCACCAAAATCTAGCAGATATACCCCTAAACCATCATCTACTGATTCTCCTTCTACAAAGTCCTGTTGAACCACTTTATAGTTGTCCTTGTATTTTGGTGATAACAAAACTTATGATGATTTCAATTAGTATATATTTGTTCATTAAATGTTATTGAATATTTTGTTTCATCTGTGTCGCATCAATCTCATAACAAAATGCTAAGTCTCTCATTGATGCAATATGGCGCACTAAAATGATAAAAATCGATGTTTAATCAATATACATCGATTTCAGTTTAAGTGCCAAATTAATAAGCGCTACATCGATTTGGTTTTAATTGATTTTATAAGCGCTATAACGATTTCTTTAGAAGCCATAACGATTCTTTAAGTAAATGCAACAATGTGCCAAGAAATCGGTCTCATAACGATATCTTAAGTTACCGCAACGATTTGATAAGAAATCGGTCTCATAACGATTTGATAAGTGAGTGCAACGATTTGCCCTCACATCGATTTGCCTTCGCAACGATTTGTTAAGAAATCGATCTCAGAACGATTCGCTAAGTGGCCGTAACGATTTGTTAAGAAATCGATCTCACAATGACTTCTTAAGTGGCCATAACGATTTGTTAAGAAATCGATCTCAGAACGATTCTTTTTATAGCCATATTGATTTGGTCACATCGATTTCATTCTCATAACGATTTGATAAGTTTTACATCGATTTGCTAGTCATAATGATTTGCTAAGGCTCATAACGATTTCATAAGTGAGAACAACGATTTGGTTCTCACAACGATTCGTTAAGACTCATAACGATTTGATAAGTTACATAATGATTTGCCTCTCATCGATTTGTTAAGTTTCATAACCGTTTGCTGAGACTTACAACGATTTGCCTTTCATAACAATTTGTTTACAAATGAGCAACGACTCTTCACTTAACGATTTCATAAGTCATGCTCATAACGATTTCTTCATGGATACTGTTCAAACATAGATTGCCTTTATATTTCAAATATTTTGGCACCTAATCAAAAGTCAAAATATCTTCTGACAGATAAAGCTGCATGCTTGGTTCAGAGTTTTGTCAGAAAAGATTTTGACTTATCAAATTTAGCATGTTAAGGAAACACAGTGGTATTAACCGTTTATCATAAAACACTTTTTTATGCTAACACCTTCTTCCATGTTTACAGACCTCGAAGACCACCAGAGTTTGATTGAGACAAATGAAGAAGAAGATGAGCAACGACTAGAACTCCAACGGATCTCTTCAACGGATCTATTCAAATTGCTCATATAAAAGAAGGGCTGAAGAACAACAGAGAGCTTTCCTGAATATCTTTGAAGGAGCGTACAACCAGTGAGGAACCTCAACTCCACATACACTGAAAGAGAGAGAGAAGAGCTCGAGCCAAAAATCTACAGAAGCATTCAAAGCAGAAGTCTTCATCGCCTTTAAGCCTTCTTCTCTTCCATTCTCCCTGTGCTCATTGTAATCCTGGGGGAGAGTCTGTGACTGTGAGCTAAGTCCATAGTGTTCATCCTGTATTAGCTCTTCAGTCTTGTTCTTTCTTTTCTAAGAAAGACCCTTGTCCAGCTGTAGGACTGTATACAGTGTGTAACCTAGCTAGAGGTTAGTGTCTAGCAGAACCTTGTTGGGGTTTGTACCAACAGGACCTAGCTGGGGGTTTAAGTCTAGCAGAACCGCACTGGGGTTTGTTCCAGGAGGTTTACTTCTGAACCTGTAAAAGAAGTAGGTTTGCTTCTGAGCCTAGAAAAGAAGTGGGCTGCCTTCTTGCTCGGGAAAGAGAAGAAGACCTGGTGGGGTATCCAGGGTGTTGTAGTGTCCTTGAGGGGGACTGTACCTTCGGTTAGTGAAATCCCAAGAGGTTGCTTGGGGACTGGACGTAGGACTTCCATGTGGGAAGGGACGAACTAGGATAAAATCCTTGTGTCCTTTGTGTGATTGTTTATTTGCTTCCGCACTGCTACTCTTTATCACACTAAACTAACCAAACTTTGAAGAGATAATTTTCTGTGTTTAAGTTTCTGTTTCAGATTTCAGAAAACCTATTCACCCCCCCTCTAGGTTAGCTTGCTGTCGTACCAAAAGGGCCAACAAGTGGTATCAGAGCGAGGTTCTCTGATCAATCAAGAAGATCTAACGATCTTAGAGAAGATCCATGGCAGCTCAAGGATATGCTGAAGGCCAATCAGTCACCAGACCTACATTCTTTGATGGAGAGGACTACCAATACTGGAAGATGAGAATGGAATGCTTCATTCGAGGCGCAGACTTTGATCTGTGGCAGGTAATCGAGGTAGGTGATTATGTTATTGTTCATATTCCAGGCAGTACTGCCATTACACCTGCTGATAAAAGTAAACTATCTTTAAACTTTAAAGCAAAAAACTATTTATGTTGTGCTTTATCTAAAATAGAATTCAGTAAAGTATCCGCATGTATATCTGCTAAAGATATGTGGGACAAATTAAAGCTCACATATGAAGGAATACCCAGTACGAATGAAATATCTACTGATGCTCAAGTGTTTAAAGAAACAAGACAGGAAGCTATAACTCCATCATCTCCAACTGTCGCCATTCAAGGGGAGCAACAGGAAGCACCTCAGGAAGTTATCCTTCCACATGAAGAAGAAGAGGTAAAGGAGGAACCTCAGATTGAGAGGGAGCCTCATATCTTTTTCAAAAAGGATATCTCTGAAGAATTAAGTGTTGAAGAAGCTTCTAATGAAGAAAAAGCTGAGGATAAGGCTCATAAATCCAAGTAACTCATCAGGCGACACCTTCAGTAAACAACTCCTCAGGTAGCTTTAACATTAAAGAAGAAAATGCCTATCTACTCTTGATGAACAAAAGGAAAAGGCATTCAAATGGGTATGGTTAGAGGATGTTCAAAAACATCCGATTGATGACTACCAACTCTTCACTTCATTCCAATCTGAAGAGAAAGTAGTCATCCTTTAGTTTTAGTTTTGTGTTTTTTTAAAACTTACATTTCTGTTTGTTATATTCAGTAAACTACAATGTTACTAACAATGTTTGCAAGTTTTTCTTAAAGATAAATGCAGGCAATAATTCTGAAGACTTGACAAACAACATGTATAAGGTCAAGAGCAACAAGATTTGCCTTGCCTCACATTAAGCGGGAGTCTCATGCTCAGGGGGAGCACAGATTAAGGGGAGTTATTCAATAATGTCAATCATTGTTGAACCCCTCAATGGTAAGGAATTCTCTCAAAAGGGGAGAGAAATGTATGGTAAGATCCTTCCTTTTTGGTTAGTGACAAAAAGGGGGAGAATTTATATGGTCTAGGAGTTTTCTGCTTTTTCTAAGTTTCATATACTTGTGTCAGAAAATTCTCATAAATTTTGTCATCACCAAAAAGGGGAGATTGTTGAACCACTTTATAGTTGTCCTTGTATTTTGATGATAACAAAACTTATGATGATTTCAATTAGTATATCTTTGTTGATTAAATGTTATTGAGTATTTTGTTTCATCTGTGTCGCATCAATCTCATAACAAAATGCTAAATCTCTCATTGATGCAATATGGCGCACTAAAATGATAAAATCGATGTTTAATCAATATACATCGATTTCAGTTTAAGTGCCAAATTAATAAGCGCTACATCGATTTGGTTTTAATTGATTTTATAAGCACTATAACGATTTCTTTAGAAGCCATAACGATTCTTTAAGTAAATGCAACAATGTGCCAAGAAATCGGTCTCATAACGATTTCTTAAGTGACCGCAACGATTTGATAAGAAATCGGTCTCATAACGATTTGATAAATGAGTGCAACGATTTGCCCTCACATCGATTTGCCTTCGCAACGATTTGTTAAGAAATCGATCTCAGAACGATTCGCTAAGTGGCCGTAACGATTTGTTAAGAAATCGATCTCACAATGACTTCTTAAGTGGCCATAACGATTTGTTAAGAAATCGATCTCAGAACGATTCTTTTAATAGCCATATCGATTTGGTCACATCGATTTCGTTCTCATAACGATTTGATAAGTTTTACATCGATTTGCTAGTCATAATGATTTGCTAAGGCTCATAACGATTTCATAAGTGAGAACAACGATTGAGTTCTCACAACGATTCGTTAAGACTCATAACGATTTGATAAGTTACATAACGATTTGCCTCTCATCGATTTGTTAAGTTTCATAACCGTTTGCTGAGACTTACAACTATTTGCCTTTCATAACAATTTGTTTACAAATGAGCAACGACTCTTCACTTAACGATTTCATAAGTCATGCTCATAACAATTTCTTCATGGATACTGTTCAAACATAGATTGCCTTTATATTTCAAATATGTTTGGCACCTAATGAAAAGTCAAAATATCTTCTGACAGATAAAGTTGCATGCTTGGTTCAGAGTTTTGTCAGAAAAGATTTTGACCTATCAAATTTAGCATGTTAAGGAAACACAGTGGTATGCACCGTTTATCATAAAACACCTTTTTATGCTAACACCTTCTTCCATGTTTACAGACCTCGAAGACCACCAGAGTCTGATTGAGACAAATGAAGAAGAAGATGAGCAACGACTAGAACTCCAACGGATCTCTTCAACGGATCTATTCAAATTGCTCATATAAAAGAAGAAGCATGGCTGAAGAACAACAGAGAGCTTTCCTAAATATCTTTGAAGGAGTGTACAACTAGTGAGGAACCTCAACTCCACATACACTCAAAGAGAGAGAGAAGAGCTCGAGCCAAAAATCTACAGAAGCTTTCAAAGTAGAAGTCTTCATCGCCTTCAAGCCTTCTTCTCTTCCATTCTCCCTGTGCTCATTGTAATCTTGGGGTAGAGTCTGTGACTGTGAGCTAAGTCCATAGTGTTCATCATGTATTAGCTCTTCAGTCTTGTTCTTTCTTTTCTAAGAAAGACCCTTGTCCAGTTGTAGGACTGTATACAGTGTGTAACCTAGCTAGAGGTTAGTGTCTAGCAGAACCTTGTTAGGGTTTGTACCAACAGGACCTAGCTGGGGGTTTAAGTCTAGCAGAATCGCACTGGGGTTTGTTCCAGGAGGTTTACTTCTGAACCTGTAAAAGAAGTAGGTTTGCTTCTGAGCCTAGAAAAGAAGTGGGCTGCCTTCTTGCCCGGGAAAGAGAAGAAGACCTGGTGGGGTATCCAGGTGTTGTAGTGTCCTTGAGGGGACTGTACCTTCAGTTAGTGAAATCCCAAGAGGTTGCTTGGGGACTGGACGTAGGACTTCCATGTGGGAAGGCCGAACCATGATAAAATCCTTGTGTCCTTTGTGTGATTGTTTATTTGCTTCCACACTGCTACTCTTTATCACACTAAACTAACCAAACTTTGAAGAGATAATTTTCTGTGTTTAAGTTTCTGTTTCAGATTTCAGAAAACCTATTCACCCCGCCCTCTAGGTTAGCTTACTGCTGTACCAAAAGGGCCAACAAGTCCGCTTCTACAAGAGTAGGTTCCTCAAGAAATTTTGGGACTTGACTTAACTTAGCACATCTCTCATCCAAGGCCAAAACATATCGGGCAGGAACTTGCCTACCCTTCTCCTTGTGAATGCAAGGCTGAGAGGGACCAAACTCTCCTAAACCTAGACCTGACCCTAAACTTGATCCTAAACCTGAATCTAAACTACTATGTACAGGACTATGTACAAAACTATGTACAGGAGAAGTGCCCTTAGATGGGCGAGAATTAGAGTTTAGGCTGAAGAGAGTCGGCCCATGGCCGATCGGAGGAGACTCCACAGAGGAAGGATGCTCGATGGAGACCTCACATTCCCACCTTTGAAAATTGACTTTTTTTTTTTGGAGTCAATGTAACGGCCCTGGATATATATACCCAATAAGGGTTCATATCCAGATCCGTCTCCCGCGAACAGACCGAAGTCTCACAAGGGATAGCTCGTACACGTGTCCAGGAAGAATATAAAAGACAAACCACAACAGTAAGAGACACAAGAAAGAACATGTGCTCATATCTGCATATAACAATTTACAACTATCCCATTACATTATTACATGTCCAAATTAAAGAGAGTACAACTACCTAGGGCATACCCCGAGGGAGCACAAGCTCACATAACTCTACTAACACTAATGCTGGTGGTACAAGTCTGTCACAACACCTCCGCAAGCCACACCAACGGTAAACCCTACAAAGAACTGTAAGGGAGTGAGCCTCAACAAGTCACTGACTCAATAGGGAACCACCCAAAAGCACACACAATGCAGGAGAGCCTCAACCCCAAAGGGTCTCACTGGCAACACCGGAAACCAAACCATCTCATGCTCACAGTAAAGCATAAATATATCAATTCACGCCAATTCCGAAAATAAGATGAGACAACGGCAGGACTAGCACCACGCTACTAGTCTGCCCAATAACTGGAAAGTCTAGGCCACAAGGCATACCACCTCAACAGTTGGTCGCCTAAACTGTAAACCACACAGGCAAAGCATTGCCTAAGCTACTAGCTTCACTGGCAAGCCTCTAAACATATGAGTAACAAGATTGCTAACCAAGAGCTAATCCTTTATACCCTTAAATTACGATGTATCGAATGTCACACTTAAGAAACAGGACTGGCTATCACGATGCCAATCCATCGCGCACTAAACCTTATTCGGACAAAGAAGGGTAAACACAACAAGTGGAAGGTCTCACCGCACGACCTCCACTTCACCACCTGAAAAGACTAGTACTCAGTGTACTACGGGAAACCAGTATTCACAAAGAGTACAGGTACCTAGCATCACGAGGTACCACCACGGAACACAAACACAGCCGTGCCACCACGAGGGCACACCACAACCAATCAGACCACAAGCAGTGAGTCTCCGCTCACTAACCACAATAACAACCGTGCCAACACCATGTCACACCTCGACGCGTAAAACTACAATTAACACAGGCTACAACTGGCAGCAAAGCACGAGCCGGAAAGCACGACACCACCACATGGGACAGACTACTGGTTCATGACGCTAGTATCCAACCCGGACAACACAACACAAGAACTACCTCTCAGTCTCGCAGTCACGGACGTAAGGTCCAACTGCAGCTCCACAACACAAGTAAAGCCAAAGAACTATGGAGACCAACCAAACCACCACAACCTACAGGTCACACACCCTGTAGGCCCATGCCTGGCACCTTTAGAGACTCTGGCCTGAGCTCTCTAAAGTGAGGCACTGGTAACAGGACTAGCCAGGGCCCAGTACGTCTACTGGTGTCCGTAACCCCCAGCTACGAGCGCGCTACAAGTGACTAAACACAAACTCTCACAAGTCATTGTCACACTGCCGTCTTTCCCTCAGCCGGATGACAACTCTCCCCGAGAGTGAGGGTGTCCAGGAAGACGACAAAACCTCAACGGTACCACTGCACCGGGACAAGCCCTGAGCACACTCACGTGCCTGGCTCTCCAAAGAACCTGGGGCACCAAACTAAAGAGGCATTCCGGAATAGGCGCCGGACCACCAAACTCAGCAATGCACAAACCACGATATATACTTATATATTCTTTATTACAAACCACAGTACAAATGTCAAGAATAGCTTAACCTCGGTCACCATGTGATCTACAAACTACCTCACACCAATACACATGTAAACAACCATAACCATTTACAAACTGGCCTATCATTGGTCATCACATGACCTCCTTGCCACATACAAACCATATATACTAACTATACATTAACTCTTAACCTTACTTACATTACATTAATTAAACCATCTTTATTAGTCCACAAAGGACGCTACAAGACTGAGGCTAGGTTCCCACTAACCATCATTGCCTAGCCATCACACTACTATGTGCCATGCACATATTCATATTACGTAAACACTGTTGCCCAGTTGACGAGCCCAGAGGGGGGGGGGGGGGGGTGAATGGGTCTTTTAAAAATAATCTAGAAGATACCTGTAACTAAAAACATTCACACAAACGTTCTTAGAAGGAGGTTAGTGACTGTTAGTTGAAATATCAAACACACAAAGAAAGCAATCACACGACACAAAGGATTATCCTGGTTCGAACCTCCTTTCCTTAGGAGTCCTACGTCCAGTCCCTGAGCAACAACTCAGGTTTCTACTAACTAGGGTACAGTCCCCCTAAGGACACTACAGCACCCAGCTCGGCTGGTCTTCCTTCACACCCGAAGGGAATAACAATACCCTGGATACCCCACCAGGTCTTCCTTCACAACCGAAGGGAACAACAATACCCTGGATCCCACCAGGTCTTCCTTCACAACCGAAGGGAACAACAACAAAGAGAATGGAATAAGATCAAGCCCCTAGATCAAGCTTTAAGTAGCCAAGATCTGAAGCCACTAGCACTGAGAGCAAAGATCTAAAACAGTTTTTTCACACTCAACCCAACACGCACCCTACGACGGCACCACCGATCCCACCGACCACATCCACGGCATTGAGTTGCTCATGGTGTTCCATGGAGCATCAGATGCGGCCAAGTGCAGGGCCTTCCCTGCAACCCTTAAGGAGACCGCCAGGGCCTGGTTCGAGACCCTTCCGGCGGGCTCCATCACCTCCTTCCGCCAACTGAAGAAGTCCTTTCGGGACAACTTCCTTGGTGGAAGGTCACAGCCGCGAACGACAGCTTCCCTCCTGGCCGTACGCCAGAAGAAGGGCGAGGCGCTCTGGGACTTTGTCAAAAGGTTCCGAACAGAGGCGCTTCGCATCTCGCGTCTGGACGTCCCTCTGGTAACCAATGCTCTCATCTAGGGCACTCGCGACGATTTCTTGCAGAGGACCCTTGGCATCCAGCAGCCCGCCACCCTTGCCGAGCTACTCTCCATCGCACAACGCCATGCGGCTTGCGAGGAGAGCCTAGCAGCAGCAAGGGCGGAGCAGGGGGAGCAGTTCGATAAGAAGAGGCCTTCCGATAACGGCTCTGACCATGATCGGAAGAAAGGACGACGCAACGGTGATTCACCGCGCCGACCGCGCCCCTTCACCAACTACACCCCCCTTACCGTGGCACCCGAACAGATCCTGGCGGAGATCAGGAACGAAGCATTTGTTCGGTGGCCACAGAGGATGCACTCCGACCCCTGGAAGCGTGATCAGAACAAGTACTGTCGCTTTCATCACGACCACCGCCACGACACCTCCGAGTGCCGCCAGCTTAAGGACGAAATCGAAGACCTTATCAAGCGCGGCTACCTTGGACGGTCCGTGCGCCGGAATGAAGAGCGCCCCAGATGCCGAGAGCATACTCCCGAGCAGCCGATCAACAATGAGCCCAATGGGCAGGAGATCAACGTGATCGCGGGAGGCTTCGGCGCAGGCGGAGAAAGCACTCGAAGCCGACGCGATTACGCAAGGCGAGTGCATGTAGTAGATAGGCCCTCGGCACCTCGGCCGGCCCCATATCCCACCAGTCCTGCATGCGCACCGCCCGAAGAGGCCATAACCTTCTCGGACGAAGACCTTGTAGGGGTTACGACCCCACATGCTGATGCGCTGGTCATTTCGGCCACCATCAATCATTGTAATGTGCGCCGGATTCTGGTGGATAATGGAAGTGCCCCTGATGTATTGGCTTACGATTGTTTTGTTCTCATGGGCCTGAAAACCGATCAACTCGCTCTCGTAAACTCGCCTTTGTTCGGCTTTTCGGGAGTTTCGCTCCAGCCCATGGGAAGAGTTCGCCTCCCGATCACCTTAGGGACGGCTCCAAGGGTCGTGACCAAGATTGTTGACTTCTTGGTCATCAACAACATGCCTGGATACAATGCCATCCTCGACAGAGGTCTAATGGGGCGCATCAAAGCAGTACCTTCGTCACTCCATCAGAAGATGAAGTTCCCTACCCCGAGCGGAGTTGGCGAAGTGCTCGGGTGTCAGCGCGAGTCTCGCCGTTGCTATGTCCTCTCCTTAAGGGACAAGCAACCACTCGCAGATCTAGCCCCTCCAACGTCCGATCAGCCTTCCACCAGCCGAGGAACGCCTGCTGAAGATTTAATCCCCGTCCAGGTAGACGATGACCCCGA
Source organism: Colocasia esculenta (assembly GCA_014218235.1). Classification (NCBI taxonomy): domain Eukaryota; kingdom Viridiplantae; phylum Streptophyta; class Magnoliopsida; order Alismatales; family Araceae; genus Colocasia; species Colocasia esculenta. Next base: position 80,009,808 of record CM024755.1, on the reverse strand, counting down.
ACACGTCTTATACATTGGCGCCTTGTTGACAGAAGCCGAGCAGCAGCGCTACACAGCCTTCCTGCTGGCCAATTTGGACGTGTTCGCCTGGTCTGATGATGAGCTTCCGGGCATTCCCCCGGAGGTAATGGTGCATCACCTCTGTCTGGATCCCCGGATTCCACCAGTTCAACAGAGGAGGCGACCTGTGAACCGAGAACGGCAGACCGTGATCCAAGATCACGTTGTCAAAAGCCGAACTGTTGGGCTCCTTCGAGAAGCCCAATACCCAAGGTGGATCTCCAATGTGGTCCTCGTACGCAAGGCCAACGGTAAATGGCGTGTGTGCGTTGACTACAAGGATCTCAATAAAGCAACGCCCAAGGACAACTTCCCTCTGCCGCGCATTGATCAGCTGGTGGATGCTACTTCCGGTCACGAGCTTCTCAGCTTTTTGGATGCCTACTCTAGTTACCACCAGATCAGTATGCATCCCCCGGATCAAGACGCCACGACGTTCGTCACAGACCTAGGCTTATACTGTTTTACCAGAATGCCTTTCGGCCTAACGAACGCGGACGCAACTTACCAGCGGCTGGTCAACAAGATGTTCGAGCAGCAGATCGGGCGCAACATGGAGGTCTATGTTAATGACATGCTGGTCAAGACGCTTCCGAGCACTGACCACATTTCCGACCACCAGGAAACTTTCGCAACTCTGCGAAAGTACAATATGAAACTCAACCCAGCCAAGTGCGCGTTTGGTGTTCGGTCAGGTAAATTCCTCGGGTTCCTTGTGCCAAACAGAGGAATAGAGGCAAACCCGGAGAAAATCCAAGCCGTGCTTGAGATGAGCAGTCCAAAGACAGTGCGCGACGTCCAACGTCTGACGGGGCATCTTGCGGCACTGAACCGGTTCATGTCCCGAGCAGCAGAAAGAAGTTTTAACTTCTTTAAGTTGCTCCGAGGCCCTAAAAGCACCTCGAAGCAGGGGGGCAAGTACGGTGGACTGAGGAATGTGAGGCCGCCTTCACCGAGCTGAAGGCGTATTTGGCAGCCCCTCCTGTTCTCTCAAAGCCTGTGCTCGGGGAGCCTCTGTTCGTGTATCTCTCGGTTACCGAACACTCCATCAGCACAGTCTTGATCAGAGAAGAAGGAGCGGCGTAGCATCCAGTGTATTACATCAGCAGGGTCCTCCAAGAAGCTGAAAGGAGGTACCCTCGAGCAGAAAAACTCGCCCTTGCTCTCGTCACGGCTGCCCGGAAGCTTAGGCCCTATTTTCAGGCCCATTCAGTCACAGTTTTAACCGATCAGCCGCTGAAATCCATCCTTCAGCGGCCGGAGGCTTCTGGCAGGCTTGTTAAGTGGGCGATAGAGCTTGGTGAGTTCGACATCAGCTTTCGCCCTAGAACAACAATCAAAGCGCAAGCATTGGCAGACTTCGTTGCGGAATGTACTCTCCCTACCGAGCTGGACCCACCGTTGGTGGACGAACCTCCATGGGAACTCTACGTCGACGGATCTGGCTTGGTCCTCACCTCCCCGGAGGGGTTAGAGTTCCAATACGCCCTCCGTTTCCGCTTTCCAGCCTCCAACAACGTAGCCGAGTTGAAGCTTTGTTGTCCGGTATCCGCATGGCGAGGCACCTTGGAGCCATTCGGCTTAGAGTCTTTAGTGACTCCCAACTAGTTGCCAGCCAAGTGAGCGGGCAGTTCAGAGCAAGGGAACCCCGCATAGCTCAGTACCTTCAACAGGTCAAGAGCCAAGCAGAGGGTCTCCTATAATTCGAAGTTATACACGTCCCACGGGAGCAGAATGTGCGAGCCGATGCACTTGCCAAGTTGGCATCCGCAGGTGACATTGCCCCTTCCCGCTCCGTGTTTATTGAAGAGCTCGCCTTACCGAGCATGGAGGTAGATGTTGCAGCCATAGAAACGGACCCACCAACTCCGAGTTGGGTGGACCCTCTCTTGGCGTACTTACTCCGGGGTGAGCTTCTGCCCGAACAGGGCGAAGCTCGGAGAATCAGGATGCGTTCTCAGCATTTCACCATCGTAGAAGGTAAGTTGTACCGACGGTCCCTTTCAAGACCTCTTCTGCGTTGCCTCAACCCTGAGGAGGCCCTTGCAGCCACAGAAGAAGTCCACGAGGGGCTGTGCGGAAGCCACCTGGGGGGCAGAACGCTAGCACGCATCATTATCCGAGCAGGGTTCTGGTGGCCTTCTCTTCAGAAGGATTGCATGTCCTTCGTCAGGAAATGTCCAGAATGCCAAAAGTTCGGAGAGCTCATCAAGCAGCCTGCCGAACAGCTTCACAGCCTGTTCGAGCCGCGCCCTTTCGCCAGATGGGGCATTGATATCTTGGGTCCCTTCCCAGAGGCCCAAGGGCGGAAGAAGTTTTTGTTTGTGGCCATTGATTACTTCACCAAGTGGATCGAGGCCGAACCTGTTGCCACGATCACCGAACAAGCCGCGTGGAAGTTCGTCTGGAAGAACCTCCTCTGCAGGTTTGGCGTTCCAAGAGTGATCACCTCCGACAATGGGAAACAATTCGACAGCACCTTCTTCAAACAGAAATGTGCCGAGCTCGGAATCTACAACCACTTCACTTCCGTGGCGCATCACCAGGCCAACGGTTTGGTAGAAAACGCCAACCGAACACTGCTGCACGGGATCCGCACAAGAGTGGAGGCTGCAGGTGGATCATGGATTGACGATCTCCCTAACGTTCTTTGGTGTCACCGAACGACTGCTCGGGTAGCTACAGGGGAAACACCTTTCCATTTTTTTTTTTTTAATGTAGCCGGACCAAAAGGAGAGGGTAGGGGCGCCCTCACTCGTGAGGGTGTCACTACCTTCACAAGATGGCTAGGGGTATTTTCATTAAGTGTACGGGAAGAAAAGGGGAGGGGGGGAGAGTACAAATCAGACCCAGGGCTCATGGATGGGCACCCTTGCCTTATCATGGCTGCAGGCGTCCCTTACAGTACTAGGAAGGTCAGCCCATTGGTCCAACAAAATGAAACCAGTACAAGAAGATGCAAAGTCAGCTAGGTAGTCCGCCACTTTGTTACCTTCCCTTGGGACATGATTGATTTCAGTCATGACCCTGTTAGTTAATACAAATACCTCCTGCAGTATGAAGGAGAGGTCCCATGGCGGAGAGATTTTCTTCGTAACGATGTGAACAAGATTTAAGGAGTCAGTCTCAACCTGCACTTCACTGGCACCCTTTTTGCAGCACATTCGCAGCCCATGCCTGAGTGCGAGGGCCTCAGCAACGAGGCTAGACTTCAAACCATGGTAAGGGTTGGCAAAGGCACAATACATATCACCGTTGTGGTCCCTGAGGATACCACCTCCTCCAGCTTCACCGGACTGCACGTCAAAGGCACCGTCAACATTCAGTTTTAATCTCCCCCGTGGGGGGGTGAGCCATCTGATATCCCTGGCGTCTTATGTTTCAGATTGTCATTTCCACTTGGGGTTGACGGAGAGCAGCAGACCAAGGTTGGGGTATTTTCTGGAAGTTGGCAGATGCACATATGGCTCGGATAGAAGCATACTTCTGTTTATAATGTGTTTGGGCGACATGCTCATGCCTTGAAACCTCGCCAGGTTCCTGCAGCACCAGATCTCTCAAAGGACTGCCATGAAAGTGCAACGTTTAAGACGCCCCGTGGCAGTAGAGAGGTCTGGTTGTGTCAGGAAGGAAATCACACCGTCAACCACTTCAATGATGTCCTTACTGTTAAACTGCATGAGATTATCCAGATCAGTCCACACTTGGATCGCTGTGTTACTCTTGAAGAACAGGTGCTGGAGGCTTCCACATTGGCTGATGGTGCAACAGGAGCATTTAGAACACAAAGGGATTCCTTTTCCTTGGACAGTCTCATCAACAGGAATAAGGTTTTTGAACCATCCGCCACATAAATATGGACCATTTGAGAGGAATATAGGGAGACCACAATGCCTTCCATTTCTGAGCAGTTTCAGGTTGGAGAAGTACCCGGACTGATTTCGTATTGAACTTACCATTAGAGGTAGAACACCATATCCAAGTGTCATCAGCATTGTTGGTGGTTAAAAACTGTTCCATCAGAAATTTGGGGCAGTACATGAGGGCGTTCTGCAATTGAATGCTCCCGGGACTGCTAAAGGCCTGTTGAATGGTGCAGAGTTTGTCAGGGATCTCCTGCCACTTGTCTTCAGGTATATAGGATTTGAGGGGTGTATTGCCAGTCCAGATATCAAATCAGAAGTGGCCAGCTGAACTTGTGTCTCTGGATATGATCCTGTGGTTGTTGTGGATCAGCTGGGCTGCCTGCTTCCAAAGCTTCCTGTCTGCTGCTAGCATGAATGAGAATTGTGCTTCAGAGTAGTGGCAATTAAATAGGTGTTTCCTCCTGAAAAATTTGGCCCACAGAGAATTGGTGGATAATGCCCGTCATAGCATTTTAGTTCTGAAAGCTAATTGCTTGTTTTGCAGGTTTAACACACCCAATCCGCCGCTCTCCTTCGGTTGTGCAATGTCCTTCCAGCTCTTCCAGTGTCTTTTCGGGGAACCTTCATAGGAACCCCAGAAGAAGTTTGCCAAGATCCGGTGAAAAGCCCTCACTACGGTGACGGGGATGGGCTGAGCATTCATGGTGTATATAGGAATCGCAGATAGGATGTGTTGTATGAGGATAAGCCTCCTCCCGAGGATAAGAACTCCTTTTTCCACCCTTGCAATTTCCTGACCGTCTTGGAGATTATATTGGCGAAGTATGCAGGTTTTTGCCGGCTTGTGTATATGGTGACGCCCAGGTAATGTATTGGGAGTTTGCTTCTAACAAATCCAGTGGTCTTGCAGATTTTCTGAATGAGACCGTCAGTGGCACCAGCATGTACATAAAAAGAACTTTTATGCTTGTTGATCAGCTGGCCTGAGGCTTCTTCATAAGTTTTAAGGAATGTCATGATTCTTCTCAAGTGTCTCACAGAGGCATTTGAAAATATCAGTGTGTCATCCGCAAAAAGGAGGTGAGATATCGCTGGACACCGGGAAGCTGTTGTACCTCTGGAAGTAGCTCTGCCCACCATTCGAACAACTCACTTCGATGAAGCCGCCAACAACCGTGCTCTTCGGGAAAACTTGGACATGCTTGGCGAATGACAAAACGACGCCAGCATTCGCCTCGTGTCTTATCAACAACGGCTCGCACAGTATTATAATGCGCGAGTTCGGGAAAGGCGGTTCAACGAGGGAGATTTGGTTTTGCGCCGCTGTTCGGCTTCGGACCCCCGAAGAGCAGTCAGCAAAGTTGCCATCAAATGGGAAGGACCTTATCAGGTCACCCATGTCCTCGAGAAAGGCTCATATAAGCTAACTACCCCTAGTGGCGAAGCCATACCCAGGACTTGGCATGTATCTAACCTCAACGCTTATTATTTATAAAGGCCTTTTTTCAGCATCCTATTTCTCTTCTCCTTGTTCCTATGGTTACACAAGCGCTTAGCATACACCCCTGATCAGGACCTCCTTTTCGGTTCCCAACGATCTGCGCAGTACATGCAACGCTTATAAAACCGGCGGATCTCTATCCGAGCAGGAACGTTGACGAAAGGAAGGAGATAGAAAAAGAGATGCCATAGTCAGAGCATAGAAAAGGGAATCTTCATTTACTAATCCTTTTTACAGGCCCCTTTGGCCACAGTTACAAAAGGAAAATATAAGAAGGGCATGGAGAGGAGAAGACTAAGGAGCCTGTTCGGAAGGGCCAGCACCTTCATCCAAAGAAGGCATCCGCCCAGATTGGAATTGTGCGAAGCGCACATCATCCAAGCGAGCATCATTAGTACGGCGCCGGCACTCCTGAACAGCGGCCTCGAAAGCTTCTCGAGCACGTCCGACCCAAGATAGCCGCTCCCCGAAGTCCTTCCCAGCATTAAGGCCTACTCTGTAGCAGCGGGCCCCGTACTGCTCCAAATCCTCCTGATAGTCCGATCCGGCCTTGTAATCTGCTACAGCACGGGCCCCCGCATCCGCGACTACCTTGGCAAGAGCATCCTTCTCGGCCCGGGCCAAGGCGACATTCAGCTCCAAACCTTGGAGGGTAGTTTTGAGGTTCTTCACCTCCTCCTCCAAATTCGCCTCGCGAGCCTTATATCTCGCCGTAAGGTCCTCGTAGAAGGCCGTCTGCGCTTCATAAAGATACTTTTGCTTCTGGGCCCGAACAGCCAGGGCCTTGAGAACACCCAACGACGTGGATACCCCATCCACAAGAGCCTCCAGGTCAACGTCGCTCGTGCCATCATCCTCCTGGCCCTCTGGATGGTATCCTTCTGTTGGCATCTCCGGAGTCTTCTCGGGGGTAAGGTCCTGGCACCTTGCTAATCGATCAAGGTAAGAGGCAGTGGGGCTAGGAGGCAGCTTCCTTGGTGACTCTTCAATACGACGAAGTGTCGCCTCCAGCGTCGCCACCGAGGGCACCTCGGGGAGTCTTCTGTGCAGCACTTCCGTCAGAGGCCTATCGTCGTCCCCGGAGCTTTCGTCCTCAGCCACAGCGGTGGCAGACTGGACCGGGACGACGTCAATCACAAGGTCCTTCGGCTGGCCCGACCCGGAGGTCATGACAACAGCGCTCGTCGAAGCTGAAGCTCGATCCGCCCCAGTGGCCTCCTGCCTTGTTGCCGGCCGCACCTACCCACCGTCTTCTGTGGCGGATGCGGCAAAGGTTGTGGCGCGGCCCTCCTCGGCATCTCCAGGAACTTGAGTGCTTTTCTCCCTGAGGACGGCTGCACTCTCGTCGACTACAATATCCTTAGCAATCACCTCGGATGCATCCTCGCCGACTACACAACCTTCGGTGACCACTGAGGTAGGGGGCATGGGGGGCAGGATTTCTCCACCTCCCTGTGGATCATCCCCCCTCGGAAGAACTACCTCGCCAGCACCAGATTCTGCTGCTATCGCAGGAGTGAGAGTGTTGACTTCTCCCACACCTCTCCCCGAGTCTGCAGCGACCGCCCCTTCCTCGGCACTGAACTGCGTGCCCTCGTGTGACGCACCACCCTGCCCGGCGCTTTCTTGATCAATGCCTTCACCGGGCAGGCCTTCTTGGGTCTCGTGCACCGGCGACTTCTCCCGCCCTCCAAAGTGGTCCGACTCGTCGCTGACCATGATCAGACCCAGCTCGGCGGACATCTTCATGACCGCCTCCGAACGGTCCACAATTGGAGTTACGGACGTCCCCCTCTCGGGCGTCCTCGTACGTTGGCAAGATCCTCGAGCCAGCAGAGGCTCAAGATCCTCCTCTCTTCCACCACTTCTCTGGCGCTCTCTACAACGCGTGGCATCGTCTTCATAACCTTCTTCTTCTTACGAGCTCGGAGCTCGTCGGACACCTCCTCTTCGGAGGTACGATCTTCGGCACGTGACTCCAGCCGGGCCGCTTTGCGCTTCTCCTTCCTTTTCGATTGGGGGAGAGAAGCTGCCTCTGCGATCGCCGCCATCTCAGGTGCCTCTTTCACGGCACCTCTTCTCACCACGGCCTTCGCCTTCTGCGCGGGCCCCCTCGCAGAGACATCCTCGCCTAGCCTTATTAAGTAAAGGCTAACGGGGATCGTCTCGGCATATTTCGCCATTTCCTTCTGGCCTCGACCAGCAGCTACTTCTTCGTCATCTAGAAGAAACAGAAGAAGGGTCAGAACCCATGCATGTGGGAAAATGAAACAAGCAGCAGAAGACTTACCCCATGCACGGCTAAGCTTGTATTTCACAAGCTTGTACTCGGTCAGGTACCCCTCAGCGTGGTTGACTCCGACCGTGTTCAGCGATTGGGAGGTCGCGGCTGCCCCCTGAATAAAAAAAGGGGCCATGTCCGCCTTCCTCAGTGGCTCCACCACCCTCACAGGGAAGTCCCACTCTGGGATGTTCGCTCCCTTTCTCCGCCCCACGAAGAAGAGACGCCCTGTCCACCCCTTGTTGTTGGACAGGCGGGGCGAGAAGTTGACCCGCATCCGGTTCGTACGGTGCTTCACGTACACGATCCCCATCCCGGACTGCGGGGAGCAAGCCAAGCTGAAATGATTTCGGAAGATCTCTGTGGTTGCTTCGACCTTCCTTTTCTTGCATATGATGCAAAAGACGAATATGGTCCTCCAGGAGTTTGGCATTAGCTGAATAGGCACCACCTTCCAGCTCCGGAGCAGCTCCTTCGCGATCTCTGGCATCGGCAGCCGGAGACCCGCCTCTAGCAAATCCAGCGAAAGCACGAAGCACCCCGGCCTCGTGGTTAGGTACGACTCGTCTTCACACATCAAGACGATGTCGTACTCCTCGCCTATCCGGAAGCGCTCTCGAAGACCTTCGAAGCTCCGGTACCTCGCCGCTTTTGCCCCCACTGGCGGCATCCCACTGGCTTCAATGATCTCCTTTCCCTTCTGGGCCATCACTGGAAGGCAAGGAACGCAACGCGCGAAGAAGAAGAAGTACGGGAGCAAAGGAAAGCACAAGAGGGGAGATGGCAAGTGGCTTTAAAGGCAGCGGACTCTGGAAGATTTTCGAAAGTGAAGACCCCGCTCTCACCCCCTCCCCTTCCTTATAAGGAAGGTGAGGCGCGAAATTCGAAGCGGGGCTGGAAATGGCGTTTCCCTCCACTCCAAGTCTCTTCTCGAATGACCCACGGGTGACCGTTCGAACCTGGCATGTGACGTTCCGGGTCTGACACGACCCACGTCATCATCATGAAAGCTTCATGTTCGAGGTGAACCCTCCTTTAGCGACGCCGCCGCACGTCTGTTCAGATCTCCGAAGACGATACCACATTTATGGCGGAGATGACACCCGAGCAGGTCGCCGCCCTCAAGCGCTCCGGCTTCTGAGCCGCTTGAGGGCGTGGGGGGCAAGTGTGGTGGCTGTTTTCTGCCACCTAAGCCCATCATGACCCATTAGGGCCCATCAGCACTTTCCCTTTTGACGTGGCCTCCTCGCACGATCCCACGCCTCCGTACGGATCGGATAAAAGGGGACCCAGGCGCCAGTCACCCCTAGCGAAGCATTTTCGAGCTCTTTAGAGGAATGCTTCCGAACAGGGACGTTAATCCTGCTGCGCGGAATAACCCTGGATATCACCGAACAGCACGTTCGATCCCCCATGCGGGTCACCTGCTCGGAAGGTGTTTCCAGAGGGTGCCGAACAGGTTTTCTGGCCTACACCGCGGTTATAACCGCCCCAGGTCACGCGCCCCATCTTCAAGAGGCACGAACCGCCTGGCATCCCAACGGGCATTTGAGCGTATAACTCCTCTCGTTATGCGCGCCCATCAAGGCGCCTTTCCAGGCACGATCTACCAACGTTACGCACGTTCGCCTTGGCACCAACGCCTATAAAAGTATAGGTACAGGACCATGCATTGGTATGTTCTCTCTCACGCGAACACACCCTTACACTCGCAAACCCCCTGCCTAGCAAGCCTCTTACTGACTTAGGCATCGGAGGGTTTTCCCCGGTCTTCACCGAGCCCCCCTGATCATTTCTGGTGACTGCAGGAACCTTCGTCCGCACCAGCGATCGTCTTCCTCATCTTCTGTAGTGGAGGCCCGTTTGGCTCCAGCCCAAACAGGAAATCACCACCACACCATGTATAGTTTAATGCATTGTGCTTTCCGCAAGTTTGAAACCGATGGTTTGTGAATTGAGACACGCGTACCTCACTACACACTCGTACTGTTAGGCAGCCCTTTCTTGGGAAATTGGAAACTCTCTACCGGTCATTCCGAATCGGTAGACTAGGGACCTTTTCTTCAAGGCCTCCGTAAATCTCCTCTGACCATGGATTCCCACATGGCCGACGAGTTCGTTGTACCATTGAAGTTCCCTGGAGATAGCGTGCACTTCCTTTCTCTTCTTGTTCTCGTGAGAGTCATAAATATACTGTTAACCATGGGGTATAATGATTACTGGCGTTGCATCTGCGCTGGGAGTCTTGCTTGCTTGTTGAATGATAGATACAACAACCACATACACGTGTCCTGGTGTACATTCTTGATGGATCTTTTCTTGGTGTACATTAGTGTCTACGTGCCGGATTAGTGTTACTTGATCATACTCGTATATTCTTGCTTGCTTGCTTGCTTGCGTGATATGGCCATCCTGCATTTATTGCAATTTACATGATATCTTGCGTGCTTGTTACATGTCTCACTCCTGACAACATATTGCTCGTTATATTCTTGCTCTCTCACGATCACTCTCTATCTAGCTTGTTTCATGCATCATGTTTTAATATGTTTCATTCATACATGCATATCATGACATTCATCGTGCTTACCTAGTTTTAAATTGCTAATCACTTATATCATTACCCGCACATTGAGATATAAATCCTACTGGGCTAGTTTGCTCATTCCCCCTACTTTTTACCCAATCTAGGTGACTATGAAGATCAAGAGGAAGAGCAAGTCAAGGATGGAAATGCGTCCGAGGGATGAGCGTTCCAACTATGAGTCTAGTTATAGTAGTTTACTTTGAGTGTTAGTACCATGTAGTAGGAAGTGAGGAATAAGTGTAATTTTCCCTTTTATTGAGTCTTAGTCCTGTACTAGTTTCCATTTTGAATACAATTGAATACAATTTATATTGAGTTCAACATTTGGGCCCTATTATGATGTTGTGTTGATACACATTTAGTGCGTGCTAGCTAGAGGCTTATTTGCCGACTGTTCACGTCTCGGAATATCGGCTCGAATTATTCGAACTAATATCCGCTGCGTAATTCTCGGGACGTGACATTAGAAATCATGTTATAGGCTAATTCATGATATTACAGTAAAGGATAGGAGATATGCATGATAGTTACTCATGATAGAACAAATATCCATGTGCTTTAGATTTGGTTAATGTGCATCATTATATGTTAATGTGCAAATTGAATAATGAAAATGACATACTAAAATGATTATATGATAGGGTTAAGTATATGTACCATGAATGGATTTCAGTAGTACATGTGATAGCATGGTTTTAAACCAAGATTATGTAAACCATGTGTCATTGCTATTGGTTATTTGCTCGGTCTGTGTAGATTCATACTTGCTAACATTTTAACATTTCAGGAGAAGTTGTGCACCCTAACACTGAGGAGTTAGTGCAGTCAGACTCAAAGCGAGAGGATTAGTACTTGAGAGTGGTCTTGTGTTTGCGAGAAAATGAATTGTACTTGGACTCTATTATATCTCTTTTATGTACTGGTTATGTACTTGGACTTCACTTTTATACTGACTATGGTATTGGATAATGGTTGATGGAATTAAACTTTATTTCCACTGCTATTGGCTTTCATATTTGTGTATAACTCAACTAGGTACCGATATTGTTTGGGTATGTTCTTACTGTAACATGTCTCTTGGATCCGAGGTGAGTCGTATGGCTGGACTGGGTCCAAGTGGGTCATTACAGAGATTGGTACCAGGGCTACTTCTTGGTTGACCATGTACATGAATAAACCATCAATATTATTCATATCCTTAAGTATTTATAGGAGAACCAATCAAATAGATGAATGGTAAGATGAGTGATTTTGACTAAGTGTCTGGTTTTGCAAGAAATGGCTAGTCGTGGAAAAAGTGCAACTGTTATTGCTTGTGCTCAGGAGCAAGAGAGAGAGGAGACCGGTGGAGAGTAGCAGGCACAACAAGGACTACCAGTACCACCCCCACCATTGCCTGTAGACTATGGCATGTTGATGCAGGGACTTGTGCATGCTATGAAGGCACAAGACCAAACTCAAATTGCTTTGCAGGCCCAAGTGCAGGTGCAGGTAGATGCTGTCGATTTGGCATGTGTTGGATGATTTTGCTTGTTTGAGATGTCTAAGTGGTGGTTTAGTTTTAGGCTCATGCGCCAATTTAGCATGATTATGGAGGTGCTTTGGTCATGGAAATGTTCAAGGGAATGGCTCCACCCTATTTTAAGGGGGAGAGTCAGCCTCTAGTTGCTAAGAGTTGGCTAAGGGTTGTGGAAAAGATTTTTCGTGCCATTAGATGTGTGGAAGAGGATAAATTTAGTTTGGCTTCCTATATGCTTTAGGAGGGTGCCGCATGGGTAGAAGGCAAAGTTTGTACCTGAGCATGTGTAGGACAGGATGGAGCAGGGTTTTTTGAGTCTGACTCTGGGAGTGTTGTCAGTGCTGGAGTATGAAGCCCGTTTTACTGAGTTATCAAAGTATGCACCGCATATAGTTGCTGATAAGTGCAAGAAGGTGAAAAAGTTTGTGATGGCGCTCTGACCATCACTTTGTACCAGGCTTGTGGCATTTGAGCACCAGATTATGGAGGCAATATTGAGTGCAACTTGTAGGCAGGAGTCTGAAATGGAGCAATATCTTGAAGATAAAAAGGCATCTATAAGGAGACCTAGTTTTTCATTTCAGCGCCAAGACAAGAAGAAGAGGCCTATAGTAGCATAGTAGTAGAGAACCTTTGTCCCAGTTAGAGTTTTGCCCCAGACAACTGATGATAAGGGAAGCGAGAAGCCTTTATGTGCATAGTGTGGAAAGAGGCATGGAGGAGATGTATACCGGTAAGCTATTGGGAGATGTCTGCGGTGTGGTGACAAGGACCATCGGATCAGAGATTTCTGAAGATGGCACAGTAGGTAGCGGCATCAGCAACCCTAGCAGCAGCGAGACCGATAGCTAGGACAATAAGAAGGCCTTGAGCCTAAGCTCGAGTGTTTACTTTAGCCAGAGAGGATGCAGAGCCAGCAGAGCATGTGATAGAAGGTACAATTCCTATCATGGGTATACATGCTAGAGTACTTTTTGGCATTGGTGCCACTCATACTTTTATGTCTGAGAAGTTTGCTAAGATCTTGATTGAGAGTCTAGTATAGAAGCTGTGGACCTAGATGTGCCTCTGTCAGTGCATACTCCTACAGGAGCAATGTCCACTAGGAGGTGTTTTCCCTCTTTGCATGTGTGTATAGAGGAGTGATATTTGCAGGTTGCTTCTATTTGTTGAAGATGAAAGATTATGATGTTATTCTAGGGTTGGATTGGCTAGAAGAGCATTATGCCTTGCTAGATTATAGGAAGAAAATAATTATTTTCCGCATTCCACGTGAGGAGGTGTTTTTACATCCCTTACCCAAGAATCTGACAGGAAAGTTTGTAGTGTCAGCCTTGAAGGCAGCCAAGATGTTAAGCAAAGGTTGTAGTGCCTATTTGGCCAATGTGGTGGTGACATTTGATAAGACGCCAACTATTGGGGATATTGAGGTTGTCTATGTGTTGCAGGATGTGTTCCCTGAAGATCTTTCTGGATTACATCTAGAAAGGGAGATTGAGTTTGTGAATGTGTTTTTCGTTCCAAACACTCCACAAGAAATAATTAAAAAAAGGAAAAAATTTTAATAAATGAGCATAGGAAAGACGAAGAAAAGAAGAGGAGTGCGTGTGTGCACAAAGAGGGAAATGTGATCGCCAGGTACGCGAGGGTACCAAAGGAGATGGATAAGAGGTGGAGAGAGTACTTACCGTCACCCAAAGATCGCGGGAGATGAAAGGGGTGGATTGACTTCTACTCCTCCAACCAGCCGGCTGACAGAGACTTCTACTCCTCCAACTAGCCGGTCGGAAGAGAAAACTTTAGCTGCTTGGTTACCTTGCAAAATGGAGAAAACAAACAAACAAATGAAACAAAGATTAGACTATGGCGAGTAGAACCAAATTCAAAGAAATATATGAGAAATGCAGTTGCATGGGCTTGAACACACCTTGTGGAGGTGGTGTTAAACCCCTAAAGATTGGGTGTGATGGAAATGAAGTGTGTGTGTGTGAAAATATGAAGTGTGAATGCACTAAAAATGAATTAAAAGAAGTGAGAAAGGGGAAGAAGAGTTTGGCAGAATGAGCCCGCTGCTACGCTTGGATGGAATGGAAGAAGCTCCCCCTCCTCGCTCCAACGCACATGAAACGATGGATAGACAAACTCTGAGGAATGGATGCTTGAAGTAGCTTGAAGTGAGAGTTCTCCTTCTTAGCTCGGAAGTTGAGTCTCCAGTGCAGCAGGGCTTCGCCGTAATGCTTGGGATCTTCTCAAAACAATGGCCTCGGGGATCTTTTTATAGAGGAAAATAATGGCCTTGGGGATCTTTTTATAGAGGAAAAATTCATGAATCGCAACGGACACAGAGGTCGTCCATTGAAGTGAATCGCGACCAACAAAAGTGTCGCATTTCTAAAGATCGACTTGCTCCGATTAAGCCTTTCCAAACATTGATTATAGCAGGTTTTAGAATCGCGACGATATAAACCGACGCGTTTCAAACACTTCCAATACCGATTGATTCTTTCCAAAATTAATAAATGGAAATATTGAATCGCAACGACCTGAGTAGTTGCGTATTTGAGAGAATCGATCTTATGAAGGGAGTCGATCTTCATATGATGGAAAGTTAGAAACGCGACGGACCATGTGGACGCGATTCTAATTAGTAAGAAAACCTTTCCAAAACAATTTTGGAGTCTACTATAATTCAAAATTGGAAACTCTTAAACGTGACGACCTTGATGGATGCAATTCAAAACGTGGTAAGCGCCAGAAAAGGAAGTGTGATACACGATGGTTTTACCCATCGCAGATCAAAACATCATAAACTGCGACCACTATGTTCTTCGCGAATCACTTATGCACAATAGACCCCTTCAAAAGCCCCTAGAGAAATTCCTAAAATCATAAAAAAATCCAAAAAAATAAGAAAACCACTTAAAAGGTTAATTGAAGAGAGCCACTTTAAGGCATTACAGTATAACATGAAATGTACTCAATATATTGTCAAAATGGCATCTCTACAGCTGTCTCACCTTGGCATCTGCTTTGCAAGGAAATGGAGCGGAATGACACGAAATGAAATCAATGAAATGAAGTGAATTGAGTGGAATGAAGTGGAATGACTGAAAAGTAGACGCCAAGGTGTGATGAGACACACCTCAACAACATATGACAGGAGCTGTTTTTCAATTCAAAGTGAAAAGGCTTGTAGAAAATCTCAAGAGATAACTCAATGTTTAGACGAAGGGAAAGGATATGCACTTGGGCATGAAGCGGAGAAAGATCAACTTCCAGTGTCGGGGAAGTACCTACAGACACCATCCGGCAGGTTTCACTATTGGGGAGCATTTACCAGCTTGTGGACGTGTTGCAGCCAAGGTGGATCTATAGGGAAAATAGATGAATTAATAAAGGAATCCAGAACAAGGAGTTTCTCACAAGACGTTCTCAAACATCAACAAGGTGAACTGAATACTTGACTCGGAATGGAATATTTCATGTTAATAGGAATTTAGATTAAGCGGTTCTCTTTAGTTAAGCATGAGAGTGATTTTTCGAAAATGAGCTCAAAGTCTTACATGAAGCATGCTGGGCTAAAGAAAAAGATTAAACAAAAGAAAATACAAAATAACTAAAGATAATATAGTTACGATGCCGAAGTCAAGATACCGGATGGAATCCGTCATCCTTCTTGCAAAGCGTAACGGCCTATCCTCAAGTCATAGGAATCCTATGAAATTATCATTGTTTTGGGCAGTGGAGGGAAACTCAAATTTTAGATTCATCAGAGCCTCAAGGTCCTTGATATGCTTTAATAGAGTATAATATATAGTACAATGCAATGATACAATACCGAGTGTTGGGGATTCGCCGAAAATGATTTGAAATGCACGGCGAGGACGCATATCCAAAACCTGTGCTCAAAGATCAATTAGCATTGACAAGCAACAAATAATGGAACACAAATATCAAACAATGCTGCTTGAAATCGCGACAGGGTATGTGGACGCGTTTCGCTTACCTGAATCACGACGACCTAGTTGGTCGCGATTTACCTTTACCAGTCGCAATGGAAATCGGAGTGAGGCGCTTGAATTGCGACGTATGTGTTGGTCACAATTTTGAACTTCCACCCGAGGCTTGATTTCCTTGCCTGTTTTGCATTCCTTGCTGTCTTTTGGGCTTGCCTCTGGGCTTGTGCGGCCATGGGGGTTTAAAAACACCCCATCCCTGCTCTTCTCATACTTCTTAACCTCTCTAAAGTTCAGATTTGAAGCTAGAAACCAAAAGAGAAGGAGAAGAGGAGGAGTGAAGTAAGAAGATCATGGATCATGCAGGAGCTCCTTCCTCCAAGAGGCCAAGAATTGAAGGTTTTATAAGGATGAGCAAGATTGATGGTCATATTTGCAAGCTCATTCAGGCCAAATTGGTAAGTGAAGTGATTAAATTCATCTTGTTTTGATTTATTCTTAATGTGTTCCTCTTCTATTTTTTTTCTCTTCTATTTTCCTCCCTTCTTCCAAACCCAATATGGCTGAACCTACCCATCCCCACAAAGTTCCATGCGCCACCCACTCTCATGCCACTTCTACTTATGGCCATATCAAAACAAACTGTAGACGCGATATTTAGCCCATCCCCGCGTGGTCTATGGCCCAATAATACTTGTTTGATTGCTTCTTGACATGCCTCAGATCCCATGTTAACGTCAACATCGATTGTCGTTTACTTCAAGTTGACGGCACACACCCTTGACGTCGACTCCGGTTGACATCCACATGTGTTGACGTCTGCATGGGGTTGGTGGCAACATCGATTGTAATACCCCAGAAATCTCATTAATTAAATATATATAATATTATAGATAAATGAAAATTTTGCCCATTAATAAAAATCAAACTAGTTAAAAGATACACATCATTATTGCATGAGTAGAAACTCATATAAAAATTCTATGAAAATAATAGTTATACCTTAAAAATTATTATCTAATGACCCATTAAGAAATTTGGGCATAGAAAAATAATTCGGACCATGATTTAGAATTTATGTGACTTATTATTGTAACTAAGGAATAAATTGGAAAATCCATTATTACATGAGCCAAGTGGATTAACAATTGAAATAAAAATTATGGGTAGATTCCAAACAATATGTGGGGATAGTCCATAAAAGGAATTGGATCAATGGACAACTTATGACCCATGAACAAATTCAAGTATGAAAATAGTAAATAAATAACTTACGTATTATCGAAATGATAGAACTTACGTACCACTATCGTACGTGAGAAAACACATTAGAAAATTCCGTAAAAATTATAAATCAACCTCAAACATTATTCTTAAGAGTTTCATGAAGAGATTCGAGCAACGAAAAATCCGATTGGCCAAGTGTACGTTACACGTGACCAGGTTAACGAATTAGGGAACTAAGTCGGAAAATTGTTAACACGGAAAAATAACCCAACCATAAATTAAATAAATAGGTTGGAGAGACTTATAACATTATGTATTAGTGACCCATTAATGAAAATGGGCCAATGGATCACTTTTAGCCTAATAATAAAATTGGAACATAAAAATACTCAGAAATTCGCACCTGTAAATATGCAATAATTGTGAAGGGCACATTAGGGTTTAAATTAGGGTAATTAGTCATACAAGGTAAGTCAAAACCGGACCCAACTCTAAGAGGTGGTTTCCTAAACCTTTGCTACCTCCTTTGGGTGAGAGAATCTCAGATTTTGGAAACTAGAATGCAGAAATTCGCAGCCCTCTTTCCTAGTCCCATTAGGACATGAAGTAGCACCCTAAAACTATAAGAACTCTTCACAAAACGTTTGGGAAGGTTTAGCATCAAGTTGGGGTCGTGTGCAGCAAGTTTGGGGCGCTGGAGGAGAGGAGAAGGCTGGGGAAAAACGTGGTCTTCTTCCACCTCGCCCTGTAGCGAACCAGGAACCTGCAGGAGTTCTTTGCGTTCAAAGGTAGGCATTTTCGGGTCAAGATTAAAGAAAAATAATACCATCTTGTAGAGCTTCGAGTCTAGATTCATTTGCTTCTGATTTTACTAATTTTCATCGAGTATACTTTGTGTATTAATCGTTTTCCCTAAGTCGCGCACAGTTAGGGCTTTTACCGTTCTTCTTATTATGCATACGATTCGAGACCGAATTAGACTAAATCATAACATCAAAGTTCTTCTACTTGTAGTCACAACATCTTTCATGTAGAAAGTTTTGCCTAAAGTCTTTAGATAGAGAGTTATAAGCGTGTTAATCGAGTCGCTGCATGATACTGCAATGTCGAGATGCAGTTAACTTTAAGTTCTTCCTGTTTTGCACAAGATTAAAGGCCGAAGTAGGTCAAGCCTCCAACATAAAAGTTCTTTAATAGTTGTCATGGTCATCTTTCATGTTAAGTGTTTTGTTTAAATATCATTAGTTAGAGAGTTATAAACTTCGTAATAGAGTCATGCAGGATACTGCGTTTTCAGGTTGCATTTAACTTTCACTTCTTCATGTTTTTCACAAGGTGCAAGACCGAATTAGGTTAAAACCCCAACAAAAAGTTCTTATACTAGTTGTCCTTGTCATCTTTTATGTTAGACATTTTGTCCAAATGTCAGTAGATCTCATGTTACAAGTCTAACATGTAAGTCGCAACGAAGTCATGCATGTTTAGGGCTTTCCCACGTTCTTCCTGTATTTCATGCAATTAGAGACCGATTCAGACCCAGCCCACAACACAAAAGTTCTTCCAATAGATGTCTTCGACATTTTCTATGTTTCAGGTTTTGTCTAAAGGTCAGCATATAGAGAGATATAGGTGTTTCATGAATATTACCTTGTGTCAAATCATGGTAGTCTGAACCAAGACCATGTCAGATCCCTGATGGACTCAGGCGCAAACCCTGTGAACGCGACGGCCCGATATGTCGCATTCTGAGGTCGGGTCGCGACAGTACATCTGTCGCGTTCTGGTCGCGACAGTACCCATGTCGCATTCTGCCTGCCTATTCTGACGACCCGTCGCGATCCTTGCAAGACCACGTCGCGATCTCAATTTTGGGCCTGAAAATCAGTCTTTTGCAAGTCTTGTTGTACCACCATAATTCCCATATCATGTTGACGATCTTAACGACATAAAAACAAAGTTGTATGTATTGATTGTATTTTAATCTAATAAAAGTCAATCACTTGATCTTTCATATCCTTGATTTCATGACACATGCACACACGTTGAACCATCCAATGGCTTAATTTGTATGAATATGACACATAACATATCTGGTAATTATTGCAATTAATTAGCTTACTTTAACAAGTACTCGTTTACGATTCGTGCGATGTTTTAGAACACCGATCTCGACGCTCCACTGTTCTAGAATTCCTCTAGAACGTCGATCACTTGTTTCTATATTTACACACTTTCTTGACTTGGACGAACTCTCCATCGGATACTCCTTCCGCCGGACTAGTGAATCCTTGTGCAAGGCCTCCGTAAGTCTCCTCTGATCATGGATTCCCACATGGTCGACGAGCCGGTTGTACCCTAACACCCATTACCCCTTTAGGGATCGATATGATCCAAACGGCTATTAGAAGTTCGCTCTTACCTTGAATCACGTCGGACCTCTGGACTTGTGCATAACATGGCCAGCGGGAAGATCGTGAATTCCATCTGACTACCAATACGACGTGCGCGTGTTGTGCAACTGTTACTATCGCTTGTTTACTCGTTGTTTTACGTGATGTCCACTAGCTCTCATCTTTACTCTACTCGCTCACCTATTCACGTTCACTCTACTATCTCGTCTATTCATCTAGTGCTCTTATCTATTTCTTGGTACTCTCAGATTGGCCATTAATTGATTGTCTAAAGATAAACAATATAACCAATGCCAGCGCAATAGGGCCCGATCAGGTCCTGGGGGGAGCGCCCGAAAGTGCCATTTGCCCGCGGGAGTTAAATGATCAGGATGTCGGCATTACATCCAAGTGCCATACTATCAAGATTAATCTAAGACAATCAACACAAAGTGCTATATTCTCTCGTTGTCTTTTGACAAACAAGTTCCATACTCTCTCTCGGCTATCTTCGGATAACCAAAGTGCAATTTCTATCTCGATTGACAAGAAAGTTAATCAAAAGTGCTATACTATTTCGATTGATAAGAAAATCAATCAAGGTGCAATTTACTCTCTATATGGCCAACTACTTTCTCTCTCCTTGCTATACATGTTGCTTGATATTGCTTGACGTTGACGCTATGTGCCATCGTGTTGTTGTGTTGCTTTCTTTCGTGACTCGATCTTATTCATTGTACTATACTTGATTCATCTACTATTTGAACCATGTTACTTGTGCTCTTACTTTCTCGACTTTACATGACTCGTTCTATCTTTAGTTACTCTGCCATTTAATGCACTAATTATTTAAAGCATGCTTGACCCTGAGATTTAAGTCCTACTGGGCGTTATCGCTCACCCTTCGTTATTTGTTATTGTGTCTCAGGTAAGTCGGACTCTGACGTCACACACACCAATGGGACAAGACTAGAGTGATGAGCGACCCGAAGTCAACTCATGAAGTTACCTTAGTACCATGGAGTCTAGTAGTTATTGCTTTAGATTTCTTTTCAATGTAATGATGTCATTGAGCCTTATGTGTGGCTCCGAATTAGTGGTTGTAATAGTCTTAGTGATTTTATAATGAAATCAAGAGTTTATTTCAATTATTGTTTATTAGATGCTCTGATGTTTGCGAAAGTATGCGCAATTGTCGTTACCATACTCGTTGTTCGCGTCTCCCTCCGATTTATTCCGCTGCTAAATTGGAGGGGCGTGACAGTTGGTATCAGAGCCTAGGATGTCCTTACTAGGATATTGTAGGTCCTAGGATGTTCTAGGTGGACTGCCATGACACGTGTCTAAGTCAACCACCATACCTATGTGAGAGATTGGGTAAAGCTTGGGGTTATGCTAGGAGTTTAACTATATGTACAAACACCCTAAGTTTAAGAAGAACTTGATAGATTATTATTGCTCGCAGGAGATTAGAGGAGATGGCTGGCGAGCGTGCGCCAATGGTTGAATTACAATGGACCGTACAAGGATTGACTCAAGCCCTTAACAACGTGATTCAAGCCAGAACAAGAAATGGGCCTGGAGACTTATATGCAAATTTTCAACGAATAAATCCTCATAGGTTTAATGGAACTTCGGATCCCGAAGAAGCCGAAAATTGGGTAAAGACGATGGAACAAATTTTTAGAGTCATGCAATGTTCAGAGCAGGAGAAAGTCCTTCTGGCAACCTTCCAGTTGGACCGCGATGCTAGAGCTTGGTGGGAAGCTGCCAGTCGTCAATTACCCAACATTAACATAGAGTGGGGAGAATTTTTAGAACTCTTCACCACCAAATACTTTTCTGAGAAGATTCGTGAGAAGAAGGAACTCTTAATGGACGCCGACATGAGACCAACTCAAAGGCTAGTTCTGGCATGTCAACAAGCCGCTCAACTGCTAGAAAGAGCTCTGGAAGCAACTAAGGAGATTAAAAAGGAGACCAATCAGAATGGCAAGAGAAGATATAACCATGACAAGAAGGCCAACCAGCAAGTGAATCGTAACGATGCGATTATCTGCCTTCATTGTCACAAGCCAGGTCATGTGGCCAAGGAGTGTTGGCGAAGAATTGGTGCATGTCTACGTTGTGGCAACTCGAGACATCAGCTGCGAGACTGTCCACTCTTAGAAGAATCAGCTACTAGTGTGAAAGATCTCAACTCTATGACAAAGAGGAAGCGACTAAACAGTGGTAAGAGTAAACAGAACAATAAAAATGATAGGCGTTTAAATCTCAATCACGAAGGTCGATGCAAGAATTGTTATAAGGCGAGCCACATATCGAAAGATTGCTGGAAGAATCAAGGAAGTGTCTCGATGTGGAAGCTCAGACCACAAGATTAGGAATTGCCCGAGAAAGACAAACGTTACGGAGAATCAACACATAAGGATACACTCGAAGCTTCGACAACACCTAGTCCAAATGACGAAGTACGAACCATGGAAGGTAAACCTAAACTCGTCTCGATTAATACTCTTAGTATAGTATGATGATTCATATTTAATTGAAGGAGTCATGGAATTTGGGGACCAAATTCTCTTTAAGTGGGGGAGGATGTAATACCCCAGAAATTTCATTAATTAAAAAATATATATATATAGATAAATGAAAATTTTGCCCATTAATAAAAATCAAACTAGTTAAAAGATACACATCATTATTGCATGAGTAGAAACTCATATAAAAATTCTATGAAAATAATAGTTATACCTTAAAAATTATTATCTAATGACCCATTAAGAAATTTGGGCATAGAAAAATAATTCGGACCATGATTTAGAATTTATGTGACTTATTATTGTAACTAAGGAATAAATTGGAAAATCCATTATTACATGAGCCAAGTGGATTAACAATTGAAATAAAAATTATGGGTAGATTCCAAACAATATGTGGGGATAGTCCATAAAAGGAATTGGATCAATGGACAACTTATGACCCATGAACAAATTCAAGTATGAAAATAGTAAATAAATAACTTACGTATTATCGAAATGATAGAACTTACGTACCACTATCGTACGTGAGAAAACACATTAGAAAATTCCGTAAAAATTATAAATCAACCTCAAACATTATTCTTAAGAGTTTCATGAAGAGATTCGAGCAACGAAAAATCCGATTGGCCAAGTGTACGTTACACGTGACCAGGTTAACCGAATTAGGGAACTAAGTCGGAAAATTGTTAACACGGAAAAATAACCCAACCATAAATTAAATAAATAGGTTGGAGAGACTTATAACATTATGTATTAGTGACCCATTAATGAAAATGGGCCAATGGATCACTTTTAGCCTAATAATAAAATTGGAACATAAAAATACTCAGAAATTCGCACCTGTAAATATGCAATAATTGTGAAGGGCACATTAGGGTTTAAATTAGGGTAATTAGTCATACAAGGTAAGTCAAAACCGGACCCAACTCTAAGAGGTGGTTTCCTAAACCTTTGCTACCTCCTTTGGGTGAGAGAATCTCAGATTTTGGAAACTAGAATGCAGAAATTCGCAGCCCTCTTTCCTAGTCCCATTAGGACATGAAGTAGCACCCTAAAACTATAAGAACTCTTCACAAAACGTTTGGGGAAGGTTTAGCATCAAGTTGGGGTCGTGTGCAGCAAGTTTGGGGCGCTGGAGGAGAGGAGAAGGCTGGGGAAAAACGTGGTCTTCTTCCACCTCGCCCTGTAGCGAACCAGGAACCTGCAGGGAGTTCTTTGCGTTCAAAGGTAGGCATTTTCGGGTCAAGATTAAAGAAAAATAATACCATCTTGTAGAGCTTCGAGTCTAGATTCATTTTTCTGATTTTACTAATTTTCATCGAGTATACTTTGTGTATTAATCGTTTTCCCTAAGTCGCGCACAGTTAGGGCTTTTACCGTTCTTCTTATTATGCATATGATTGAGACCGAATTAGACTAAATCATCAACATCAAAGTTCTTCTACTTGTAGTCACAATCATCTTTCATGTAGAAAGTTTTGCCTAAAAGTCTTTAGATAGAGAGTTATAAGCGTGTTAATCGAGTCGCTGCATGATACTGCAATGTCGAGATGCAGTTAACTTTAAGTTCTTCCTGTTTTGCACAAGATTAATGGCCGAAGTAGGTCAAGCCTCCAACATAAACGTTCTTTAACTAATTGCCATGGTCATCTTTCATGTTAAGTGTTTTGTTTAAATATCATTAGTTAGAGAGTTATAAACTTCGTAATAGAGTCATGCAGGATACTGCGTTTTCAGGTTGCATTTAACTTTCACTTCATTATGTTTTTCAAAAGGTGCAAGACCGAATTAGGTTAAAACGCCAACAACAAAGTTCTTATACTAGTTGTCCTTGTCATCTTTTATGTTAGACATTTTGTCCAAATGTCAGTAGATCTCATGTTACAAGTCTAACATGTTAGTCGCAACGAAGTCATGCATGTTTAGGGCTTTCCCACGTTCTTCCTATATTTCATGCAATTAGAGACCGATTCAGACCCAGCCCACAACACAAAAGTTCTTCCAATAGATGTCCTCGACATTTTCTATGTTGTGAGTTTTGTCTAAAGGTCAGCATATAGAGAGATATAGGCGTTTCATGAATATCACCCTGTGTCAAATCATGGTAGTCTGAACCAAGAGCATGTCAGATCCCTGACGGACTCAGGCGCAGACCCTGTGAACGCGACGGCCCGATATGTCGCATTCTGAGGTCGGGTCGCGACAGTACCTCTGTCGCGTTCTGGTCGCGACAGTACCCATGTCGCATTCTGCCTGCCTGATCTGACGACCCGTCGCGATCCTTGCAAGACCACGTCGCGATCTCAGTTTTGGGCCTGAAAATCAGTCTTTTGCAAGTCTTGTTGTACCACCATAATTCCCATATCATGTTGACGATCTTAACTACATAAAAACAAAGTTGTAAGTATTGATTGTATTTTAATCTAATAAAAGTCAATCACTTGATCTTTCATATCCTTGATTTCATGACACATACACACACGTTGAACCATCCAAACATGGCTTAATTTGTATGAATATGACACATAACATATCTGGTAATTATTGCAATTAATTACCTTACTTTAACAAGTACTCGTTTACGATTCGTGCGATGTTTTAGAACACCGATCTCGACGCTCCACTGTTCTAGAATTCCTCTAGAACGTCGAGCACTTGTTTCTATATTTACACACTTTCTTGACTTGGACGAACTCTCCATCGGATACTCCTTCCGCCGGACTAGTGAATCCTTGTGCAAGGCCTCCGTAAGTCTCCTCTGATCATGGATTCCCACATGGTCGACGAGCCGGTTGTACCCTAACACCCATTACCCCTTTAGGGATCGATATGATCCAAACGGCTATTAGAAGTTCGCTCTTACCTTGAATCACGTCGGACCTCTGGACTTGTGCATAACATGGCCAGCGGGAAGATCGTGAATTCCATCTGACTACCAATACGACGTGCGCGTGTTGTGCAACTGTTACTATCGCTTGTTTACTCGTTGTTTTACGTGATGTCCACTAGCTCTCATCTTTACTCTACTCGCTCACCTATTCACGTTCACTCTACTATCTCGTCTATTCATCTAGTGCTCTTATCTATTTCTTGGTACTCTCAGATTGGCCATTAATTGATTGTCTAAAGATAAACAATATAACCAATGCCAGCGCAATAGGGCCCGATCAGGTCCTGGGGGGAGCGCCCGAAAGTGCCATTTGCCCGCGGGAGTTAAATGATCAGGATGTCGGCATTACATCCAAGTGCCATACTATCAAGATTAATCTAAGACAATCAACACAAAGTGCTATATTCTCTCGTTGTCTTTTGACAAACAAGTTCCATACTCTCTCTCGGCTATCTTCGGATAACCAAAGTGCAATTTCTATCTCGATTGACAAGAAAGTTAATCAAAAGTGCTATACTATTTCGATTGATAAGAAAATCAATCAAGGTGCAATTTACTCTCTATATGGCCAACTACTTTCTCTCTCCTTGCTATACATGTTGCTTGATATTGCTTGACGTTGACGCTATGTGCCATCGTGTTGTTGTGTTGCTTTCTTTCGTGACTCGATCTTATTCATTGTACTATACTTGATTCATCTACTATTTGAACCATGTTACTTGTGCTCTTACTTTCTCGACTTTACATGACTCGTTCTATCTTTAGTTACTCTGCCATTTAATGCACTAATTATTTAAAGCATGCT
Source organism: Colocasia esculenta (assembly GCA_014218235.1). NCBI lineage: Eukaryota > Viridiplantae > Streptophyta > Magnoliopsida > Alismatales > Araceae > Colocasia > Colocasia esculenta. The sequence continues at coordinate 79,984,186 of CM024755.1, read as the reverse complement.
TGACCCTGAGATTTAAGTCCTACTGGGCGTTATCGCTCACCCTTCGTTATTTGTTATTGTGTCTCAGGTAAGTCGGACTCTGACGTCACACACACCAATGGGACAAGACTAGAGTGATGAGCGACCCGAAGTCAACTCATGAAGTTACCTTAGTACCATGGAGTCTAGTAGTTATTGCTTTAGATTTCTTTTCAATGTAATGATGTCATTGAGCCTTATGTGTGGCTCTGAATTAGTGGTTGTAATAGTCTTAGTGTTTTATAATGAAATAAGAGTTTATTCCAATTATTGTTTATTAGATGCTCTGATGTTTGCGAAAGTATGCGCAATTGTCGTTACCATACTCGTTGTTCGCGTCTCCCTCCGATTTATTCCGCTGCTAAATTGGAGGGGCGTGACATCGATTGACATCAATCTGGGTTTACCTGGTCTGCAGAACTGCCCGAGATTCTTGCCCACTTGTGCCCCTACCTTACCCATGCAACGCATGGGGCCATTCCCAATGGGAATATGGGCCACCTTGGCACCCCCTTGACCTAGTAAAAGTCCTACTTTTTTAAAAAAATGTAGCCGAACCAAAAGGAGATGGTAGGGGCGCCCTCACGTATGTGGGGGATCCACAACCTTCACCAAGTGGCTAAAATTTTCTGATATATATGTGAAGGAGAGAAAGGGAAGGAGGTAGGGAGAAATTACATGGATGGGCTAAGGCCTATGTGTAGGGCACCCCACCTTATCTAGGCGGTAGGGGCCCTTTACAACATGTGGTAAGACAGCCCCAGAGCCGCAAAAACTGAAATTGTTGGTGGAACACCCGTAACCAGCTAAGGCATTGGCCACTTGATTGGCCTCACACGGTACATACTTTATCTGAGCCTTGAGCGTTAGGGTAGTTACAACTATATCATGAATGACACATGTTAGTTCCCATGGCTGAGACATCTTACAAGTAACAATCCGCATCAGATTTAAAGAATCTGTCTCCACCATAATATCCAGGATTCCTTGGTTACAACATGTTACAAGGCCATCCCGAAGAGCACGAGCTTCTGCATCAAGGGCAGTGATGACTCCATGGTACTTTGTGGAAAAAGCAAAGACACATCTACCATGGTGATCACGAAGGATGCCTCCTCCTCCAGCATCGCCTGCTGCAATTTTGAAAGCCCCGTCGACATTTAGTTTTAATCTTCCTACCGGGGGGTGCATCCATTTTACCACAGTGGGGATAGAGAGTTTTGGATGCTCACGTACACCTCCTATCTGTTTAAGAACATCTAACCATGGTTGGGATAAATGCTGGATCTTAAATGATGTGCCAGCAGCTCGGATTGATAGCATAATCCTGTGAACAATGTGTTTTGCCGACATGATTTTCTCTTGGAATCTCTCCCGGTTTCTGCTACACCATATCTCCCACATTGCTGACATGAAAGTGCAGTGTGAAAGCCTTCTCATAGTGCTAGAAAGTACCTGGTTTGATAAGAATGACAGCAGCTCGTCAGTCACATTGGTGGCCTCGTTGTTGTCAAACTGAAGAAGCTGGAACAAATCTGTCCACACTTTAGTTGCTATGTCACTTCTAAAAAATAAATGAAGGGCATTCTCTTCTTGAGGGGGGGGAACAACAGGAACATTTAGAACATAAGGGCACCCCTTTTTCTTTGATTGTCTGATCAACTGGAACACCGTTTGACATCAATTTTCAGACAACCACTGACCATTTTAGCGGTATATAGGACTGCCATATAGTGTTCCAGACCTGAGTTGCAGCTGGTTGGAGGAGTAGGCACACTGATTTTGTGGAGAACATTCCACTAGTAGTTGGGGTCCATATCCATGTATCCTGGGTCTGTTTAGTATACAAATGTTGAGCTAAGATATGTCTGGGGCAGAACTAAATTGCAGTCTGTAAATGGATGCTGTTTGGATCGGTAAAAGCCTGCTGGATGGTGCATGTTTTGCCACTGAGATTTTCCCATGCGTCTTCAGTAAGGTATGTACGGAGTGGTGTTGTACCTGTCCATGTATCAAACCAAAAAGAAGCCGTGGAGTTCTCCTTTGCGGGGATAAGTCTGTGATTGTTCTGAATAAGCAGGGCGGCTTGCTGCCAAAGCTTCCTATCTGGGGCTGTCATGAAAGGGAAGTGAGCATTTGAATAATGACAGTTGAATAGGTGCTTTCCTTTGAAAAATCTGGTCCACAAGGAATTGGTGGATAGTGCTCTCCATAATAGTTTGGTTCTGAGTGCAACTTGCATATGGTGTAGGTTTGGAAGGCCCAGACCCCCACAATTCTTTGGTTGAGAGATCGTTGCCCAGCTATGCCAATGCCTTTTTGGTGATCCTTCATACGACCCCCAAAAGAAATTTGCTAGTATTCTGTGAAAGGCTCTCATTACAGTGACTGGGATGGAGAGGGCGGCCACGGTGTACACAGGGAGAGCTGAAAGGACATGCTAAATTAAGATTAATCGTCCCCCGGTAGATAGAAATTTAGTCTTCCACCCCTGCAATTTACTGGTTGTCTTGGCTATAATGTTAGCAAAGTGGACAGGTTTCTGCCTCCCAGGATGAATGGAGACCCCAAGATAAGAGAGAGACAGTTCGCTTCTGCTAAAACCAGTGATGTCCTTGATTTTCTGAATCAGATTTGCAGAAGCATCTTATGTATATAATACGAGCTTTTGTGCTTGTTGATGAGCTGCCCAGATGCTTCCTCATAGTTTTTTAGGAAACCCATCAGCCTTCTGAGGTGTCTAACTAATGCATTAGAAAAGATTAGAGTGTCATCAGCAAAAAGAACATGAGAGACTGCTGGACAGCGGGCATTTGTCTGATACCACCCCCCACTACTGTGTTGGAACAAGTGGGTGAGACCATGGCTCAAGGCCTCTTTAGTAAGGATAAACAGAGTGGGAGCTAAAAAAAGTCCTACTTGGCCCCCTTCCATTGGCTTAGCCTTTCTACTTGGATTGCCACATGTTTAAGTGTGTTTTCTCACACTTGTGCATCTTCTCTCCCTAGCTCCGCCCCCACTGCCTGTATATGAAGGTCCTCAGCCTTCTAAGCAAGGGAGGAGATGCTAGATGAGCTAGAGCTTTGATACTTTGAGAGAAGAGAGAGAAAATCCACTTCAAGCCCTTGAGAGCTTCCACCCTTGCTTCCTCTCTTCCTCTCAACACTTGGAACGTTCAGGAGGCTTCACCACGAGCTGGAGGAGCCCACAAAGTAACCACCAACGCCTGAAAACGAGGATCATCTCCCTCTTCTCTTTCCCTTCTTCCTTCCTTACTCTTGCATGCTATTCACTACACACACACACACACTAGGCATGTAGTGCATGCTCCTACACACCTAAAATGAGTTTTCCAAACCAAAAACGGAGGAAATAAGGGTGGTCATAACACTTGGCCACCCCTCTTCTCAAGCCCACAACCGATACAGGGCTCACCGTTTGGGTCGTTTCTCTTTGCTTTCGAACATTTACTACACTTCACTAAAGTTTAATAGAGTCTTCTTTGTCGCAGGAACACCTCCAACGATACCGCGGAGCTTCTTCTCTTTGGCCGGCCGAAGAGGGGAAAGTCGGAGTCCCGCCATCAACCGCTACGCGAGGCTACGTCACTGGCGTGATCTGAACACTTCTTTGGGCACGGGTAAGGTCCTGGCGATCACCTCCCATTAATTTCCTTGCTGGTTTTTTTGCCTTTCTTCCCTTTCTCCCTTGGTCAACTTGGTCAAACGAGAGTCAACTAGCAAGAATGAAGGTCAACCAACGTCACACGCCAACGCCAATGAGGGAGCACTCAACGTTCGGGGAACTCCAGAGTCTTTCGGAGCGAAATGGAACGTCCACAACTCTCCTTTGGCGATCATGGTGGGACAGCTTCTGCCACTGCGGTTCTCAGCCTACGCACAGGTAGACGTCAAATGATCTTGACATCTACCTAGGTAAACGTCCACCTTTCTTGCCATTTATTTCATCTTAGCGTCAATCTCTTATGCCGTTAATTACTTGTCAGCGTCCATCGATCCTGCCGTCTACTTGCTTATGAGGAACTTGACGTCACTTTTGTTGCCGTTTATTTCACAGAAACATGTTTTTGGTTTGATTTTCTTTTTGTTTTCTTTTGTTTGCCTTCTCTTTGATCACTAACGGTCTTGAGTCACGAGATGGTCTTTTCTCTCATCTGTTCTAGCCTCCCCACACATTTTAGGATAACCCCTTCTTGATTTATAATCTTTTACTCGGGGATTCCCTCTCAGGTAAATCGGATTGGCTTCAAGAAGAACTCCATAAGTCCCTAAATTCCATAGATTCCCTCACGGTATAGGGCAGCTTTACCCTCCCAGTTAGTTCACCCATTCACTCGACTTTGAGTGAGAGGTGAGAGAATTGGCCTTCACAATTCAAGTTAACACACAACTTTAACATTTAATTTTTTTTTGGGGATGTTGTTTGACAACATTGTTTGTGTAGAAATCTATATTTCTCCTAATAACAGTGTAGTTAATCGGCCTAATCATCTTAAAATCAGTAGGTTGTGTGCTAATGGACTCTTGGTTGAATTCCGTCAGCATGACTAACAATCCGGCTTTTGAATATGATGATAATGTCAATGATGAATTTGTTGGAATGGTTAACTCTAACATTCAGCCTGAAGAGTCAATTCAATCCTCCTCTCAAGCCGATAATGAGGAGGTGAGTTTGAGGGTCAATCCCACCTATGCCCAAGAAACCCAAGATGACCCCGAATTCTCCAAACTCCTGTCCCGCTATTCGCCCGAGGACATCATTTCTATGCTCTCCAAGCATACAGTCCGGGCGATGGCTTCCCCTTCTTCACCTTCTCCTTTCAATGCCTCTTCATCCAGGCCCACTCTGAGGCCCGTCACTCCATTCCGGATCCCCATCCCCACTCTTTCTCCTACCCCTCCTGCACCAACTCCCATTCCAATTCCTTCTTCTGTCTATCCACCTTATGTCCAACCCACACCCCCCACTCAATCTGAATCCATCTCCAGGTCTGAGATGGAAGGCCTTGTTAGGAAACTCTTGGTTGAGTCTTTGTCCCTGTCCAAGCCTCACTCCCTTCAAAACTATTGCAAGCTCCCGAATACTTACTTTCGCTCGGGTTTCAAGGCCCCGAAATATCGCAAGTATGACTGGACCTCCGACCCCCAATTCCATCTCGTCTTCTTTCTCATGGATTCCCACTGGTGGCTATATGATCCAGTCTTCATGGTTCACCTCTTCCAACAATCATTAGAAGGGGAGGCTTTAAGGTGGTTCACCTCCTTACCTACATCCGATCTTGTTAAGTTTGACATTGTCTCCAAACGCTTCATCTCTCATTTCTCTTACATGGCCACCCAAGTCCCCACACTTCCTGACTTGGTGGCGGAAAAGATGAGGCTGGATAAAGACTTTGTCACTTTTGCCAACTGTTGGAGATCCATGGCTTCAAGGGCCGACCTCCCCATCCCGGAGTCCCAAGCCATCACCATGATAGTCACCAACACCACTCCCTTGCTCAAATCCATATTGATGCTTAGTGAGTTTCCCTCCTTTGCACATCTTTACAATCGAACTAGGGTGGTTCAAAACCAAATCAAGGACTCCTCCCTCCCGCCATTCTTTGAAGGGAAGCCTAAGGGATGCAAGGCTCCCGCGGCACCTACCACTGAGGGGGTGACCGTCAATGAGTCCATCAGTGCTTGCAGCCAGCCATTAAGCCGCCCTAACAAACCCTCCACCTTTACTCCACCCTCCAATCCTCACCAATTCCCATCACATTCCTCCAGGCCCTATTCAGCTGTCCCTCCACCTTTTGGCTACACCGGTCCCAGTCCCAAGAGATCTCACTATCCTGCCCTCCTTGAATCCCTCGGGGACATTTTCTTCGCTCTCATGTCTTGTGATGCCATCCAACTTCCGCCACAAAAGGAGGGTGTGCATCCGAGGGCCGACACTTCGAAGTATTGTCCTTATCATAGGGCCCCCGGTCATGAAATCCACAATTGTTTCACCTTCCGTGACTAGGTATATGATATGAATGATTAGGGTAGGATCAATTGGGACGATGTCAAGGTTGCCATTGCCAAGTCTAGGTATACAAGAAGAAACCTGGGTATAGTGCAGAACCCCCTCCCCAACCACCAAAATAACAACAACCCTTCCACCTCCAAGTCCCAGAAGAAGGTTAACCACATGACACATCCAGGACCTCGGGTTGTAAGAAGAGAACAATAGTGGGGAGTGGAAGGTTTTGAGGAGTGGTACCCGTGTCCTTCCATAGAGTCCCAGGAACCCTCCACCACTGTTGATGCCATCCTAGAAGAGCGGCCTCTAGTGCTTATCCGACCCGCTCGCCAGGATACCCAGTTTATTCCCAGTCCCTCTACCTATGAGTTGCCCACATATGGCTCCCAACCCCTCCAACTCATTCTCTCTAGGTCTCAGGTGGATGTTCATGTCACCCTGCAGAGCCGGATTGTTCCCCCACTTCCACGGCCATCTTAAGATGAGGAAGATAGTGGACCTCCTCCACCTATCGGCACCAAATATGATATTCTTCAGCACTTGGACAAGACCCCCGCAAGGGTATCCATCCTAGAATTGATTCAGAAGTCACCCTCACATCAGTCCACTCTCCTCCAATTCCTCCAAAAGATCATAGTCAATGATGACCTTCCTGCTAGTGGGGTGACCAATGCTATTCTTTCCTTCACCCAAGGGCCCTCCATCTCCTTCTCGGACAAAGATCTAGCAGCCCCCAAGTGTCGTTCACTACCTCTTTGTCTAACTGTCACCCTCAACAGGGTTTCGGTGGATTCCACTCGTATCGACACAGGGGCATCCATCAATGTTTGTCCAATAAAGACCCTTAAATAGTTGGGTTTAGGGGAAGATAATCTAGAGAAAATCTGCTCCACCATCACTGCCTATGACAACTACAAGAGGGTTGCGAAAGGAAAGATTGACCTTCAACTGGAAATAGGACCGGTTACCATGTCTTCCGAGTTCCTAGTCTTGGACGTCGATCCGGCCTATAATGCCATTCTTGATCATCCTTGGTTAGAGCAAACTCTAGGGGTCCCTTCCACCGCCCATCAATGCTTCAAATTTCCATTCAATGGGTGGGTTATCAAAATCAAGAGCATCCCTACTGTGGAAACCCTCAACTCCATCACATCGGAGTAGATGCCACACCTATTCATTCCAGACAAGGGAAAGAAACCCATCATGTCCATCATCGATCTTCCATCTCCCCTTGACTTGAACCAACCTCCCTTCATCAATGAAGAGTTTGAGACCGTCACATGTCCTCAAAGGAAATGTTGGGAGGTGATGGCGAAGATCGGCTATTAGTAGTGTCCAGGTGAAGAGATTGTTAGCTAGGGCCGGTCTAGGATTTCATCCAGACCCTATTCATCCAGACCCATTCATACCCTATACACCTCTTACCTGGATCCTGAAAGAACATTTCATTCGGGGACCCATTCAAACGGGAACAAGGGAGCCCATGGTGGAGGAATTGCCTGGGTTGGAGAGTGAGGAAGAAGAAGAAGCTGCTGAAATCGAGGGGGTTTGTGAAGATTTTAGCCTTCTCTCACTCTTTGGATCTGACCTCCCATCTCCGTCTCCATCCCCATCTCCTTCATCTTCTCCCTTAGCTGAAGTGTGCTCAGCACACGAGTTTCCTTCTCCAGCCACTTCTCTCGCCCTTCTTTCCCAACCTATCCTCCATCTATTACTCACCTGGCAAGTCAGGGCAACCTCGAGTCAACAACTCATGGTTCTAAGCCTTGACTGTAACGTAGCGCATTTTTCGGATCTTTGCGGATTGTTGATTAGTGGTAGTTCGGATCTGCGTTTACTGGTTTTGGTATGGTGCTCATGACCAATATGGGGTCATTGGGCCTTGGTTGTGGTTTTCGCACACTGTGTGGAGCTTAGTGGGCCGGCAGGTTAGGCCCGTGGTGCCCGTTGGTTCACTGAATGTGAACGCGACGGGGGTGTAGGTCGCGTTCTGAACGCGACAGCAGTAGGGGTCGCGTTTTGGTTGCCGCTGCTGGGGTCGACGTCGCCATGTGCGTCGTGTGTTGCGCATGGAGTGGAGTTTGCTGACGTCGGGAATGGGAAGGCGACGCCTTAGTCCGTCGTGATTAGGTCGCGACGGGAAGGTACGTCGCGATCCCAACCGCTGTGCGATTTTTAAGCAGGCTGGCCGAACACAGCTTTCACAAGCTCCACTCGACCAGGGGAGGAGCTGCTGCGGGTGATTCGGCGTTCCAGCATGGTGTTCGACGCGCTCTCGTCGCGAGGAGTGGGGGAAACGCCGCGCCATGCATGGATTGCGCATTCTTCGTGAAGGTAGGGAGTTCTACCTTGATTTGTTATGTGGATTGCATATTGGTTTGTTTATTGCTTTAAAAACAGTAGATACCATGTCTAGGAGGTGAAATGAGCATGAAAACCGGGTTGAAACAGGATTTAGGGTGGTTTGCATGGAAGATCTAGAGATGGTTCTCGGATTAGGGTTTTCGCCTGAGAAGGCGACGGACCCTGCTGTCGCGACCTGGTAGCGACAGGCCGAACCGTCGCGATAGGGTTTCTTATCGCGACATATCGTGGCGTCGCGATCAGAAGGCGGTCATGGCCTCTGTCGCGATCACAGTTGAGGGTTCTGCTTTGCATGCTTTTCGTGTTATGGTTATCCAATTATCGATGTTTAACGTGCATGGTTTTGGTAAGAGGTGCATTGGCACCCGTAAAGCTCTATGAGCATGTTGCCCACGTGGTTGGTGGGTGGATTACGTATGGTTTACATAGTTGGTGTGGTGTTTACGTAATATGAATATGTGCATGGCACATAGTAGTGTGATGGCTAGGCAATGATGGTTCAAGTGTGAACCTAGCCTCAGTCTTGTAGCGTCCTTTGTGGACTAATAAAGATGGTTTAATTAATGTAATGTAAGTAAGGTTAAGAGTTAATGTATAGTTAGTATATATGGCTTGTATGTGGAAAGGAGGTCATGTGATGACCAATGATAGGCCAGTTTGTAAATGGTTATGGTGGTTTACATGTGTATTGGTGTGAGGTAGTTTGTAGATCACAGGGTGACTGAGGTTAAGCTATTCTTGACATTTGTACTGTGGTTTGTAATAAATAATATATAAGTATATATCGTGGTTTGTGCATTACTGAGTTTGGTGGTCCGGCGCCTATTCCGGAATGCCTCTTCAGTCGGGTGCCCCAGGTTCCTAGGAGAGCCAGGTACGTGAGTGTGCTCGGGGCTTGTCTAGGTGTAGTGGTACCGTTGAGGTTTTGTCATCTTCCTGGACACCCTCACTCTCGGGGAGAGTTGTCGTCCGGCTAAGGGAAAGATGGCAGTGGGACAGTGACTTATGAGAGTTTGTGTTTAGTCACTTGTAGCGCGCTCGCAGCTGGGGATTACGGACACCAGTAGACGTACTGGGCCCTGGCTAGTCCTGTTACCAGTGCCTCACTTTAGAGAGCTCAGGCCAGAGTCTCTAAAGGTGCCAGGCATGGGCCTGTAGGGTGTGTGACCTGTAGGTTGTGGTGGTTTGGTTGGTCTCCATAGTTCTTTGGCTTTACTTGTGTTGTGGAGCTGCAGTTGGACATTATGTCCGTGACTGCGAAACTGAGAGGTAGTTCTTGTGTTGTGTTGTCCGGGTTGGATACTGGCGTCATGAACCAGTAGTCTGTCCCGTGTGGTGGCGTCGTGCTTTCCGGCTAATGCTTTGCTACCAGTTGTAGAGTGTGTTAATTATAGTTTTATGCGTCGAGGTGTGCCATGGTGTTGGCACAGTTGTTATTGTGGTTAGTGAGCGGAGACTCACTACTTGTGGTCTGATTGATTGTGGTGTGCCCTCGTGGTGGCACAGTTGTGTTTGTGTTCCGTGGTGGTACCTCGTGATGCTAGGTACCTGTACTCTTTATGAATACTGGTTTCCCGTAGTACGCTGAGTACTAGTTTTTTCAGGTGGTGAAGTGGAGGTCATGCGGTGAGACCTTCCACTTGTTGTGTTTACCCTTCTTTGTCCGAATAAGGTTTAGTGCGCGATGGATTGGCATCGTGATAGCCAGTCATGTTTCTTAAGTGTGACATTCGGTACATCGTGATTTAAGGGTATAAAGGATTAGCTCTTGTTTAGCAATCCTGTTACTCATATGTTTAGAGGCTTGCCAGTGAAGCTAGTAGCTTAGGCAATGCTTTGCCTGTGTGACTTACAGTTTAGGAGACCAGCTGTTGAGGTGGTATGTGTAATCACGGGATTGTGCTCCCCAAAAAATATGTGTAAATGCATATAGGAGTAAAGGAAAGGGAAAGTACCGTGATCGCCACCAAGTAGTCGCCCGAAGATGTGCAGAGTCGAGGACGGCTGACTACGTTGGAAGAGGAAGATTTAAGAGAAGACGTACCTGGTAATGCGACGAAGGTGGCGTCGCTATGCTCTGAACTGAACGCGACGGAGGCTACGACGCCTTCTGGATCGCGACAGAAGCAGTGTCGCCTTCTTCTTCTATGGATGGAAGTTGGGGTTCTTGTCTTCCTGTTCCTCAGCCGGCCGAGGGGCAAGAGCCTCACGTTGCTTGGACCTTCAAACACCTGCCAAAGTGAATTAAACAAGAAAAACACCCATTAGAACTTGTGTGTATGAGATCTATTCAATGAAAAGCATGAAAACATGAACTATAATGGAGGGAACTCACGAGATTGGGGTTTTTAACCCCTGTGGTGTTAAATATGGGTGTGTGTGTCGTGATCTAATGGTAATCTATGAAGAAAGAGAACTATGCATGCATGAATTGAAAGAAATAATGCAAAGAAGGGATGAGAGATTGTGTAGCCGATGGAGAAACGCCCTGGAGGGCTCTTCTGGGTCGTCTGGAGAGAAAACTCTCTTCGTGGAAGATGAAGCACTCTTGCTCAGCGAACTAATGAATCCGGCCTTGCACCAAAAGATGGAGAGACGAGGTACTTATGGGTGATTATTCCAAACTTGAGTCTGAGAGGAATAATGGAAAGGAGTCCGACTATGGCTTTGTATGGCTGCGTCTGGGCAATTGGAACTTGGAAAGGGACATGTTAGGAAGGTCTCCTCCAAATTTGAAAGGATTTGGACGTGATTTGGACGTCCAAATGAAGCAATTACCATCATTGGCATGTGTCCAAGTTGGCTTCGGAAAGAGTTTCATGTTTAAGGTCCTGAACGCGACGGCCTTTGTGTCGCCTTCCTGAATGCGACGCCTCGATACGTCGCCTTCCTCATAAGGAAGGTGACTTCAAGTCATTTTGTGACTTTTCAAGGATTTAAAATTTGGATTTATGGTCGCGACATGGGGTCTTTCATTTTCAGGAACGCGACATATGACCGGTCGCCTTCATGACTTTTCTGTATTTTGGCCATGCAATGTGTCCAGTCTCCAAGCGCATCCTTCGGATTGAAACATCGGACTCCTGACTCAGAGAGCTATAGTGAGAGAGATTGATTTGACCAGGAAGGGTCCTCCAGGGCGATGAACTAATGGAAATGGTGTCATGATCGGAGAAAGCCAGCTTGACGATGATGGGCCAACGTGGGGCGTCAATGATACGACAAGGGATTTTGCTCGACTTATGGGTCAGAAATGGGTGTCTACAGATTGCCCCTCCTTGATGCCTGCTTTGCAAGGGAGTGGAGCGGTGATGGAGTGAAAATGGCGTGAAACGGCGATGTAGCGGAGTGAAGCGGAATGAGCTGAAAAGCGGGCATCAAGGTAAAGAGACACCCATTCTGGACAAATAAGCAGCGAGAATTATCTGGCTAACCTTGAACATGGTTGGGAACATAATTTGCAAGGATGGATCCTACTTGGGATGAATTAAATCAAAAGAAAAGAAATGATCAACCTCCTGATTCAAGAGGTACCCTGGCTATCTTTAGCGTGCAGGTTTCGTTCATTAGGGGATAGGTGCTGCCCGGCGGGTCGATTCGACTCTGGCCTTTGAGCGGGTCACGACTAATGAGCGGATCGGGGATAAAGGAATGACTGTTGTAATGAATGGGGATGAGGGGAATCCTTTACAGGAACCATACTGGCAAACTGGACCGAGCACAAGCTCGAGGAAAACTTTCAAATTCGGAATGGAATTCTCGTCTGAAAATGAGGATTTGGGTTGGGACATCATTGGGAAGCTGACTTTGACAAATCATAATTCATGAAGCTCAAATTCCTACATGATGCATGCTGGGCTAAAGAAAAAGAAATTATAAAACGAATGCAAAGAAAGGGAGAAAATAATAAGTATTCAAGGATAATATTGCTAGACAATATAGGCAAGGGCCAAGACACTTCGCATCCCCGACGTGCGATAGAATCCGTCGTCCCCGAGTCGTATCACCTAACGGCCTATCCAGCGATTAACAGCGTGCACCTAGATCATCCTTGTTTTTGATGAAGGGAAACTCAGATCCTAGAATACACTGGGAACTAGCCGATCCTTGAGCTGATATAGTAGTGTAGATATCATATAGTAATGCGGAGGGATTAGGGTTAGAGATACTTACCTGACTTACCTGACGGACTGTCTCTTTTGAATTTCTGAATTTTGATGGTTTTTTCTACATTTTCTGATTTTTATGGATTTTCAATAATCAAAGCAGTAAAGATAGATATGACACAATGCACCGAATAATGGACATGAAAGCATATGTGCAAACATTCTGAGCAATCACAGAGAAATAAGTAGGACAATATAAACTGATCAGAAGGCGACATAGTGCATGGCGACCCTTGACTGAAGAAGGCAACGTAAGACTTGTCGCCACCTTGAAGGCGACGGGTCGATATGTCGCTTTCACAGGTTTCTCAGCCCAAGCTCAAAAGCTTTCAGCATGAGACTTGAGTTTGACTCCCATTTGGATTCCAATTGCTCTCCACTCAAAGTCCCACTCCTAATGGGTCTTCCCTACCCTTTCCAAGCAGGAATAGGAGTGTTATAGCTCTATAAATAAGGGGGATGAGAAGGCAAATTCGTAGCTCTCTCCTCTCTCTTCTTTTCTTCAAGTTTTGCAAGCTCTCATGGCCATGAAGAGAGCTCCTCTTGCTCCCGTGGGTGGAGAGGCGGCTTATGAAGGTCCGAAGCGTGCTCGGGCGACCTATGAAGCTCTTATGAGGTTGACGGACGTCCCCAACCACTTGAGCCGGAGCAAGGAAGTTAGAGAGGTAAGTTTTTGGGTGTTTTCAATTTTCAATGGATTTTTGCTACGAATTTCTTCATTAATTTTGTTCTTCTTCTTCCTCCCTTCTCTTTTCTTTTTCTCTTCTAGCTCTTCCCGGGCTCCCGCCGCTATTCTAAACTTGCATGGATCACCCCGATGATCAAAGCCTTACCCATGTTTGTTATCCGGTTCTTGAGAGAGTGGGGTTTAGGTGGGGTTTTGATAGCGGCCCATAACTACCATAAAATTTCTTTTGACTGGCATAGGATCTCAGCCCTCATAGAATTATGGCACCCACAAACCCATACTTTCATTTTTCCCAAGTTCGAGGCGACCGTCTTTCTAGAGGAGGTCAAAGCCTTCCTAGCTCTTCCTAAGACCAAGCCGGGGGATGAGCAAAGTATAAGCTACACTGTTGAGCCTATTAACCTAAAACTTATCCTAGGGGAGTTCATGACCGATCCGAGGGATGTTCATACCATGATTAGCCCACAATTCATCCATTTAGTTCCGTTTTCTAAGTGGGTCATCTCCCAATGTAAAAACAAGAGTACGGACCACCGGGAGATAGCAAAGGCCGTGGCCATATGTTTCTGTGGGGTGGTTCTCTTCCCGTCCGGGGATCACCTCATAGACTACGCGAGCCTTAGTGCTATTAGTGGGGTATGGCGGGGACTTTCACTCTCTCATGCCGTCTTGGCGTATCTTTACTCAGGTCTTACATCGGCTTCTACGGGGGGTTTCCTTTATGGCTCCATGATCCTATTGGAGTGCTGGTTGGGTGTGAGGATAAAATTTAAGCCTGTTGACAATCCCACCACCGACAGTCGGATCTTCGGGTGCCATCCGTTGAACTTCATTGGCGGGGCGGCCAAATTCCCTAACAAGGTTTTATGCAGGACGGCGGACAAAAAGACGAGGAGTGCATGGCGCCTCTACTTTAGTACCCTAGTGGTGGAACACTTTGCTTTGGGTGTAGCGGCACTTCGCGGAGCGGAGATCCGGCTACCACTTGGACGCGGACTGGATTTGCAATTGATAAGGAATATGGCGACCGTACTATACAACCCGCAGCGGTGCTACCTGCAGGTCGGGAAGCCGAGGACGAGAGTGCTTCCGCCGTCACACTTGCCTCCCGTGAAGAAGCGGCGGCTGGGGAGCCCGGAGGACGAGCAGGTCGTGCGGAGCGCTTTGGCCTTGTGGAGGGCGTGCGCTACGCATGCACTTCTGCCGAGACTTGATGAGGACCGGGAGACGTACCAGGCGTACCTCCGGGAACATGAGAGGCTTCGGCCACTTGGGGACCATGAGCCAGAGAGTGAGAGTTGATTGTACCTTTTGAGCTTTGATGGGACTTGACGTGGGCTTGATGTAATGGCGGATGAGAAACATTTTGATTTTTGCTTTTCATGACTTTTATTTGATGTAAACCCTTGAATTGTTGCAATGAGAATTGATTTGTGGGGCTTTTTGTGCACTGGGTTGTGAAGGCGACGTAGGGTATGTCGCTATCCTGAAGGCGACTGGTCAACGGTCGCCTTCAGTAAAGTGAAGGCGACATGGGAGTTGTCGCCACCTGACTAGAAGGCGACGGGGGTAATGTCGCGTTCACAGGTCCCGAGGCAGTTTGAATTCGGGCCAAGCGCCCCTTTCTCTTTCCCCCTTTCAAACTTCTTCCTTCTCCTCCCTTCCTTTCCACTCCGGCGACTGGGCGACTTCCTCTCCGGCCACCCTTCTCCGGCGAGCCCCTTCCAACAGCGATCGCCGGTGGTTCCTATCCCGGCGGCGGATCTCTTCCTCTCTCCTTTTCCCCTTCTCCTCTTCTTTCTTCCTTCTCCTCTTGGTGGTCCGGCGATGGAGGGCGGTGGGCATGACAAAGGTGAAGGCGGAGGCGGCCGGCGACGCATGAAGAAGACCATCTGGCACCGGCAAACGGGCGAGGGAACATCCTCGGTGGCCCAGGAAGACCCCCCGGCCGTGCCGATGGAGGAAGACATCGCGGGGGTGGTGCCGGACGAGGACGAGCTCGTTGGGCCCAAAAAGGTAGGCTTCGAGCTCTTGCACCATGTATGTGTAGACTGGGAGAGTGCGGAGCACTCAATGTAGGGCGTTTGCCCAAATAAGAACGGCCGTGAGATGGGTATTTCTCATCTTCGGTCACCCTAGTAATGCGACAGGGGGGCTGTCGCCTTACCAGTGGGAAGGCGACGGTCCCCCTGTCGCCTTTGAGAAGACGACGGGGTATCCGTCGCGATCATGATTGTGAATGCGACGGCCCTCCTGTGCCTTCAGAAGGCGACAAGGCCTTTGTCACGATGGCAGGACAGAGAGCTTTTGGTGACTTCCTGACGTTTTTTATGGTTTCTTTGCAGAGCGAGCTGAGGTCCAGACTGGCATGGGCCGTCGTCCGGGCGATTTACGATGGTCTGCCGGACTTGCAAAGGGCACGCTTGGAGGGGATGGGGTTCGGCCCCTTTCTTCGGTTGGAGGAGTTGGCGCCGGACGTGGCGCTTATCCAGGCACTGAAGGAGAGGTGGGACCCGGAGTGCCACGCCTTCCTCTTCCCGTGGCGACACATGATCCCCACGCTAGAGGACGTGGTACGGATCACCGGCCTGCGCGTGGACGGCCAGGCGGTGACCGGGGTCACCTATACGAGCTATCAGGAGCAGGTAGAGAGGCTGCTCGGATTGGAGGTGAGGGGAGAGAGGTCTTCCCTGGTACAGAGGACAGCACTGCAGGCGAGTTTAGGGGTGGCGAACGCGCGCCACCGGACGGGAGAGAGCCAGGCGAAGTACATGGCTCGGTTGACGGAGGACTCCAGAGCGACGCTGGCGGAGGAGGAGGGTGAGGCAGCGGACAGAGATTTGCGGCGTTTCCTGATCCTTGTGATCGGGAAACTGATCCTGGGGACCAGAGGGGACCCAGTTGGCTGTCGATGCTTGTCCCTACTGGAGGACTTGTCCAGCGTGGGCAGCTACGCATGGGGTGTGGCCCTCCTGGCCCACCTCTTCGACAGTCTGGGCACCTCCAGCCGGGAGACAGGTGTGGCCGGATTCTTCCCACTTCTCTAGGTACGTTTCTACCCTTACCCTTTGCTGCTCTTCCTACTTATTAACTGTGGTATTGACTTGTGTTGCTCTTGCAGGTGTGGGCATACTACCACCTCCCCTCCCTGGGTCGCGGGGTGGCGAGGCGACGCGGCGCTGTACCTCTCCTGCAGCGCTGGTGGTTTTGCCGCGACGAGCTGTCCCTGCGGCGACAGGTGACCCTAATTCACGACATCCTGGACACTATCCCATTCGGCCATGTGAGTACTTCTATCCCTACCCTTTCCTTTGCTTTGCTTTTGACAGTTGACTGATAGGTCTTTGCTGGTGGTGTGCAGGTACGGTGGACTCCCTATGTCGGGGAGAACGACGCCGCCCAGCCGTGGGTGGAGCGGGGCCGTCCCTACTTCGGTAGGGACATTTGGCTTCATTGTTTCAACACGGTGATCCCGCTCCACCACCGGCTAGTGGCGCGTACTCTGGGACTCCAGAAGGCGATGGTGGAGTTCCCGACCCGACAGAGGCCATGGGAGAGGCCAGGCTAGAGCTTCCGGGGGATCCAGCAGGTTACGAACTGGACGGTCCAGGTCCGGGAGCAGCTGGACGACTGGGAGCAGCGGGGCAAGGAGGTGGTCTCCGAGGCCACGAGCGACGAGGACTACTTCCGGGGCTACGCTCGAAGGTATGGTGCCCAGGTGTACAAGGGTACCCGGCGACCGGTAAGTATTTTACTACTTTCAGTCTCTTTTGAGTTCTTAGTTAATTGTGTGACTGACTTGGCTTGTGTTTGCAGCTTGACCCCAAGGGACGGATTTCCTTGCTCGAGGGCATCCTCCACTCCACCATCCAGCAGCGAGATGATCTTCAGGTGGTGGTGGACCAGCTGGTGAGTATGTTGTACCCTACCCTTCTATTTCTAGTTTCGGTTGACTGACCCTTGTTGTTTCTTTTGTAGCGGGCAGAGTTGGACAGGGCCCAGCAAATGGTGGGAGGTGCCTCCTCTTCCCGAGAGGATCCTGGCCACTCCGTTTTGGAGGGCCAGCTAGCGTCGGCGGAGGCCAGAGCGGAGGACGCCCTCGCCCAGCAGCGGGAGCGGGTAAGTTACTTACTTAGATGCCCCTGGGCTTTTGTTTCTTTTGTGAGTTCTGACAAGATGTTTGATATTGCAGGAGCAGGAGCTGAGGACCGCCCTGGCGCAGACGACCATGCTGGAGGCGGAGATGGCGGAGCTACGCCTACGCCCCGAGGCAGCAGAGGTGACGCGGTGGCGTGAGGCAGTGGAGGAGGCGTCGCGGTGGCGCCAAGAGGCAGAGGCGGCGGCGCGTTGGCAGCAGGAGGCGGAGGAGGCGGCGCGACTGCGCACCGAGGCCGGAGACCTCCGCACCCAGCTGGGGGAGGAGAGACACCACTGTGACATGCTGCGGTCCGAGATGAAGGGCCTGGAGAGGGCCCTAGCCTTGGTCGTACGCAGCCGTTCGGCAGCCAACAGGAGCGGTATCCCAAGCGGGTCCGCTGGACATTATTTGACCGGTTCCTCCGGACGACGGAGGAACGAGGAGGAGGCACGACGGCAGGAGATAGCGCCGAAGGGTAGTAAGACAGGGCCGAGGGCGATGGCCCCTCCGTCTCCCCGCCCTCCTGAGGGTACGGGGGAGAACGGTTGAGGGTTTGTACTTTTTGTTTGCCCCTTTTGTTATGACGATGTATATGATATGAATGGAATGGAATGGACCTTTTTATCTTATGGTTTGCGACTGAGTGACAGTTGAGAGCGACGGGTGAGATGTGAGTGCCGCCTTCTTTCTTTCGCGTCCTGCACACTTAGACAACCACAAGACAAGTTAGATCTGTTCTTAGTCTTAGCCCCTTGCTTTAAAATGCGACGAGTGACCGAGCTTGATAATTAGTCAAGAGTCTAAGCCTTATTAAATAGGCAAAAGATGCAAATAAACAAATGAGATGCATGGATGCAAAACGGCTTGGAATTATGAAAACGTTTTTTTTTTTACTTTTGAATTATTTGATGTTTTTGAGGTTTTTTGAAATATTTGATTTTTGGAGCCTTGAAAATATTTGATTTTTTTGGAGTTTTGAAGATATTTGGTTTTTTTGGAGTTTTTTGAAAATATTTGATTCTTTTGAGTTTTGAAAATATTTGATTTTTTTTTGGAGTTTTGAAGATATTTGATTTTTTGGAGTTTTAAAAATATCTGATTTTTTGGAGATATTTGGTTTTTTTTTTAGTTTTGGAGATATTTAGTTTTTTTTTGGAGTTTTGGTGAGCGTCTAAAGCCGACGTTAGCCCTTCCTAAAATAAGACGCGCGAGATGGAAGGTACTCGCACCTTCGGGCCACAACACTTAGACCGGTTCGAGCCACTGGTTTAGAGTCTTGATCAACTCCAATCTTCGCCACAGACCTCACTAGGCTAGGATGTGCGTTGAGAGGTGACAATGCCTTGGGAAACTACCCTTAGTTGACGCTGCGACTAGCTAAGCCGTACCCGAGGGGTGACTCAGCCTTATAGGGAGAAATGGAAGATTATTTAAGGAAAGTCTTGCGTGGGTTTATGGATGTTGGGTTCGACTACTTCCTACAGCATACCCTTCAAAGATTAGGCCTGTTGTCGAGGGACTTTATGGTCTTTTGCTATGGACTTGCACTATTTGAGGCATGCGTACGATCGGGCTCATGAGCGTCCCGCGGGGACTTTGCCACTCTTTGCCATGCCCCTGTTGTATTATGGATTTTTCTTTTCTTCGACCGATTAGGAGAGAATGACCGATGCATCGCTAGAGTAGAGCCCGCACAGTTGCAGCATCTACCAAGTGTAGTTATCTGGGCTTACCGTGGGTGTGTGTTAATCCTAACTTAGAGCGATCCTTGACGATTAGGGAGGGATTTTAGACTTTCAACACGGGGTTATTCCCTGATCTAGGTGTTGTGGCCTCACACCTATAGGCCTAAGGATAGAAACGTTTGAGGTATAACCCGTTCCACGGATGCGACAATTCGACGCCCTCAGCATTGACTAAGCGGTAAGCATTTCTGGGGTAGACTTCCCTCACAACGTACGGACCCTCCCAGTTAGGTTGCATTTTGGACCTAGGACCCCCGAGTTTGATGAAAATGCGTTTCAAGACCATATCACCCTCTTGGAATTTACGCTCAATTACCTTCTTTTCGAAAGAACTTAAGATTCGCCTTTGATATGAAAGCACATGGTCGGCTGCCATAAGCCGTCTTTCATCTATGAGCTCCAATTGGACTAGCAACGCCTCTCGACGTTCGTCAAGATTAAGTTCCTTGTCTAATTGGAATCTTAGTGAAGGGATTAGGATCTCGTATGGAACTACCGCCTCCATCCTGTAAGTGAGAGCGTACGGGGTTTGCCCCGTGGGAGTGCGAATGGAGGTACGGTAGGCCCATAGAGCCTCTATTAGCTTTTCTGGCCAGTCGGCGAATCTATGCGACCCACAAGTCTTTTTCAAGATTTTAAGAAGGGTTTTGTTAGTTGCTTCAGCTTGGCCATTGCCTTGTGGGTAATATGGCGATGAATGATGCAGCGTGATGTTGTATTTCTTACAGAGGTCCTGGAGCTCTTGCGAGATGAATTGTGGCCCGTTATCCGTGACGATGCTGCTTGGCACTCCGAACCGCGAAATGATGTTCCTCATGATGAAGCGGCACACTGTGGATGCTTTGATTTCTGTGAAAGCTTCGGCTTCTTCCCACTTGGTGTAATACTCAGTCGCTATTAGGATAAATGATTTCTGTTTGGTTTGAGCATTAGAGTCACCAAGAGGGCCAACAATGTCGAAAGCCCACATGGAGAATGGCCAAGGTGTGGAGAGTGGATGCAGTGAAGAGGAAGGGGTATGGATTTTATCGTTGACACTTGACACACCTACGGACGTAGATGGTACAGTCTTCCTCTAGGGTCGGCCAGTAATAGCCCTGCCTAATAATCTTCTTTGCGAGCATTTGACTGTTAACGTGCCCTCCGCATTCACTAGCATGGGCCCCTTCCACCACTTTCCAAGCCTCGTCATTGGTAAGGCATCTTAAAAGGACTCCATTAAGAGCTCGCATGTACAGAACTTCTCCGACAACTATGTACCTCAAGGCGGCTCTTCTAATGGCCCTGCGGTCTTCTACACTTGCCCCTTCAGGATATGTTCCATCCTTGCAGTATTGCTCTATCTCAAAGTACCACGGCAGTCCCTCTTCATTCAGGATCTCTTCGAGCTCAGTTAACATGACTTGCTGTGCTCCTCTCTTCCTAGCCCTCTCTTCTAAGGTCGCCCTAAGGTCGCTAAACCAAGGGTCCTGGGTAGATGGAACATCGAGACGCTGGACGACGATTGTCTCGGTCCGGCGACTCAGAGGGAAGGATAGAGATGAGGCCAACGATGCCAGAGCGTCGGCCAAGATATTTTGGGAACGAGGAGTATGGATGTAGATGAGCTTGCAGAACTGCCTTGCCAATAACGTGACCAGGTCTTGATATGGCTTGAGCTTCGGGTCACGAGTGCGGTAAGTTGAGAGCACCTGCCGCAGGACGAGCTGAGAGTCTCCTATAATTCTGAGGTGCGATGCCCCCAACAGATAAGCATGCTTGAGACCAGCAAGGAGAGCCTCATACTCCGACATGTTGTTGGTAGCGGGGAAGCTGAGTTGATATGCAAAGGGGATGGTAATACCTTCCGGGGTAAGCAGCACGGTTCCAATGCCCCGTCCCTGAGAGTTGAGTGCACCATCGAAATGAAGGGACCAGAAGGGGTCTTTGATTATGACTAAGAGTTCCTCATCGGGGAATTCCTCGCGGAGGGAGTCACTGTGAGGGAGTGGAAGATGGGCCAGATGCTCGGCGATGGCATACCCCTTGACGGCCTTTTGGACCACAAAGGATATGTCAAACTGAGAGAGGAAACTCTTGCAGTGCTAGCCGATCGGAAAGGATGGGTTTTTCAAGCAAATAGCGGAGTGGATCCATCCTTGAGATCAGCTTGACCTCGTGGGCTAGGAAGTAGTGCTTGAGCTTTTGGACTACCCACACAAGTGCGGCACAAGTTTTGTCCGCGGTGGTGAACTTGGATTCGGTGGTGTTGAAGAGCCTAGAGAGGTAGTATGCTGCCCTTTCTTTCCCAGATTAATCATGTTGTGCCAAGACAGCTCCTAGGGAGTCCTCAATGACTGAGAGATATAGGATTAGCGGCTTTCCGGGTACAGGAGGCTGTAAGACTGGGGGATTCATGAGAACTTTTCAGCTCATCGAATGCTGCTTGGCATTTGTCATTCCATTCGAATTTTGCCCCTCCTTTTAAGAGATCATAAAATGGGCGACATCTTTGCGAATGCTGGGAGATAAATCTTCTGATGAATTGCAAATGCCCGATTAGCCCTCTTAATTGCGAGATGTTCTTTGGAGGAGGCATTTCTGCTATAGCCTTGGCCTTATTTGGATCGATCTCAATGCCCCGCTTTCTAACTATGAAACCTAGCAGTTTTCCTGATGATACCCCGAACACGCATTTCTTCGGATTCATTCTCAGCTGATATTCTCTCGACCTCTGCAACACCTTGGCTAGGATTTCGGGGTGTCCTCTCCTGGTTCTCGACTTCACCAAGATGTCATCCACGTATACTTCTACATAAACGTGTATCATGTCGTGGAAGATGGCCATCATCGCCCTTTGATAAGTAGCCCCAGCATTCTTCAGCCCGAATGGCATGATTACATAGCAATATGTTCCCTAGGGCGTGGTGAATGATGTTTTCTCTTGATCTTCAGGAGATAGACGGATTTGGTTGTATCCTGAATATCCATCCATGAATGAGAGGGTCTCATACCCAGCAGTATTGTTGATCAGCACATCAATGTGAGGAAGCGGAAAGTCGTCTTTCGGACATGCCTTATTCAAATCCCTGAAGTCGATGCAGATTCTGACTTTGCCGTCTTTCTTCATGACAGGGACTATATTGGCCACCCAGTTTGGATAAAGCACTACCCTGATGAACCTAGCCTTATGGAGTTTATCTACTTCATCCTTCATCTTCAGGGCCATGAGTGGGTGGAACCTTCTGAGTTTCTGCTTGATTGCTTTTTCCCCTTCTTTCAGTATCAGTCGGTGCTCCACTAGTGAGGGGTCTAGACCGGGCATGTCTTCGTAAGACCAGGCGAATGTGTCCTTGTACTCCCTCAGGATTTGCACCAGTTCCTCTTCTTCATCAGGAGGGAGATTCGCTGAGATGATTACGATCCTGAGATCTTCTTCTGTTCCGAGGTTGACTTCCTTAGTAGGTTCATCCACTGCCGTTGTGGGTTCATCAAATCTTCTTACTCCACTGGCATATTTTTCGGCAGCGTCATCTACTTCGCTATCCTCTTCATCGACTGGGTCCTCATCATTCATTATCTCGTAGACGCCAAATCCGCTGTCTATGAGCACCCCAACCTGCTCAAAATCTTCTTCAAACACCAGCGCTTCTTTCGTGAATTCCTCTATCAACAGCAGTGCTTGACACCGCCGAGCTAGCTCTTGAAGATATCTCCGGGGAATAGCTTTTCCCCGCTGCTTCCTAGGACGCTGCTTGAATTTGGTGGATACCGGGCCGTCCTGACTCTCTACCCAAGGCCTATCTAACCTAATGCCAGACTCACCTACCCTAGACTCTCCTAGACTAGACGACTCTACAGGACTGAGGGAGGACATGGTGTCCCCGAAGAGAATGGCTCCTAGTGAAGGAGCAGGAGGGGAAGCCCTAGTCGAGGGGTGCCCCTGATCAAGAGAGTGAAGGAGGAATGCCGGCTCCTCGACCTCAACGTGCATTTGAAAATGGGCATTTTTTTTTGGAGATCGGTGGAGAGCATGTAATAGGAGAGGGCAACCTCGTGGTCACCTGGATTGGACTGCAGGGCAGTGATGATTGCAGGCGGGAGGTCTGGTGTGAGGAGGCTATGTGCCGCAGTCAGGAGCTGAGGGGTCAGCTGAATAAGCAAGGGAGGAGAGGACGGGACCAGACTGGGCAGGAGGGAATCCAGAAGGGATGGGTGGATGGCTAAGCAGGTGCCTTTCTAGAGTTCATCTATGGTTTTCCCCTCTTCATAGGGGATGTCCAGCTCTCCTATGTCTGAGGCATTGTTCATGAGCTGCCTCTTAGATGTGATGGCAGTGGGTGGATCTAGTAACTCTTCCGCAGCTGGCGGCCATGTTCTCTCTTCCTCCCAAAACAGTCGGTTGAAGGCAATGGTGATATCCTCTATGTCAAACCATCTGTACCACTCAGCCTCTGGGTCCCCTGTCTTTCTCCTCTTGTTTGGACGAAGGGCTTCTAGGGCTCTATAGGTCAGCAACGGGGCCATGTGCCGAGAGAAGTTCCGGCCATGCACCTCGTGCTGTGAGAGTTCTGCCTCGACTACCACGGTATTGTATCCTGGTTGGGTAGGCCCCCTGATAAAGTGACACCAGAGTGTCCAGGTGAGTGGTTCTCGGTCAGCTTTGAGGGTGGATGTGCTGGATGACCATGGTTTGGATTTCTCCCTGTAACCTAAGCCCCACCGGCTCTTCTTGACGATGTCAGGGATGGGTTTGACTATTCCCTGTAGTTCTGCCCTTAGGCCCTTGCCTTCTTCGTACCCCAGCTTCATCATGATTTGCCACCCCTTGGTGCTCAGTGGCTCTTTTCTCTTGACTGCATTGACTTGTGCCAGATTGGTCTCTCTCTTGGACTGGAACGTGTAGCTCCATGGGTAGTTGATATCTAGCACCGAGACTACGGGTTTGTTGGCTGGCCACACGGCTGGTAGGTGGGTATCGTGGAGGGCTTCTACTGAGTGGGTAGTGGCTATACTCTTGACTTTGATGATCCATCCTTGAAAAGGGAACTTCAGACATTGGTGTGCAGTGGACGGTACAGCCCCGAGCGCTTCCAACCATGGACGCCCTAGAATAGCTTTGAACATGGGATCAATATCGAGGACGTAGAAGTCCACTGTGACAGAGAGGGGTCCCAATTCGGCTTGCACAGTCACCATGCCATGACAAGATCTTCTAGAGTTGTCATATGCGGCGATGGTGGTGGGTGTCGGCCTTAGCGTCCCTTCCGATAGGTCGCAGGCTCTCAAGGTACTCAGCAGCCAGACGTTTATGGATGCCCCCGTGTCGACCAGTGCCGCTCCCACTGCTACATGATTGATGACCAGAGTGACGCAGAGGGGGAGCCTCCTGGCTTCCGGGGGTGCTAGTTCGCTTTCCGCAAATGTGATCGCCGGCCCGCGAGTCACCATGGCCAGGACACTAGGTAGCTTGTCAGCCAGCATGTCTTCATTCACTACCACCTTATGCAGGAAATTCCTCAGGGCTTCCTGGTGCTCCTTGGACTTCTTTATTAGCTCCAAAATGGAGATTTTAGCTGGCACGTGATCCAGGTGCTTGAGGATGTCATAGTGGGTTCCAGGCAGCGGCTCAATCAACCCCTCATCTTGCATTTGTTGTTGAGCTTGTTGTTGCTGTGGCGGTTGCAGGACCTGCTGGGGGTTTGTGGAAGTGGAGGTAGTGGAGATAGGTGGGTACGGGCGGCGAAAGACTCTCCCGCTTCGCAGGGTGGTCGGATGGGTAGGTGGTTGTCTGGCGGAGGATAGTGTAGCGGCGAAGGGTTGGTCCGGCCCAGGTGGGGGTAGAATGATGGGTAAGGGAGTAGATATGATAGGGGGTAGAGGTACGGAGACAGGTGGGGCAAAAGGTAAGATGATGGGTGGACTGGCGACTGGCGCGGGTGCTAAACTGACGGGCAGCATGACGGCGTTGGCCATAGAAACTAAAGGAGGGATTGACTGGGGAGCCGTGTAGGCTGGTTGTATTGTTTGGGACTGGATGGGATATTGGTTAATGGCCATCATCTGCTGAACGTCTAGTTCATCATCGTACGTCTAATTCGTCTGAGGAGGAGGGTGGTAGATGATGGGGTTTACCTGGGCAGGTTGCTGTGGTGGTGGGTTTGGAGCTGGAGGATGGTCCGGTAGGGGGTTGTGGATGATCCCGAGGTCCTGCAACGGCTGTTGGTGTTGCTGCTGCTGTTGTTGTTGAGGGGGTGGTTGGCGCTGCTGCCTCTGCTGCTGTTGTTGCCTCTGCCTTTCCTTGATATCTCCGATCACTTGCCGGAGGGCTGTCCAATCTATCCTGTGCTGCTCATGCAAGTCATACACTAGATCCTTGAATGTAAAGCACTGGTCGATGGTGTGACCAGGCTGCTGGTGGAAGACGCAGTACCGGGTTTGATCCACACTAGGGTTCAAGGGTCTCTCAGGAGGTAGCCTAATGGTGTTTGTGGAGAGCAAGGCCAAGAATATGTCGGAGAGTGTCTCCGGCAATGGCGGGTAGTGAGTTCTTCTAGGACCCATGGGGCGCCTTTGCTGAGAGCCTTCGGGAGGTGGCACCTGGTTGTATTGGCGCTGTTGTTGCCCCTGTGGCGGAGGGGTAGGGTTCTGACCCTGGGCGTTGTAAGGTTGGCGATTTTTGCTCTGGCCAGCGGGGTTGAACGCGCTCACTTGCTCATTCACCTGGACACCCTCAGTGACTGGCCCCTGAGGCTTTCTCTGGAATCGGGATTTCTGGGGTTCGAACATAGAGTGGATGGGAGAGTCTTTGAGTTGGGTCTGGATGAACCGGGCTCGGCTGTAGAGTTGATGCATAGTGGTGATGTCATTCATCGCCAGGATGTTTCTATAGGCAGGCGTGGCATTGGCGATGATGATCTTCACCTTCTCCCCCTCTGGAAGGTATCCCGGAACTCTGGTGTCCATTTTCCTCCACCTATCGGCGTACGAGGCAAAATCCTCGTCCTACTTCATCTTCTCAGCCATGAGATCCGTAAGAGAGTATTCAGGCCCGACCCTATCTTGGAATTGTTCGAGGAACTTGGCCTTCACGACAACGAAGTCCTCAGCGTCCTCAGGTAGCAGG
This sequence comes from Colocasia esculenta, assembly GCA_014218235.1. Taxonomy (NCBI): domain Eukaryota; kingdom Viridiplantae; phylum Streptophyta; class Magnoliopsida; order Alismatales; family Araceae; genus Colocasia; species Colocasia esculenta. Next base: position 79,957,935 of record CM024755.1, on the reverse strand, counting down.
GAGTAGAACCAATCTAGGGCGTGCCTATCCAGCGACCGGCGGAAGAGATATGCCATGAGGCGGCGGTCATGCTGGTAGGGAGCAGACTCGTAGATGAAGCCCTTGATATGAATGTACGGATTGCCTGAGCCGTTGTATTTTCGGTACTTCGGCAGCTCGGATGGAGAGGGGACCCATAGGCCATTGAAGTTCGGCATGTGCACGTCGTGGTGCTGCCTAGGGTCGACTTGCTTTCGGAGCTCTTGGAGCTCCTTCTTGATGGACGCCCACTCGGACATCATGTCCGGTGCGGCGGATGGCTGAGCGTGCATGGAAGAGGCATGAGAGGTAGGCCTGGCGCGTGGCTCAGGGCGATGAGGGGAGTAACATGGCTGATATGGTGGAGACCGGAGCCTCGACTCACGGGGAAGGTAATGCTCAGATTCAAATGGCGTGAATCGGATGGTCCGCGGCCGGATGGGGGTGTTGTCGGCTTGTTCCAAGATAACATGGGGGCCGGAGGTAGCTTCCGCGGGGCGTGACCCGCCCGCTCTAGGTGAGGGTGAGGAAGCGGCCTTTCCCTTGAGGGCTGTCATGAGGGTTTGGATCTGGGACTGATCAAGTTGGGGAATTAAGCGCAAGAGCTGAGTGGCTTGATCATCCGACTGAGGAGGATGGGTGTTCTGGGACGGGCCGCTATCGTTGTGACGGTGACCCTCAGAGGCATGGATAGTAGCGACCCAAGGCCGGGTCAACTCCCCAAAGAGATCGTGAGGAAGGGAGTCCTCGTAGTCTTCGGAGGTGTAGAGGGCAGGATCCTGATTCTCATCGTAAACCGGGTTCAGATATGACTCCATATTGGACATGTGAGCGCACAGAGACGGGGAAAGCCTTTCCAGACTTGAGAGAGACGACCTAACCTAGACAGACTCTTAGTTTCCTAAGCAAACAATCCTATGCAGACAAAAGGAAAGAGAAAATGTTTCACCCAAAGCAAGAAATTGGCAATGATGATGATTTCTTTTAATTGGTTCAAGTTTGCCTTTTAGTGAATTGACTTTTAGCGGGTTCTCTCCAAATAAGGAAGGGTTTCCTAAATGGGAGAGAGCTTCCAACTGCGGGTATGACTAGGATTCTCTCAACCTTGCCAAATGAATTAGACTCGGTCCTAGGTGGCGACGGGTACAACCAGCCCGGCGACCGTGTGGGAATCCACGGTCAGCGGGGACTTACGGAGGCCCTCAAACGAATGCTCTGGTCGGACACAAGGAATATGTGGCCGAGAGAGCGAGCGTCGCTGAGGAGGAAACCTATACTACGAATATGAAAGATGTATGCAAATCCTATGTGCACCAGAGAGCATGCAAAATTCTAACCTAGAACTAACAAAACAAGAATTAGGGCTAAATGCTCTTAGAGGCAGAAGGCGACGAGATAGCTGTCGCAACCAAGATCGCGACAATCGGCCCGTCGCGTTCCTTCTCGCGGGGGACAGAAAGCAGTTAGGTCCTAATTATGCACGAAAAATCAAACAATCCTATAACATACAAGACTAATCAATCTCTCAAGAGCATGGAATAAGCATAATATGATGGACTATGGATGGAGTATGTAATAAATGAACCCAAATTTGCAAGGAAACTCAAAAGACCAGGGTACTAACCTGATTGCGACAGAATCCCCGTCGCCTCCTTTATCGCGACGACAGCGGCGTCGCGTTCCCCGCAGGCACAACAACTCTTAAATAATCCAAGAAAGTGTACGAGCAGAGTACGTACCTGGTAGCGACGTTCCTGCTGTCGCCTTCCCTTATCGCGACGAACACAACGTCACCTTCCTCACAGCACGCTGAACACAGAAACAGACAAAGAAGATGCTGTGTACCATCCTGATCGCGACGTGTGGTATGTCGCTATTCTTATTGCGACGCTGCTGTTGTCGCCTTCTCACCCAGAACCGCAGAGCACCAACAACTCAAAGAAAAGGAACTAAAAAAAAAGAAAACTAAGAACACGACACACCCATCAGAGAATAAGAATGGCAGGGAAAAGATAGAGCAAGCATGGTGGGCACTAGAGGTCCCACCGTGATCGCCAAAAGGTGTAATCACGGGATTGTGCTCCCCAAAAAATATGTGTAAATGCGTATAGGAGTAAAGGAAAGGGAAAGTATCGTGATCGCCACCAAGTAGTCGCCCGAAGATGTGCAGAGTCGAGGACGGCTGACTACGTTGGAAGAGGAAGATTGAAGAGAAGACGTACCTGGTAATTCGACGAAGGTGGCGTCGCTATGCTCTGAACTGAACGCGACAGAGGCTACGATGCCTTCTGGATCGCGACAGAAGCAGTGTCGCCTTCTTCTTCTGTGGATGGAAGTTGGGGTTCTTGTCTTCCTGCTCCTCAGCCGGCCGAGGGGCAAGAGCCTCACGTTGCTTGGACCTTCAAACACCTGCCAAAGTGAATTAAACAAGCAAAACACCCATTAGAACTCGTGTGTATGAGATCTATTCAATGAAAAGCATGAAAACATGAACTATAATGGAGGGAACTCACGAGATTGGGGTTTTTAACCCCTGTGGGTGTTAAATATGGGTGTGTGTGTCGTGATCTAATGGTAATCTATGAAGAAAAGAGAACTATGCATGCATGAATTGAAAGAAATAATGCAAAGAAGGGATGAGAGAATGTGTAGCCGATGGAGAAACGCCCTGGAGGGCTCTTCTGGGTCGTCTGGAGGGAAACTCTCTTCGTGGAAGATGAAGCTCTCTTGCTCAGCGAACTAATGAATCCGGCCTTGCACCAAAAGATGGAGAGACGAGGTACTTATGGGTGATTATTCCCAACTCGAGTCTGAGAGGAATAATGGGAAGGAGTCCGACTATGGCTATGTATGGCTGCGTCTGGGCAATTGGAACTTGGAAAGGGACATGTTAGGAAGGTCTCCTCCAAATTTGAAAGGATTTGGACGTGATTTGGACGTCCAAATGAAGCAATTACCATCTTTGGCATGTGTCCAAGTTGGCTTCGGAAAGAGTTTCCTATTTAAGGTCCTGAACGCGACGGCCTTTGTGTCGCCTTCCTGAATGCGACGCCTCGATACGTCGCCTTCCTCATAAGGAAGGTGACTTCAAGTCATTTTGTGATTTTTCAAAGATTTAAAATATGGATTTATGATCGCGACATGGGGTCTGTCGTTTTCAGGAACGCGACATATGACCGGTCGCCTTCATGACTTTTCTGTATTTTGGCCATGCAATGTGTCCAGTCTGCATGCGCAGCCTTCGGATTGAAACATCGGACTCCTGACTCAGAGAGCTATAGTGAGAGAGATTGATTTGACCAGGAAGGGTCCTCCAGGGCGATGAAGTAATGAAAATGATGTCATGATCGGAGAAAGCCAGCTTGACGATGATGGGCCAACGTGGGGCGTCAATGATACGACAAGGGATTTTGCTCGACTTATAGGTCAGAAATGGGTGTCTACAGTATGCCTTGTGGCCTAGGCTTTCCAGTTATTGGGCAGACTAGTAGCGTGGTGCTAGTCTTGTCGTTGTCTCATCTTATTTCCGGAATTGGTGTGAATTGATATATTTACGCTTTACTGTGAGCATGAGATGGTTTGGATTCCGGTGTTGCCAGTGAGACCCGTTGGGGTTGAGGTTCTCCTATGTTGTGTGTGCTTTTGGGTGGTTCCCTACTGAGCCAGTGACTTGTTGAGGCTCACTCCCTTACAGTTCTTTGTAGGGTTTACCGTTGGTGTGGCTTGCGGAGGTGTTGTGACAGACTTGTACCACCACCAGCAGTGTTAGTAGAGTTATGTGAGCTTGTGCTCCCTCGGGGTATGCCCCAGGTAGTTGTACTCTCTTTAATTTGGACATGTAATAATGTAATGGGACAGTTGTAAGTTGTTATATGCAGATATGAGCACATGTTCTTTCTTGTGTCTCTTACTATTGTGATTTGTCTTTTATATTCTTTTTGGACACGTGTACGAGCTATCCCTTGCGAGACTTTGGTCCGTTCGCGGGAGACGGATCTGGATATGGACCCTTATTGGGTATAGATATCCAGGGCCGTTACAGTTGGTATCAGAGCAATTGTCCAGTTAGAATATGAAAAGACATTAAGATTACAACGTCCCAATACATGATTTAATGTCTACTGTTGGTAGTAAGTCTGTAGTTTCTTGTGCTTTTTAGTACGATTTCCATATGAGTTTTGGTATATGAATTGTATGTATAGTTGGTTAGATCAGTAGTTGTGGGTAATAGTAGATATGATTGGTGGTGTAGTATGAGTGATTATTGGATTGTGGTTAAAGTATAATTGATTAAAGATTCTTTATTATAGAAATTGAAAGAATTAGTGAATTCAGTTATGAAATTCACTAAAAAAGTGTTTTAATGAGAATCAGAGTTGGTAGAGAAAGGTATAAAGTAGTTATGTGATAGAATAATAGAGGGAATTGTATCATGATGAGAAATAGGGCTTTGTGATTAGAACTGTTAAATGGGTGAATTGTGGTTGAAAATTGTAGTAGAGATAGTCATTGTGTTTGAGATTTATGTTAATAAAGTGTTAAGAAGTTGCATGGATAATAGTATGATTAATGGCATGTTAGGTTTGAAATGATCAAGTGAGGTAGTCTAGCTTGAGATGAGAGGCTCGTAAGCAGAGGAGCAGTGATCAAGATGATTTGTAAATGTGATTTGTGATTAGAAATAATTGCAGTAACGAATTTAAGGGTAGTGTTGATATAAATAATAAGGATAATAGGAAGTTTGATATAGAAACTTATGTAAGTGGATGTAAAGGTGACCGGTTGGTTAAAGAGAGAGTAAAAGAGCAGTGGGAAGTCAGATTTTTCTGAGAATTTTATAAGAGAAAGATGTTTGTTAATAAAAGGCAGTGGATAAAGATTTCGCAGAAAGATTTGTATATAATTGTTGTGTTAAAGATAAGAATAGTAATGTTAGTATTTGTGTGTAAATTGTGGAAGTAGAAAATGGGAAATTGGTGTCAGAAGTAAATTGAAGTTAAAACTAAATAATTAAAGTAAGTTGAAGCTATGTAAATTAGAATGGACAAGGTTAAGTCCATTGAAAAGTAATGGGAAATAGCAAAGTGGATTATGAATGGATAATTGTAAATGAGCTATAATAGTGAAAATGTTTCTATTTGGTGGTAAATTAGTAATGTGGAATAAAGAAATTAAGTAGAATAAATCATTCTGTTTTAAAGAAATAATTTTAGTTTATAGTTATGGTGGAAAGTAAGAAGGATTGTAGCATAAATGGCACCTGAAAATTAGTCAGCTAGTAAACTAGTTAAGAGAAATATTTTGCAGAAATGGTGTTATGCTATTGATAGTAAAGAAAAATTTAGTATTAATGATCAGGTGAAGAAAAAGAATGTGATAGATTATAGAATAGTGATAATTAAATGATTCAGGAAATGTGCAATAAGAATTTGCGTAATGATATGTAGTAAGGTGATTTGAATGAATAAATGAATCTTGTTATAAGAATATTTCTAGAATTTGGTGTAAAGCTATAATAAATCAGTTAAGGAGTAGTGAGCATATTAAGGTATAGTGAAAGGGAATAGAAAAAAGGAGGAGCAATATAATCAGTTTAATGGTAAAGAAATTTCGAAATTTGATGTCATATAATTGAGCAAGGCTTGAATAAAGGTAAAGGTGAATTTTCGAGTATGTGTAGCAATGAGAATGGAAGATGTGAAAAGATATGAATTGGGTTTGTTAGACCAGTTAGAGAATATTGTTTAAAGCAAAGAATATATATATATATATATATATATATATATAGAAAAGTATACCAATATTGATATATGCCAAGATTTAGAATTTAGTGTGAAGCAGATATAGCAGAAGATAGAATATGAGTGGAGTCAATTAAGTGGTATTGATGTATGATAAGAGAAATGTAAAGTTAGTTTGAAAGTATAATTTGAAGCGAGATAAGTTATTAATGAATTAAGGGAATCCAGAATTCATGAAATATTTGGTGAGAGATTTAGTATGATCAGAATAGCGCAGTGGAAGCATGGAAGATTTAATATTCATAAGATTATCTGAAGTTTAAGTAATTAAAGGAGAATTTAAAGTCTTATGCGCAATTGAGCCAAATGATGGTTAGTGGTGATAAATAAATAGTGAAATAACATCAGGAAATTTGAAATTTTAAATAATGTAAAGTGAAAGAATTTAAGCAAGAAAATGGCCCAGAAAGAAATGTTGCAAATATAACCAGAAAAATGTGGAAATAGATCGAGCCCAAGCAGATAAAGCACTAATAGCAGGATAGAATCGCCTATGGTTGAAAGGTAAAGAATGGCAAAATAAATTTAGAGAATAAAGTAATTGCGGAATAAATTAAAAAGAAAGGGAAGGCAGAGCAAGTATGAGAATGAGTAAATGGTTTGAAAGATGGATGTAGAGGAAGCTCTGCATATGGCTTTGTTTCTTTTTAGGTGATAGTGTGGTTTATTGTCACTCGTTTTGAATGTCGAGAACGTCATTCCTTTTTAGGTGATAGTAATGTAACGTAGCACGTTTTTCGGATCTTCACGGATTGTTGATTAGTGGTAGTTCGGATATGCGTTTACTGGTTTTGGTATGGTGCTCATGACCAATATGAGGTCATTGGGTCTTGGTTGTAGTTTTCGCGCGCTGTGTCGAGCTTAGTGGGCCGGCAGGTTAGGCCCGTGGTGCCCGTTGGTTCAAATCCATTTTCTAGTTATGGAATCCTCTGTAGGATCCATCATCTTTGAGCTTTTTGCCAGAGTAATGGGCAGAATTAAAGTACAGAAAGGCTGTCTGATTGCTTTTCCTAGATTCCTATTTCGGGAATATCACCAGGGGCATATAAGTGCTGAAGTTCTAGCCCCCATTCTGTCTGAATGTGAAAGGCTGACATCCTCCGAATGGTCCAAGTTCTACCCCTTGTCAGCTCAGCAGTTGTCTGCACTCAATGAAGCTCTGGCCAGGGAAGCCAAACCAGCTATTTCTCCCGCTACTTTCTTAGATATGAATTCTATACATCTTGTTAATGACCCTTTCAAAGTCTGGGAGGAACGATACAAAGTATATGTAGCTCTTCATAAAGCTGTCAGAGAAAATCACAATCACTATCCTGTGTCCATGGATCAGTTTCTTACTTGTGCTAGCTTTGGGACTCGTCGTTTCCTGAAGATGACTATGGATAAGGAGACTTATGTTGATCTTCTCTACAAGCACCTAGATCTTCATCTCAAAAGGATGGCTTCCTCCATGGGACCAACCTACACTTTGTCTTTCGGAGTCTTTAAAACTCATTTTGAAGAGCAGGAAGCACATGCATGGGAAACCATCTCCCATTTTGCCTCTCTTTTGTCTCATGCCTTCTATTTACCTATACCTCCGCAAAGTTAATGAAATCTCCTACTTTGTGTACTCCTATTTTCTTTCTCTCTTCTTTCTTTGTCTCAGATTGTCTTTTTGCTCAATGACAAAAAAAGGGAGAAAATTAGCATGTCTGAAATACATTCCAATAATTTTTAAGGAAAAAAATTAGCATGTCTTATCTTTAGACTAATTTCATATATTTTTCATCCATGCTTATTGTTCAGTTTTGTCATCACCAAAAAGGGAGAGATTGATGATCAGTCTGTCCCCATGTAATTTTAATTAATTACATATGTATTTTGGTGATTAACAAAACTAAACTAGATTTTATCAATAATATCTAATGAATATTTCATAAGTCTTAAGTACAAAAAAAATACCAAGGTCAAGCAAAGCCAATAAAGGTATGAATTACTTCTCTGAAGCCTTAATTTTTTCAACATGATATTTCTCAGAGTCCATATCGATTTCTGTTGAAGATCGTAACGATTTTCTTGTAAGACTGAAAAGTCATATTGTTTCAAACAAGTCGATCCCATAACGATTCTATAAGTTATCGTAACGATTTTTTTAGAGCTCGTAACGACTTGCCTGTCATAACGATTCTATAAGTCATCGCAACGATTTCTTTAGAACTCGCAATGACTTGCTCGCCGCAACGATTCTATAAGTAATCATAACGATTTCTTTAGAACTCGCAACGACTTGCTCGCCGCAACGATTCTATAAGTAATCATAACGATTTCTTTAGAACTCGCAACGACTTGCCTGTTATAACGATTCTATAAGTTATCGTAACGATTTCTTTAGAGCTCGTAACGACTTGCCTGTCATAACGATTCTATAAGTCATCGCAACGATTTCTTTAGAACTCGCAACGACTTGCTCGCCGTAACGATTCTATAAGTAATCATAACGATTTCTTTAGAACTCGCAACGACTTGCTTGCCGTAACAATTCTATAAGTAATCATAACGATTTCTTTAGAACTCGCAACGACTTGCTCGCCGTAACGATTCTATAAGTAATCATAACGATTTCTTTAGAACTCGCAACGACTTGCTCGCCGCAACGATTCTATAAGTGCTCATAACGATTTGCTTTACGCAACGATTTCTTAAGCGCTCATAACGATTTGGTTTACGCAACGATTTCTTTAAGCGCTTATAACGATTTGTTTTATGCAACGATTTCTTTAGAGCTCACAACAACTTGATAAGTGTTCATAACGATTTCCCTGTTGAACACATAAACTTGCTTTAACGATTTGCCCTCTATAATGACTTGTTAGTATTCATAACGATTTCATAAGTCATATAGACAACGACTTCACAGTTTATATGGATTTGACTGTTATCTTATCTCTTGAAGCGTTGACTAGTTAAAGTCACGAATTTATCTATCTGTCACTCCTGCATTTATGAAATCTGAACGTACCTCTACATGCATACAGACGATATCATCCATTATAGTGCATCTTCTGTCATTATCCTTTAGAAGAAACTATTTTAGCATTGCTATTCTGTTGGGTTGAGTGTGAATACAATTCATTTCCCCTCATATTTTGATGATGACAATGTGTGATTTTAATGCAAATAACTAGAACATGTTAGATATATCACACATGAAATACCTATATTCAAAAAGCATGTTTCCAAGCACATTTATCATTTATATTCATGATAATATATTTAACTAATGATTTATGTGTTTATTTCTCAGGGACAAACATTTATTGCAAGGGTGGTGTCGACACACCTCACACTGGTGTCGACACAATGTTCCAAGCCCTAAGGCAAAAGATGAAGAAATGGTCAACTAGTGTCGACACTAGACCAGGGCAGGTCGACACTAGAGACAGATCCCAGAGAAATATGTTAACAGGCTTCTATCACAGGTCGACACCAAATGCAGTCAGGTCGACACTAGAGAGCCTTCCCAGAAGACCTATTTTTCAGCTGGCTACAGCAGGTCGACACTGCTCAATCTCAGGTCGACACTAGATGGCTCTCCCAAGGAACTGTTTTGCCCAGTCTGGGACAGTGTGTCGACACACCCTATGGGCAGGTCGACACACTCGGAATCTTTATGACTTAAGGTTTGTCCTGGACACGTGGCACCCTAAGGAAATGATGGATCAACCTTGGATCGTGTGCCCACGTACCCCAAGGGTACCTTTGGGCTATTTAGGGTATAAATACCCTCCTATTGGCCATCTATCACATCAGAACCCTTCAGAGCCTCCCAGAAATCTGTTTTGGCGGCAAGAAGAGTTCGCCTCCCTGCACCTGCTCTCCTGGTGATTCCTCAAGCCAATTCTCATCTGTCCAAGCATGAGAAGTGGAGTTTGATTATTGAAGATGCAACTGGATCACTTCAAGGAAGCAAATCAAGTGGAAGCAATCGATTGAGAAGACCTCAAAGAAGATCCCAAAGTTCAGAGTGCAGAGCATCGGCCTGGGACTTCAAGAACTCAAGTCTCTTCCCAATTCGATCTTCTACAAGGGAGTATAATTGAAGAGCAAGGATTTCTTTATACAATTCTTCATGTACCTTTGTTCTTCTGAGTCATTGTGAGATTGTGCAAGAGTTGCTGCATAAGTCTTATGAATGAACTCTTGTTAGACTAGATCTGTTGCTAGAGGATCTAAGTCGTGTGTGCTTTTCTAGCAAGTTGTGTGTGAGCCGTTGAGCTCAGTGGTTTTGAGTCATCGTACTCAAGTTGTAGTTGAGCAGTCTTGCTCAGGTTTCTAGAGTAGTCTTGCTCTAGAGGTGTGAGAGTTGTGAACTCAGGGTGTTGGAGTTGTTAGGCTCCAGTGGGTGTGTTGTACCCAAGTTTGTTAGTGGATCCTCACTGTGTGAGGGGTGGATGTAGGAATCACATGGTGTGATTTCCGAACCACCTAAAAAATCTCTGTGCATTGATCTGATTGTGGTTTGAATTTACCTTTTGTTAGATGCATGCATAGGATCGTTTGAATTCATCTAATCAACTTGTTCACACACTCCTTTTGGTACAACTCACTCAATTTATCTTCAGATCTGTGAAATCTGTTTTTCAATTTGTCTCTGATTCAAGAGTTTTTCAAAATTGGTTAAGCTTCCGCATTAGTTGGCATAGATCTATTCAACCCCCCCTTCTAGATCTTGTCCACATCATTCCTCGATCCTTCATATTCTGGTGAACATTCTTATCAACGTTTACTGACAACTAAAGACAGCCTAGCTGTCTACTGTTCTAGCATTTAATTTATGCAGGGTCCTGAAGACGTTCTGTCATACAACGTTGGACCATACAGACGGCAGAAGACATTATCTCTTTGCGTGCTCAAATGGATAAAAGATAGTTGAAGCTTCTAAATGTCAAACAGTCTAACGTCTATCAATCCAAGAGACAACGGTTACTTCAACGGCAGTATTTCAAAAAGAAGATATAAACTCAAAGACAGAAGTGAAGAAAAACAACCAACATAGTAGAGAACAAGCATCTCGTGTTCAAACGTTCAAATTCTTCTGCGAGAAGTCTAGAGCCAAGAATCTCATTCCTCATCACCTTTAGCTCTTCGCTCTCTGTGCTGTAATAGACTTTCTAAGAGAGCTCGTGTAGTTCTGAGAGTGTGTCTTGTTTTAGATCTTTGCTCTCAGTGCTAGTGGCTTCAGATCTTGGCTACTTAAAGCTTGATCTAGGGGCTTGATCTTATTCCATTCTCTTTGTTGTTGTTCCCTTCGGTTGTGAAGGAAGACCTGGTGGGATCCAGGGTGTTGTTGTTCCCTTCGGTTGTGAAGGAAGACCTGGTGGGGTATCCAGGGTGTTGTTATTCCCTTCGGGTGTGAAGGAAGACCAGCTGAGCTGGGTGTTGTAGTGTCCTTAGGGGGACTGTACCCTAGTTAGTAGAAACCTGAGTGGTTGCTCAGGGACTGGACGTAGGACTCCTAAGGAAAGGAGGTCCGAACTAGGATAATCCTTTGTGTCGTGTGATTGCTTTCTTTGTGTGTTTGATATTTCAACTAACAGTCACTAACCTCCTTCTAAGAACGTTTGTGTGAATGTTTTTAGTTACAGGTATCTTCTAGATTATTTTTAAAAGACCCATTCACCCCCCCTCTGGGCTCGTCAACTGGGCAACAAGTGGTATCAGAGCGAGTCTCTTCGACAAAGAAAGGATCCAACGATCTGAAGAGTAAAGATCCATGGAAGCCCAAGGTAACTGTGAAGGTCAGTCTGTCAACCGACCCCCTCTCTTCGATGGTGAAGACTATCCTTACTGGAAGACCAGAATGGAATACTTTCTACAAGGCCACGACTATCAAATTTGGTCCATAGTAGAAGAAGGTGATCTGGTAGTCACAAATGAGAAAGCTTAATGGACAGATGATGACAGAAAGAAGATCTCCTTGAATTGCAAAGCAAAGAGCATCTTATGCTGTGCTCTAAGTAAGAAGGAGTTCAACAGAGTTTCAGCTTGCAAATCCTCAATGGAAATGTGGGAAAAGCTCATGATCACATATGAAGGCACAGACAAGGTAAAGGAAACAAGAATCGACATTCTTGTCACTCAGTATGAGAGATTTCAGATGCAATCAGGTGAATCCATAACTCAAATGTTCAGTCGGTTCACTGACATCACAAATGGACTAGCTGGTCTGGGGAAAACTTATGAGATTGGAGACATGGTGACGAAAATACTTAGATCCTTACCGTCCTCATGGACCCCAAAGGTCACAGCAATAGAAGAAGCTAATGACCTGAAGAGAATGTCAGTAGAAAAGCTCATTGGGTCCCTCATGGCCCATGAGATCAACATGGAAAGGCTAGGAGAGTCCTCTAGAAGAAAGAAGCACTCCAACGCCTTAAAAGCTGAAGAAGATTCACCAGAAGCAAGTTCAGCTGAGAGTGGAAGTGATGTGGACAGCGAGAATGAGGAAGCAATGCTATCTAGAAGATTGCAGTGGATTTTGGCTAAGAAGAAGAAGTTCCAATCTGGTAGAAGGCACTTCAAAAGGAATAAGGACTTCAAGAAGCCAGATGGAAAAGAGATGAAGAAAGGAGAACCCATCTGCTATGAATGTAAGAAGCCAGGACACATTAAAGCTGAGTGTCCAAAATTCAAGAAGTCGGAGTTCAGGAAGAAAGACAGCTCCAAGAAGTTCAGAAAGTACAAAAAGAAGGCGATGGCAGCAGCATGGGAGAACAGTAGCAACTCAGACAGTGAGTCAAACTCCTGCAGCGATGAAGAAGAAGCCCATTTGGCTTTCATGGCAAATACTGAAGATAAGGTAACTTCTGACTCCTCTTTTGATTCATGCAATAATTCTGATTCAGACAGTTTAGAGGAAGCATTTAATGAACTATATAATAAATATAAAGAAGTAACTAAACTATTAAAAGCTAGTAAGAAAAACAGTACTTGTTTAGAAAACACTAACTCTGATCTGAAAATAGAAAATGAAGAGTTAGAAAAACAAATAACTTAACTTAAAAGAAGAAATGAATTATTATGTGAAGACTTAAAAGATAAAAATAAACAAATAATGGAATTAGTAAAACAAGAAAATATGGATGAACTAAGAATTGAAATCAAGACTCTAACAGAAGAAAACATAAATTTATCTAGCACGTTAGAAAAATTCACAAATGGTAAAAACTCCCTCATATTAAAAGGTGCTAGAAGATCAGGTAAGAAGAAAAATGGATTAGAATATACACCCCCAGCTAATGAAGAAACCATAGTTTATCCTAAAACATATCCAACACCAAAATTTGTACCTGAAAAAGATATAGCATATAAAGCTGATTTCAAATATATAGAAAAGGTAACCAAATTATCATGCTGTAGTCACTGCAACAAGTTAGGACATATCATAACGACATGCCCAACAAGACATAAGAAATTGATAATAAAAAGTAAAATAAATGATACTAACCAATCAGGACCCAAAAGAATTTGGGTACCTAAAGCTTGATGATTTCTTTTCAGGTTAACCCTCGAGCATCCAAATGGTACTTGGATAGTGGGTGCTCAAGGCACATGTCAGGAAACCAGAAGTTATTCTCTCATCTCCAAGCTGAAGAAGGAACAGTCACTTATGGAGATAATGGGAAAGGAACGGTGATAGGCAGTGACTCTGTGAACAACACAGGAAAAATAGTCATAGAAGATGTGTTATTAGTCAAGGGATTGAAGCACAATCTCATTAGCATCAGCCAGCTGTGTGACAGAGGCCATCAAATCAAGTTTCAAGAGTCAAAGTGCAGCATACTGAAGGATGGAGCAGTCATCTTTGAAGCTAATAGAGAAAAGAATTTGTATATGCTCTATCTTGAGGAACTCAAGGAACAAGACGTCTGTCTGGCAGCAAATAAGGATAAATCTACTGAATTATGGCACAGACGACTAGGTCATTGCAACATAGATGGCATGAGAAAATTGCTGAAGAAGAATCTTGTGGAAGGTCTACCTAAGGTCAGTGCAAAAATGGATGGTGTCTGTAGACCTTGCGCTAAGGGAAAGCACACCAAGAGCTCCTTCAAGTCAAAGACGGTGGTGACCACCTCAAAACCCTTAGAGCTCCTTCATATGGATCTATTTGGGCCAATGAGGACTACCAGTCTTGGAGGAAAGAACTTTGGATTTGTCATAGTTGATGACTACTCAAGATTCACATGGGTATCATTCCTAGAGCATAAAGATGACACTTTCGAAAACATTGTCAGTTTCAGCAAGAAAGTCCAGAAAGATCAGAAGTTCAGCATTGTGTCTATCCGATCAGATCATGGTGGTGAATTTCAGAATGAAAATTTTGCTAGATTCTGTGATGATTAGGGAATTGAGCATAATTTCTCAGCACCAAGAACACCACAGCAAAATGGTATCGCTGAGAAAAAGAATAGAACCCTATTGGATATGGCAAGAACTATGCTCTCAGAATATGATCTGCCAAGATACTTCTGGGCTGAAGCAGTCAACACAGCAAGCTACATTATCAACCGAGTAATGATCAGGCCAATCCTGAAGAAGACTGCATATGAACTGTTCAAAGGGAAGAAGCCAAAGATCAGCCACTTCAAGACTTTTGGATGTCCTTGTTTCATCCACAACAATGGAAAAAGGGACATTGGTAAGCTGGATGCCAAATCAGATGAAGGCATCTTCATGGGGTACACCTCTAAACCCAAAGGCTATAGAGTATTTAATAAACACACTTTATTAATTGAACAGTCTGTACATATTATTTTTGATGAAACTAACCCTTCCTTGAGAAAGGAAGAAGATAGTGATAATGATGATACAAATGAGATGTCCAGAAACTAAAGAATACATCAATTGAGGACAAGGATGATCCACCTCTGGAAGACATGCAACAAAAGAAAATTACACATGAAAATCTTCCAAAGGAATGGAGACACAAGAAAGATCACCCACTCGAAAATATTATTGGTGATCCATCTGTAGGGGTAAGAACAAGAGGTAATGTAATTCCATGTGATTACCTAGCATTTGTTTCTCAAATAGAGCCGAGGACAGTCAATGAAGCTCTTTGTGATGAATCTTGGATATTAGCCAAGCAAGATGAACTAAATCAGTTCAAGAGAAACCAAGTATGGTCACTTGTTCCTAGACCATCAGACCAACCGGTCATTGGCACAAAATGGGTGTTCAGAAATAAATTGGATGAAACTGGTGTAATCTTAAGAAACAAGGCCAGATTGGTAGCTCAATGCTATTCTCAAGAGGAAGGCATAGATTTCGATGAAACCTATGCACCTGTGGCTAGACTTGAGGCCATTAGAATATTATTAGCATATGCATCAGCATTATACTTAAAACTATTTCAAATGGATGTTAAATCTGCATTCTTAAATTGTTTTAAAAAAGAGGAAGTTTATGTGGAACAACCCCCAGGTTTTGATGACACAGAATTTCTAATCATGTTTTTAAACTTCATAAGGCATTATATGGTTTAAAGCAAGCACCTAGGGCCTGGTATGAAAGGCTTAGTTCTTTTCTTTTAAACCATAGTTTCAATAGAGGTCAAGTAGATAGTACTATTTTCATAAAGTCAAAAGTTAAACACATTCTACTAGTTCAAATTTATATAGATGATATTATTTTTGGTTCTACTGATGAATCTCTTTGCAAGTACTTCGAAAAGTTGATGCAGGGAGAATTGGAAATGAGCATGATGGGAGAACTTAATTATTTCCTTGGACTACAAATCAAACAAGGAAAGGAAGGAACTCACATCTGTCAAGCAAAGTACACAAAAGAACTCTTGAAGAAATTTGGATACGATAATACCAAGCCACTGTCAACACCAATGAGTACATCAACAAGGATGGACAGTGATAAAGATGGTAAGAAAGTAGATCAAAAGATCTACAGAGGTATGATTGGGTCATTACTTTACTTAACAGCTAGTAGACCCGATATTCTATTTAGTGTATGCATGTGTGCTAGGTATCAGGCCAATCCTAGATAATTACATTTAATTTCTGTGAAAAGAATATTTAGATATTTAGTAAGAACTCATGACTTAGGTCTGTGGTATCCAAAATGTTGTGAAATTAACTTAGTAGGTTATTCTGATGCTGACTATGCTGGATGCAAATTAGATAGAAAAAGCACCAGTGGTTGTTGTCAATTTTTTGCAAGATGTTTGATATCTTGGTCTTCAAAGAAACAAAATTCAGTGGCACTATCTACAGCTGAAGCTGAGTACGTAGCTACTGGAAGTTGCTGTACACAACTCTTATAGATAAAGCAACAACTTGAAGATTTCAAATTAAACATCAAATCCATTCCACTGTTGTGTGACAACACTAGTGCCATTAATCTCACCAAGAATCCAGTTCAACATTCAAGGACCAAGCATATTGAGGTTAGATATCATTTTATTCGTGATCATGTAGCAAATGGTAATATTGAAATATCTTTTATTGATATAAATGGTCAGTTAGCAGACATTTTCACAAAAGTCTTACCCGAGGAGAGATTCACATCTCTTAGAAGGGAATTAGGCATGTGCAATTTGTGAAAAAGGTCTTGTTTAAAACTAGCACATTAAATTTCATAATTAAGTAATTTTTCCTCCATGGCTTTAAGCAAAAGAAATTCAAATTATCCTTTGTAACCGCTCTCATTGAAGTCGGCTTGAATAGTCAAACTCTTTTGTCTTCTTCTGCCGTCTTTTGGCGCCTCACTTTCCACACCGTATTTATTTATTCTTAAAATCTATGAGAGAACAATTCATATCCCATCTTCTACCTTTACCCTCTTTCGTCTGGTTCCTTGAGCCGATGCCCTAGCAAGTTCGACATCGACTCTCTGCAAAGTTTGAAGCCTCTCTCTCCTTCCCGCGAAACTTCTTGAGGGCTTTCACTCCTCCTTCCTTCTCAACCCTCCAGAAAACTTCCTCACCGGATTCCATGGCCGCATCCTTAGTTTCCGGAAGTTTGGGTGGCTACAGCGCCGTGTTCCTTACTCCTGAGTAGCAGGAGAGGTTCACCTTCATAAAGACGAAGCTGTGTGGAAATAAAGAGGTTGATATTGTAGATCTGGAGAAAAATGGGATGCACAGTGTGGTGGCCACAATTATCAGGATGCAATGGATGGGAATCGCAACCCTCTCGGAAGTAAGCTATCCAGATCTTGTTAAAGCCTTTTATGTTTGTTTGAAATCAGAGGCAGATGGATCCCTGACATCCTTTGTCAAGGGAATCGAAATCAGGATCGACCGTGAGTTTTTGAAAAACCTAGTTGGTGTATGTACATCTGGTCGGAGTGGAATTCACTCAGTAGATATTCAAGCAAAGGGTCTAGGTATCATTGGTCCAGACTTCAGGCTGAAAGATGGAAAGCTAGACATCAATCAGCTAAATGCCTTCAATAGGATTTTGCATTTCATAGTGTGTCAGATTCTGGCTCCAAGAAGTGCCACCTTCTCATCTTGTACCAAGGCCGACTCAGACTTGATGTTTTGGGCCATCCAAAACAGGGAAATCAATATGGCTGAAGTTATGATAGAAAGGATGAAGTTCGCCAGAGATCAGATTTGGGATACTAAGAGCAAGCTAAACGTCTCTCTGCCTTATGCTCACCTGCTCACCAAAGTATTCAAACACTTTGGTGTTGATCTATCAGGGGCAGTCACTGAGAAGATGGGCCAAGCAATTAGGTCCAGAAACCTGAAGAAAAGTGATTTTTCATTTCAAAATGGTACCTAGTCCAAAGCTTCAGTAGCAGAGGGAGAGGCCATCATAGGTGATCTTCAGGAAGAAGCAGCAGAAACAGCAGCAGAGTAGCCAGTAGCAGTCCAATCAGCAGCAGTAGAAGCTTTAGTAGCAATTGAGCCAGCAGCACCATCAGCTCCAGAATTAGCCGGATCACCTTTGATCGAAACTCCAGCAGAAGAAGCAATGGCAAGTGCAGCAGATCCCTCACCCACCTCCATCGTTGCCTCTATCCTTAAAGAGGTATTGGATTCTATTCACTCCACTCCAGTCACTTCAGAGACTGGTGGAATTGCAGAAGAAGTTGTGGCATCAGGCCACATTGAGGAATCAGTGGAAGCATCAGTTCAAGAGGAGCAGTCTAATACTCCATCAAGTGTTATTTTGGAAGATGCTCCCATTCAGGGGGAGCAAGAATTCATGGAAGAAGATGCTCCTGCTCAGGGGGAGCAATCCAAGGAAGGTCAAGAAGAAGAAGCGGCTCACCATGATGAGCCAATGGGTGATGTACCAGTTGATGAAGACCTACCTCATGATCAGGATGATGTCAGAGAAGGGGAGACAGCCAGCTCCTCAGATTCAGATGATGATCAGCCTCCTCCAGCTTCAGAGGCTAGGCAGAAAGGGAAAGAAGTGGAGCCTGAAGTACCACTCTTATCAGATACTCCACATGAAAGACAAATAAGGCAGAAGATTGTAATAAATTTGAAGCCTGTGATTGAGAGACTTGATGCTCAAGGCACTATCCTGTGCTCTCTTCAATCTGATGTATCCTCCATCTTCATGAGCCAAGCATCAGCTACAAAGGAAATTTCCAACATAAGAAATGCCATGAAGTGGTTTAACCAGGAAATGGGGTCTATGAAAAGTTTGATGGGAGACATTCTCAAGGTGGTTGGAGCTCAAATTCCTCCTCCTCCACCTCCTACAGCCCAGTTTCCGGAGTCAGGGCCTTCAAGGCCATTAGTTCAAGGGGCAGGGCCAACAGGGCCAGAAGCAGCAGCAGCACCAGCAGAGGCAGCAGTAAATGTTGAAGGGCCATCTGAGCCAGGTGATCAGGTTAAAGGGCCTCCAGGGCAAGCTGAGCAAGGGTCAGGGCCATCAGGGCCATTGGAGAGTGAGTTTGTGCAGAAAGAGGCAGCAGAGTCCTTGGCACCCAAGCCCCCAGCTCCCTCTTCTCCCTCTCACACACCTATTCCTCCAACTCCACCATCAGCTCCTACAGCTCCTCCTGCTCCACAAACATTCAAGAAGCCTCAATCCAGACCAATTTCCTCTCCCACTCCATTTCCTCCTCATTCCACCTCATCTCCTTCTCCTATTTTTGAGGCCCCTCCAGCATCCTCAGCTGGAGCCTCCTCCTCCTCCTCTGGTCCCTCCCTTGGACCAGTTGATGACATTCTCACTACCTCTCATTCATTTCTTCATCCTTCTCCTCCACCCTCTTTCATCACTATAATCCCTGAGACAGCTCAAATTGACTCTCCCTTTATAGAAAAAATAAAGGATGAGTTTGAGGAAGGCATTCTCAGGTCTGTGCTGAAGGTTGGGGAGCACATCCATAGGGCAGACTCTTCCAGTCCTGCACCTAAGAAGAGGAAAATTTCTCCTACCTCCTCCATTTTCACTGAGCCTAAATACCCTCCTTTGTGGTTTTCCCTCACAGTGGTCACCAAAAATAAACCATTGTATAGAGAATATCTCTCAAAGGTTGTTCTTGCCACCATCATTAACCTTCCATTCCTAAATCTAACAGAGCATTTACACACCATCCTACCCTTCACCTCTCTTTCAAAATCCGAAAAATCCAAAGTCTTCTCTGTTGCCCACTCCAAAACTGAAGAGCAGTGGGGCAAAGGCCACAAAGATCTCTTCGAAAGATACATTCTCGCCAAATCTACCAGATTCCCTCCAAGGGACCACTCCCTGACCTTATCAGAATGGTTTAGGATATATCATAGAGAACTTTGGGCACCATTCATTAGAAAGGAAATCAAAATGATCAGACATTTCATGCTATTCAACAATTACCGATATGTCCATAGACTTCCAGAGGTTCAGCTTAGCCAACTCAGAAACGCCATTTCAGCTCTGTCTCCGGATATCTCCCAGTCTTCAGATGTTCAGGTAGATTTTGCTACCCTCCAAGTACCTGAAGAGATAGTCCTTCCTCAAATCCATTTTCTAGTTATGGAATCCTCTGTAGGATCCATCATCTTTGAGCGTTTTTCCAGAGTAATGGGCAGAATTAAAGTACAGAAAGGCTGCCTGGTTGCTTTTCCTAGATTCCTATTTCGGGAATATCACTAGGGGCATATAAGTGCTGAAGTTCTAGCCCCCATTCTGTCTGAATGTGAAAGGCTGACATCCTCCGAATGGTTCAAGTTCTACCCCTTGTCAGCTCAGCAGTTGTCTGCACTCAATGAAGCTCTGTCCAGGGAAGCCAAACCAGCTATCTCTCCTGCTACTTTCTTAGATATGAATTCTATACATCTTGTTAATGACCCTTTCAAAGTCTGGGAGGAACGATACAAAGTATATGTAGCTCTTCATAAAGCTCTCAGAGAAAATCACAATCACTATCTTGTGTCCATAGATCAGTTTCTTACCTGTGCCAGCTTTGGGACTCGTCGTTTCCTAAAGATGACTATGGATAAGGAGGCTTATGCTGATCTTCTCTACAAGCACCTAGATCTTCATCTCAAAAGGATGGCTTCCTCCATGGGACCAACCTACACTTTGTCTTTTGGAGTCTTTAAAACTCATTTTGAAGAGCAGGAAGCACAGGCATGGGAAACCATCTCCCATTTTGCCTCTCTTTTGTCTCCTGCCTTCTATTTACCTGTACCTCCGCAAAGTTAATGAAATCTCCTACTTTGTGTACTCCTATTTTCTTTCTCTCTTCTTTCTTTGTCTCAGATTGTCTTTTTGCTCAATGACAAAAAGGGGGAGAAAATTAGCATGTCTGAAATACATTCTAATAATTTTTAAGGAAGAAAATTACCATGTCTTATCTTCAGACTAATTTCAGATATTTTTCATCCATGCTTATTGTTCAGTTTTGTCATCACCAAAAAGGGGGAGATTGATGATCAGTCTGTCCCCATGTAATTTTAATTAATTACATATGTATTTTGGTGATTAACAAAACTAAACTAGATTTTATCAATAATACATAATGAATATTTCATAAGTCTTAGGTACAGGAAAAATACCAAGGTCAAGCAAAGCCAATAAAGGTATGAATTACTTCTCTGAAGCCTTAATTTTTTCAACATGATATTTCTTAGAGTCCATATCGATTTCTGTTGAAGATCGTAACGATTTCCTTGTAAGACTGAAAAGTCATATTGTTTCAAACAAGTCGATCCCATAACGATTCTATAAGTTATCGTAACGATTTCTTTAGAGCTCGTAACGACTTGCCTGTCATAACGATTCTATAAGTCATCACAACGATTTCTTTAGAACTCGCAACGACTTGCTCGCCGCAACGATTCTATAAGTAATCATAACGATTTCTTTAGAACTCGCAACGACTTGCTCGCCGCAACGATTCTATAAGTAATCATAACGATTTCTTTAGAACTTGCAACGACTTGCCTGTCATAACGATTCTATAAGTTATCGTAACGATTTCTTTAGAGCTCGTAACGACTTGCCTGTCATAACGATTCTATAAGTCATCGCAACGATTTCTTTAGAACTCGCAATGACTTGCTCGCCGTAACGATTCTATAAGTAATCATAACGATTTCTTTAGAACTCGCAACGACTTGCTCGCCGTAACGATTCTATAAGTAATCATAACGATTTCTTTAGAACTCGCAACAACTTGCTCTCCGTAACGATTCTATAAGTAATCATAACGATTTCTTTAGAACTTGCAACGACTTGCTCGCCGCAACGATTCTATAAGTGCTCATAACGATTTCCTTTACACAACGATTTCTTAAGTGCTCATAACGATTTGGTTTACGCAACGATTTCTTTAAGCGCTTATAACAATTTGCTTTAAGCAACGATTTCTTTAGAGCTCACAACGACTTGATAAGTGTTCATAACGATTTCCCTGTTGAACACATAAACTTGCTTTAACGATTTGCCCTCTATAATGACTTGTTAGTATTCGTAACGATTTCATAAGTCATATAGACAACGACTTCACAGTTTATATGGATTTGACTGTTATCTTATCTCTTGAAGCATTGACTAGTCAAAGTCACGCAGTTATCTATCTGTCACTCCTGCATTTATGAAATCTGAACGTACCTCTGCATGCATACAGACGATATCATCCATTATAGTGCATCTTCTGTCATTATCCTTTAGAAGAAACTATTTTAGCATTGATATTCTGGTGAACATTCTTATCAATGTTTACTGGCAACTAAAGACAGCCTAGCTGTCTACTGTTCTAGCATTTAATTTATGCAGGGTCCTGAAGAAGTTTTGTCATACAACGTTGGACCATAAATACGGCAGAAGACATTATCTCTTTGTGTGCTCAAATGGATAAAAGATAGTTGAAGCTTCCAAATGTCAAACAGTCTAACGTCTATCAATTCAAGAGACAACGGTTACTTCAACGGCAGTATTTCAAAAAGAAGATATAAACTCAAAGACAGAAGTGAAGAAAAACAACCAACGTAGTAGAGAACAAGCATATCGTGTTCAAACGTTCAAATTCTTCTGCGAGAAGTCTAGAGCCAAGAATCTCATTCCTCATCACCTTTAGCTCTTCGCCCTCTGTGCTGTAATAGACTTTCTAAGAGAGCTCGTGTAGTTCTGAGAGTGTGTCATTTCCCCTCATATTTTGATGATGACAAGTTGTGATTTTAATGCATTATCATTGGAACATGTAAAATACATCACCTGAAATTACAATATTCAAAAAGCATGTTTCCAAGCACATTTATCATTGATATTCATGATAATATATTTATCTAATGATTTATGTGTTTATTTTCTCAGGAACAAACATTTTCTGCAAAGGTAGTGTCGACACAACCAACCTTGGTGTCGACACAATGGCTCAGAACAAAGGCAAAAATGTGAAGAAAAGTCCATCTCAGGTCGACACGAGTCTAGAGCAGGTCGACACCACCCCATCTCAGGTCGACACCAAATCAGGCAGTGTCGACACTAGATAGCCTTCCCAGAAGGCCAGTTTTGTTGTCTGGGACAGCAGGTCGACACCATCTGATCTCAGGTCGACACTAGAGACCTCTTCCAGGGAACTGTTTGGCCAGTCTGGGACAGTGTGTCGACACACCCCTTGGGCAGGTCGACACACTCCGGAATCTCTGTGACTTAAGATTCCTCCTGGACACGTGGCACCCTAGGGAGATGTCAGATCAACATTGGGTCGTGTGCCCAAGTACCCCAAGGGTATCTTTCGGATATTTAGGGTATAAATACCCTCCTTAAGGGCACTCATCCCAAGAGCATCTCAGAAGAGCCTCCAGAAACCTCCAAGCGGCGGCCAGAGAGTCTCTCCTCCCTGTTCTTGCTCTCTCTTGTGCTTCACACCTCAATTCACCCTTCTCCAAGCACAATGATCGAAGTCTGATCAACATGAAGCACTAACATCAACTTCAAAGGAGCATATCAAGTAGAAGCCTGCAATTGTGAAGCTCTCAAGGAAGATCCCAAGATCAAAAGTGCAGAGCATCGGCCAAGAGACTTCAAGTGATCAAGATTCTTCCAATTCGGCCTCTACAAGGGAGTTTTCTTGAAGAACAAGAATTGTCAACTAGAGTCTAAAGTCTTTCTTGTCTCTTCCTGGCTATTCTGGAAGTTGTGCATAATCTGTTGCACCAATCTTCTTGAATAGGCCTTAATAGATCAGATCATGGCTAGAGGATCTGCATCTTGTTGTTTTTGTTCTAGCATGTGGTTGTGAGCCTGTGTGCTCAGGTCTTTGAGTCGTTGCACTCAAGTTGGGTTGTTGAGCAGTCTTGCTCAGAGTCTAGAGTAGTCTTGCTCTAGGTAGTGTGTGAGTTGTCTAACTCACTTGTGGAGTTGTCAGGCTCCTGTGTGGGTTGTGTTACCCAGGTTGTTAGTGGATCCTCACTGTGTGTGAGGGGTGGATGTAGGAGTCACATGGTGTGATTTCTGAACCACCTAAAAATCTCTGTGCATTGGTCTCTTTGTGGTTTGAAATTACTCTTCGATAGATGAATGCATAGGATCATTTGAATCTATCTAATCAACCTGTTTTCACTTTCCAATTGTTTTAACTCACTTAATATCTTCTCAGATCTGTGAAATTTGCTTTTAATCTAACTCTGATTCAAAGGTTTTTCAAAACTGGTTTAGCTTCCGCATTAGTTGGCCTAGATCTATTCACCCCCCCCTTCTAGATCTTGTCCACACCTTCTTTCGATCCTTCAATTGGTATCAGAGAGGGTTTACACTTGATCTGATCTGATCTGAGTAGTTTCTGAGTGTTCTGTGTTGCTTGTTTGCTTGCTTGTTTGTTTTGCTGAGTGTTTCCTTCCTTGCACCATCTATTTAAGTAAATGGATTCCAGAGGATTCATAGCTGAGGGTCATTCCATAAATAGGCCACCATTCTTTAATGGAACGGACTATTCTTATTGGAAAAATAGAATGTAAGTGTTTCTAAGAGCCCAAAACTATGAAATCTGAAAAGTAGTGGAAGTAGGACCCTATGAAAACCAGGGAGAGGAAGAAACCTGGACTAGGGAACAGATAAGAAGAGCTACATTGAATTATAGTGCCATGAACATGATTCAATGTGCTGTTCACCCCAAAGAGTACTCAAGAATCTCAATGTGCAAATCGGCCAAAGAGAAGTGGGATAAACTTGAGGTACTCTATGAGGGAACATCTCAGGTTAAAGAAACCAAGGCTAACATACTTGTCTCAGAATATGAATTGTTTATGATGAAGTCTAATGAGACAATCTCTGAAATATTTGCCAGGTTCATGATCATAGTCAACGGACTGAAGGCCTTAGGTAAGGACTATACTGATGCTGACTTGGTAAGAAAGATTCTATGCTCTCTCTCTTCAATTTGGCACACAAAAGCCACTGTTATTGAAGATTCTAAAGATCTGTCCAAAATCTCTTTGGATGAATTAATAGGATCTTTAATGACATATGAAATCAACTTAAAGAGAAATGAAGAACACATAATCAAAACCAAGCCAGTAGCATTAAATGCCTCATCTAGTAACAAGGACAAAAGTCAGGATAAAATCAGTTCTGATGAGTCTGAGTCAAATGAGGATGAAATTGCCCTCATGACTAGACAATTCAAAAAATTCTTGAAATATAGAAAAAGAACATTTTCTGGTAAAAAGAAATACTCTTCAGGTAAAAGAAACACACCATTTTCTAATGCAAACTCTAACAAGAATAAAAAATCTGACGATATTGTCAATTGCTACAGGTGCAACAAGCCAGGACATATGAAGGGAGAATGTCTTGAGAACAAGAAGGAGAAGCACAAGAAAATTCACAAATTCAAGAAGCCAAAGGCCATGGTAGCCACTTGGTCTGATGAGGACACAAGTGAAAATGAAGAAGAAGAAAAATCCTCAAGCTCTGGAAGTGAGGAGATTTGCTTCATGGCAAACAGCTCAGATGGAAAGGTAAGCACTTCTTTTGAAAAATTTTCTGTTGAAGATTGGCAGGATGCTTATGCTGAATTAGTTGAGAACTATACTGAAATGAGGAAAGAAAATAGACATCTCAAAAAGAAAATTGAAAGCATTTACAATAATCAATCCTCAAACAAAAGAATTTATGAACTAGAAAAAGAAGTGACAGAATTGAATGAAGAAAAAGAAAATCTTCTGAATCTGATTGATGAACTCAAGCTAGCCTCTCAAAAGGCCACCAATGAATTCAAAGACTTATCTGAGAAGCTGGAAAATGAAAACCAAGATAAACAACAAAAGATTGAAGAAATCAAAATCTTGGAAAACCAGCTAAGACAAAAAGATGAAGTTATTGAAACATTCACAAATGGCAAAGATAATTTAGAGGCCTTGTTGGGAACAAATATGAAATCAATTTTCATGGACTAGGATTTAACAAACAGAAACCTAACAAAGGTAAATCAGGTGAGAAGAAAGATAAAGCACCATTAATTGAATTTGTCAAAGGTCCTAATCTTGAGAACACAGAAATAAAACAAACATCAAGCAAAACACAAAAAATCCAAAAACTCAGAACAAAGACAAGGCAACCAGGTCGACACAATCTTCTGACAGGTCGACACCAGTCCACAAGAAGAAGGCTTCTGTGGCTGTAGTGTCGACACCAGTCAAAGAGAGGTCGACCTGCTCAACAAACAACAAAATTAAAGATTCAAATAAAAATTTGAAAAATAAGAAAAAGTCAAAGGAAGTCATTCATGAAGAACCTTGGACTTCCAAGACAAGTTATCAAGCTGATTGGAGCCAATGGTATAACAATCTATGTTGGTATCATCCTCAATTTTTCTATCCAAACTTTCTGATGTACCAACAAAATCTTGGATTCCACCTCCTAATCTGAATTCTCATGCTCAAATGAAAAACACCCCTCCTACCAAAAACTCTAGTGTTTTCATTCCTAAAGAAAAGAAGAAAATGAAAAAGTCAGAGAACACCAATGTCATAAAACCAAAATTAAAAACAAACCAAATTTGGATAAGAAAAGATTTGATGAAAATGTCCAAACATTCTGATGGTCCCAACACTGTTTGGGTACCAAAATCTTCTCTTCATTGATTGATCTTGCAGGAAGGTCGTGCACCCAATTCAAACGTGTGGTTCCTTGATAGTGGGTGTTCACGACACATGACTGGAGATAAAGCAAAATTTTCTTTCCTGCTAGAGAAAGAGGGAGGTTCAGTAACATTTGGAGGTAAAAATAAAAGAAAGATCATTGGATCTGGAAAGGTTGGTCAAACTTCCTCAAACTCTGTTGATAGTGTTTTATTAGTTGATGGTCTTGATTACAACTTGCTCATATCAGCCAACTATGTGACAAAGGTCACAAAGTTGTGTTTGAATCTGATTTTTGCAAAATAATTGATTCATCAACTGATAAAATTAAATTTTTTGGAAAAAGGGAAAACAATGTTTATATGATTGACCTTAATAAAAACTTTTCTGAAAACATTTGCTTTGTTGCTAATAAAGATGAAATTGCATGGACTTGGCCATGTAAGTTTCAGAACTTTAAATAAATTGTTAAGGCTGAATCTGGTTAAGGGTCTTCCTGAATCCTTTTCAAATGTTGAAAATCAAGTTTGTGGGATCTGTGCCCAAGGTAAATAAACCAGAAAATCTTTTAAGAACTTCAATGAAGTACTCACATCTAGGCCACTAGAACTACTTCACATGGACCTTTTTGGCCCAACAAGAATTCTAAGTCTAACTGGCAAGAGATATGGGTTTGTAATCATTGATGATTTTACTAGATTTACTTGGGTCATTTTCTTGTCCCACAAAAGTGATACTTGCCTTGAGTTCAGGAAATTCTGTACCACTGCCTTAACAAATTTTTCATATAAAATCAAAAATATTTTGACTGATCATGGGGGAGAATTTGAAAACCAATCCTTTTCTGATTTATGTGCTGAACTTCAAATTTTCCACAAGTTTTCTTCACCAAGAACTCCAGAACAAAATGGAGTTGTAGAAAGGAAGAACAGAACTCTTGTGGAAATGGCTAGATCCATGCTCCTTGAGAGTAATTTGCCCAAATCCTTCTGGGCTGAAGCTGTAAACAAAGCAAATCATATTCTCAATAGATCATTGGTCAGACCAAAAATCAAGAAAACCCCCTATGAATTATTGAAAAACAAAAAGCCAACTGTTTCCTATTTCAAAATCTTTGGGTGCAAATGTTATGTACACAACAATAATAAAGAAAATCTTGACAAGTTTGATGCTAAGAGTCAGGAAGTTATCTTCCTTGGCTATTCAGAAGTGTCAAGAGCTTTCAGAGTGTACATTCTCAAAAACAAAACTGTTGAAGAGTCTCCTCATATTATATTTGATGAAAATTCCTTTTCAACTAACACTTCTAAATCTTGCAGGAAAATAGGACAGTGAAGAGGATGACTTCATTGTGGACTCTTCACCAACTGTTGAGGAACTTGAAGACTGTGGTGAGAATTTGAACAACAACTCACCATCTTCAAGTGGATCAGGTAACATTGCTCCAGATTTAGATAACCCTCAACAGGTATCTACTGAACATCGAATCTTGAGAGATCACCCATTGGATAATGTAGTTGGTAACTTGCATGATAAAGTTAGGACTAGATCATCATTTATGCTTTCTATTGAAGAAGATCCACTAGCTCTAATTTCCCAAATTGAACCAAAGTCAATTGATGAAGCTTTATCAAGTTTTGATTGGATTAATGCCATGCATGATGAAGTTCATCAATTTGAAAGAAATCAAGTATGTGAATTAGTACCTAGACCTAGTGATCAAACAGTCATTGGCACTAGATGGGTCTTCAGAAATAAACTGAATGAATCTGGTCATGTCATAAGAAATAAAGCTAGGCTAGTTGCAAAGGGTACAATCAAGAGTTTGGAATTGATTTTGAAGAGTCATATGCCCCTGTAGCTAGACTAGAAGCAGTTAGAATTTTCCTTGCTTTTGCATCCTCCATGAAATTAAAGTTTATCAAATGGATGTTAAAAGTGCATTTTTAAATGGATATATCAAGGAAAATGTTTTTGTTGAACAACCTCCTGGATTTGAAAATGAAAAACATCCTAACCATGTTTTCAAGCTTCATAAGGCTCTATATGGTCTTAAACAAGCTCCAAGAGCTTGGTATGACCGTTTGAGTTCTTTTTTGCTTGAAAAAGGATACTCTAGAGGAACTGTTGATCAAACATTGTTCACAAAAACTATCAATAATCAAATAATTGTTGTCCAAATTTATGTTGATGACATAATATTTGGATCAACCCATAAAGGCCTGTGTAATGAATTTTCCAATCAAATGAAAAATGAATTTGAAATGAGTTTAATGGGAGATCTAAAATTTTTCTTGGGATTGCAGGTTAACCAAACTCATGAGGGGATCTTCATCAGTCAAACCAAGTATGTCAAAGAACTTCTGAAAAGTTTGACTTTCAGAACCTCAAGCATTCAAACACACCAATTGCTATTAATGCTAAGCTAGAAGAAGACTCAAATGGTAAGTCAGTAGACCAAAAGACCTACAGAGGTATGATTGGTTCTCTACTTTATCTTACAACTTCTAGACCTGATATTCAGTTTAGTGTGTGTTTGTGTGCTAGATTTCAATCAAATCCTAAAGAAAGTCACATGCTAGCTGTTAAAAGAATTTTCAAATATCTTGTTGGAACATGTGATTTAGGAATTTGGTATCCTGTCAACTGCAAGTTAGATTTGATTGCCTATTGTGATGCTGACTATGCTGGTTGTAAATTAGATAGAAAAAGCACAAGTGGCTTGTGTTTGTACTTAGGTGGGTGTCTAATCTCTTGGGCTTCTAAGAAGCAACATTCAGTTGCTCTGTCCACTGCAGAGGCTGAGTATGTTGCAGCAGGTAGGTGTGGAACCCAAATTCTTTGGGTGAAACATCAACTTCTTGATTACAACTAAGAGTTAGGTTGTGTTCCCATCCTTTGTGATAACACAAGTGCAATAAATCTGTCTAAAAATCCCATTCAGCATTCCAGAACCAAGCATATTGAAATTAGGCATCATTTCTTGAGAGATGAGGTAGCAAAGAAATCTTTTGAACTCCATTTCATAGAAACTGAAAGGCAAATTGCTGACATTTTCACAAAACCCCTTCCTGACAGTAGATTCTCATCCTTAAGGAGAGAACTTGGTCTTTGTAAATGTCCATTGGGATCGGGTTGAGTGTTAGGCATTTCCTGAGGGGGAGTTCATTGCATCATCATACTAATTTGCTTCCTTGATTCATCATATCTCTCTCCACTTCACCTCTAATTCTTTGGTCAATGAACACTTCACCTCACATTGTGTTGAACTTCTTGGTATATCAAATGGTGATTTAAAGAAGGACAAGTTCTGCTTGTCTGGACACTTTCACTATGCGAGAGTATATGTGTCCGCCAAGTACCAAGAAATGAATATGCAATTGCTGAGGGGGAGCTTTTGTTGTTCAAAGAGAATTATTTCTGATTTCAAAAACTTGCATCTCTATTCTGATGAAAAGTGGTTGAAATCATCATCTCAGGGGGAGCTAGAAAATTCACAAGTCATATATTTTGAAAAAAATTCAAAACATCTCTTGCATTACATCAATTTCCATGCATGATGTCCTCATTCAGGTGTCTAGAGTCTCAAAATGATCCTTTGAGTGATCTATTATATTCATTTGTCAACTCTCACCTATATTTTCAAAACAATAGAAATTCAGATTTCTTTCAAAGACTGAAGGATAATTTGTGCATTGAATCTAAACATATTTTTGTTTGCAATTGATGTTGGATATAGATGATATCTTTTTTGTCAAAAATCTCCAAAAAATTGTCAATTCAACAGAGCAATGGCACATGTGCTGAGAAACTGCACACCTTCATAATGAATGAAGTGCCATGTATGTCATGAGGCACTAATGCTATCTCTGTTCAAAGGGGTTTAAAATTCAAAAATAAATAAAAAGCAAAATAAATATGTCCTATTCTTTTTAGATGATGACTGAGTAACTGGAAATATTGACGTCTAAAAAATGTATATTTTCATATCAAAAGGTCATCATTTACCCCTTTGAGACTTGATAATGGATAAATCTTTAGTATCCAAGGACTATAGTGTGTGAAAAGCATTAGTTCTTGAGTGAACAAGACATATCTCATTTGATAGTTTGTTTCAAAAACAAAATGTGTATATCTTTGGAGAATTGTTTTAAAAGAATCACTCTTGTCATCATCAAGTTGTTCTTAAAAAATTGTTTACTATCAACACACTTGTTTTCAGTCTGAAAGATTTTTTTTATCTCTTTGGAATTGAAGAATATGAAAGTGTGAAGTTGATTGTTAAATGTTTTATATCCCTCAAATTATCATTTTCATGACTCAAGTAACTGAATGCTCATATCCTGTTGGATATTGTGTAAAACTTGAATTGTGCTGAATTTTTGCAAAATTTAACAAATGAATTTTATAGTCTCTTAAATATCCTTGAAATGATCATTTCACACATTGATTATCATTATAAAGATGTCCCAAAAGTCACATACTTTTTTCCCTACTCAAAATCCAAAATCTTCATCAGGCCAGGTCGACACTAACCCATCTAGTGTCGACACACTTTGAGTCAGGTCGACACTAACCTCCTCTAGTGTCGACACTGACCCCTGCCAGACCCATTTAAACCGTGGGCACCGGTTAAGAACATGTTGTTCCTGCAGGATAGGTTATCCAAAACCCCCTTTCTTCTTCTCCAGGTCGACCCGACGGTGGGCATTCTTCTGGTTTCCGGCAAGGGTTTTGAACTCTCTCCATCTCCTCTCTCCTCCATCTCATCTCCATTCAATTTCTCTCATTCCTCTCTCTCTCCAGCACCCGATTCCACTCTGCTCTCATGGCACCAAAGCAGCATCCTCGCCGTGGAGCCAAATCAAGGGCCTCGGCAAGGCCCATTCCAGCGGATGAGGTTCCTTCCACTGAAAGGAGATCAAAGCGTCGACATGATCCTGTGAGCAGCCAGGGTCTGTATCTGCTAAGAGAGGTAGGGCTTCCTCTTCAGGTCGAGGGTCCATGTACCCTAGGAGGAAAACCCTAGAGTCTTCTCCTGACATTTCTGAGAAGTCCTCATCCTCATCCTCATCATCATCCTCCTCATCAGAGTCCTCCCAGCCCTCTAGAAGACCCCCTTCCAAACCCCTCAGTGCCAGGAAGACCATACTGAAACCAAGAGCAGTAGATTTGGATGACAGAGAATTGATAGCTACATTTCCTGAAGTCTTGGGCTTCTTCAACTTTCAGTCTTGGCAGTCTTTCATTTCAAAATTTCGTATCACTTACCCTAGGCTTGTCCAAGAGTTTTATCAGCATTTGGAGTGCACAGATGAAGGGTATAAGTCTAAGGTCAAGGATGTTGCAATTGATATGCCAACAGACCTAGCAGCCACAATATTCAAGATCCCAGATGAAGGTGAAGACTATCATAATTTTGAATTTAACCTTCATGAAGCCTACACCATATTGACTGGTTTGCCGACAGATGAGTCAGACATTAAGCAAACCCATGTCACCAAATTCAACACCAACACCTTTCCCCCTGTCTTGAGGCTTACCCATCACATGCTCACTACCATCATCACACCTCAAGGTGGTGGGAGAGATAGGCTGACAGACATCCAACGGTTTATCCTGTTCTGTATGAGCAAGAATCTGAAGATAAACCTTCATGTAATCATGTGCCAGATAATCTCTGAGACCACCAGGGAAGACTTGAAAAGATCACTTCCATATGCAGCTCATTTGACTGCAGTATTCAAGCACTTTGGTGTGCCTCTAGAGAATGAGAAATCAGAGAAAATCCCTAAGTCAAACATTTACTGCTTTAAGCATGTGCAGAAATTCATGGGATTTAGAATTGTTGGTTATCAAGTGAGAAGAGGGCCAGCTGCAGTAGAGGCCCCTGTAGTTCAAGAGGATCAGCCTCAAATGCAATAGGAACAGCCTGCAATGCAAGAGGACCAGCCTCAAGTGCAAGAGGACCAGTCTCAAATGCAAGAGGACCAGCCTCAAGTGCATGAGGACCAGCCTCAAATGCAAGAGGACCAGCCTCCCATCAATGAGGACTAGCCTCCTATGGCAGCTCAAGCTAATGACCCACTTATAGCCTCTCATTCACCTCACCTTCAGCCTTCCTCCTCCATGAACTTTGACACTGAAATACCATCTTTTTCTCCACAACATCCAGTTCATGCATCCTCATCCTTTGGTGGACCTTCTGTTCCACCAGAGTTGCTCTCTTTCCTAAATGACAAGTTTGACACCTTGAACAACTCTATTCAGACCATGTCATCAAATTTTGAGTTGAGGATTCAGAGATTGGAGAACACAGTATCTGCTAAATTCATTGAGCAAAAGGCAGCCTCAGACTATGCTGCCCAAAGGTTCAACAGATTGATTGGGACAATGGGAGATGCTTCGATTGAGCTGAAGGAGCACCAAAAAACATTGGAAACTGTTCTTCAGGGAATTTTGGCAAATTCCCAAGCTGATGTATTCAACACCAAGCAGACACACTCTGAGATAAGCAAAACAAGACTATCATTTGCACACCTAGTGGATGACTTGGAGAATATGAAGAATCTATCTGCTCATATAGATGAAGAAATGTCTGCACTCAAGCAAGAATTCAAAGTATTGAATAGGCCTGGTTGGTCAACTGGTTCGTCTTCCTCTTCACAACCAAGGCCAAATGAGTTCAGTGCACTTCAAGCTTCAATATCAAAAAATTCAGAAAGAATGGAGCATCTTCTGCACACAAGATCTCCACTCTTCAAACTCAAATGAAATATAGTATGACTTCAATGGAAAAGAGGCTATCAGATATTGAGCAAATTCTGTTACCCATTCCTCCTCCTCCTCCTCAGTAATGTAACTTATTTTGATAATGTCAAAGGGGGAGAAGTCAGTTTGAAATTGTAATGTTCACATTTTGAATGAAATGAAATGAATAGAAATTTCTATGTTCATTATTTGTGCCTGAATGTGATTGAATGTGATTGCAAATCTTATGAATGAATTTGAATGTGATGAATGCTTGTCAAACTGCTTGACTTGTGTATTTCAAATGTGTATAAATCTCAATGTCACTAAAAATTTCTCAAAGGTCCTTGACAAGTACAAATGAAAGAAAATGAAAATGCTTGAAATCACATCTCATTGAATTCTTCCAATTCCAAATGAACTTAATGTTACCATCATCAAAAAGGGGGAGATTGTTGGGTTGAGTGTGAAAAATTAAATCATTTCCCCTCATATTTTGATGATGACAAGTTGTGATTTTAATGCATAATCATTGGAACATGTAAAATACATCACCTGAAATTACAATATTCAAAAAGCATGTTTCCAAGCACATTTATCATTGATATTTATGATAATATATTTATCTAATGATTTATGTGTTTATTTTCTCAGGAACAAACATTTTCTGCAAAGGTAGTGTCGACACAACCAACCTTGGTGTCGACACAATGGCTCAAAATAAAGGTAGAAATGTGAAGAAAAGTCCATCTCAGGTCGACACGAGTCCAGAGCAGGTCGACACCACCCCATCTCAGGTCGACACCAAATCAGGCAGTGTCGACACTAGATAGCCTTCCCAGAAGGCCAATTTTGCTATCTGGGACAGCAGGTCAACACCATCTGATCTCAGGTCGACACTAGAGACCTCTTCCAGGGAACTATTTGGCTAGTCTGGGACAGTGTGTCGACACACCCCTTGGGCAGGTCGACACACTCCGGAATCTCTGTGACTTAAGATTCCTCCTGGACACGTGGCACCCCAGGGAGATGTCAGATCAATATTGGATCATGTGCCCACGTACCCCAAGGGTATCTTTCGGATATTTAGGATATAAATACCCTCCTTAAGGGCACTCATCCCAATAGCATCTCAGAAGAGCCTCCAGAAACCTCCAAGCGGCGGCCAGAGAGTCTCTCCTCCCTATTCTTGCTCTCTCTTGTGCTTCACATCTCAATTCACCCTTCTCCAAGCACAAGGATCGAAGTCTGATCAACATGAAGCACTAGCATCAACTTCAAAGGAGCAGATCAAGTAGAAGCCTGCAATTGTGAAGCTCTCAAGGAAGATCCCAAGATCAAAAGTGTAGAGCATCGGCCAAGGGACTTCAAGTGATCAAGATTCTTCCAATTCGGCCTCTACAAGGGAGTTTTCTTGAAGAACAAGAATTGTCAACTAGAGTCTAAAGTCTTTCTTGTCTCTTCCTGGCTATTCTGGAAGTTGTGCATAATCTGTTGCACCAATCTTCTTGAATAGGCCTTAATAGATCAGATCATGGCTAGAGGATCTGCATCTTGTTGTTTTTGTTCTAGCATGTGGTTGTGAGCCTGTGTGCTCGGGTCTTTGAGTCGTCGCACTCAAGTTGGGTTGTTGAGCAGTCTTGCTCAGAGTCTAGAGTAGTCTTGCTCTAGGTAGTGTGTGAGTTGTCTAACTCACTTGTGGAGTTGTCAGGCTCCTGTGTGAGTTGTGTTACCCAGGTTGTTAGTGGATCCTCATTGTGTGTGAGGGGTGGATGTAGGAGTCACATGGTGTGATTTCCGAACCACCTAAAAATCTCTGTGCATTGGTCTCTTTGTGGTTTGAAATTACTCTTCGATAGATGAATGTATAGGATCATTTGAATCTATCTAATCAACATGTTTTCACTTTCCAATTGTTTTAACTCACTTAATATCTTCTCAGATCTGTGAAATTTGCTTTTAATCTAACTCTGATTCAAAGGTTTTTCAAAACTGGTTTAGCTTCCGCATTAGTTGGCCTAGATCTATTCAACCCCCCCCCCTCTAGATCTTGTCCACACCTTCTTTCAATCCTTCAGTGCGATGGTGGGTAGAGGGAGCTTGGAAGAGACCTGAGCTTCCAGGATCTCCCTGCTGAAAGGGGAGCGGAAGTCCAAGTCATCTTCCGCCGGAGCTTTCCCTTCCGCGCGCTGAACCATCGCGTCCACGCGGCGCTCGAGGTCGACCACACATCGCAGGTGCCTGGCGAGCTCCTGTTCGGAGTTAGCGGGGACCCCTCGTCCGAACGCATGGGAGTTGGCTCCCATGACCGATCGCGGCGGATGGGGGGAGACAACAGAGCGACGGGGCGAACGCCCACGGCGCTCCGGTGCCTGCTCCTCGAACGGGGCTCAATGCGACCGGCGAGGTGAGTCTGCCTGCTGCTCTTGAGGCGCCGGGAGGACGCGAGAACGCCGATGCGACAACGCCACCTGCCGCTCTCGCGGTAGGGGGACCGCCGAGGCTGGTGGTCCAACCAGCTGAGCTTGCAGGGCAAGACAAACACCTGTTAACTGCTGCATCTGCCCCCGAAGTTCTGCTACTTTGAGAGCAGTTGCCGGCGCGGCAACCGCCGGCGCGGGGACATCGTTATTGTTGGTGCCCGCAGGGGCGATGTTGACGTCGACAGGAGTAGACCGGCGAGGAGAATTCGCCTGTGAGCGG
Source organism: Colocasia esculenta (assembly GCA_014218235.1). Classification (NCBI taxonomy): domain Eukaryota; kingdom Viridiplantae; phylum Streptophyta; class Magnoliopsida; order Alismatales; family Araceae; genus Colocasia; species Colocasia esculenta. The sequence goes on along the minus strand of CM024755.1, from coordinate 79,922,124 downwards.
CGAGATCTGGTCGCCCTGCTCCCTGCGTTCTGGTGAGAGGATAGTCCACGAGCCATGACTGCGTCGTTCCCACAGACGGCGCCAAATGTGGTGGTGATTTCCTGTTTGGGCTGGAGCCAAACATGCCTCCACTACAGAAGATGAGGAAGACGATCGCTGGTGCGGACAAAGGTTCCTGCAGTCACCAGAAATGATCAGGGGGCCCGGTGAAGACCGGGGAAAACCCTCCGATGCCTAAGTCAGTAAGAGGCTTGCTAGGCAGGGGGTTTGCGAGTGTAAGGGTGTGTTCGTGTGAGAGAGAACGTACCAGTGCATGGTCCTGTACCTGTACTTTTATAGGCGTTGGTGCCAAGGCGAACGTGTGTAATGTTAGTAGATCGTGCCTGGAAAGGCGCCTTGATGGGCGCGCATAACGGGATGAGTTATGCGCTCAGATGCCTGTTGGGATGCCAGGCAGTTCGTGCCTCTTGAAGATGGGGCGCGTGACCTAGGGCTGTTTTAACCGCGGTGTAGGCCAAAAAAACTATTCGACACCCTCCGGACACACCTTCCGAGCAGGTGACCCGCATGGGGGATCGAACGTGCTGTTCGATGATATCCAGGGTTGTTCCGCGCAGCAGGATTAACGTCCCTGTTCGGAAGCATTCCGCTAAAGAGCTCGGCAATGCTTCGCTAGGGGTGACTGGCGCGTGGGTCCCCTTTTATCCGATCCATACGGAGGCGTGGGATCATGCAAGGAGGCCACGTCAAAAGGGAAAGTGCTGATGGGTCATGATGGGCTTAGGTGGCAGAAAACAGCCACCACACATGGGTTTGCAAGATTTTAAGAATAATAATTATCATTTAATCAAGCTAGAATGGTAACAAGAGTCAATCACGAGTTTCATGAATGATCATATCCTTAAGAAAGCGATTAGAATAATATTCATGTACTTAAAGATTTTTCAATGGGTTAAACACTTTTAAGCCGTTAAGTAGATATCATGTAATGATCAGACCCAAGACACGCAATTTACACACTAAATATCATGTTAAACAGATCTCGGGTATATGCGATAAGATTTGCAAGAAATCATGTGGTTTTATGTAAAAATCCTGAGATCGCGACGGTCACTTGTAAAGGTAGCGACGGGGTCAGATCAGAATGCAACAGTGCCTTGTATGGATCGCGACAGGCTTGTCAGATCAGGCAAGCAGATTGCGACAGGTACATATGAAGAAGACGACAGGGCTATCAGATCAGGCAGCAAGGTGATAATATCATAATTATCATGAACAATCATGCCATTTTGATGACTAATACGTGATAAATTCATAATATTTCTTTTATCATGGACGATAATTGATTAAATTCAATTATATGTTGTATTTGCAGGATAATGGGCCATTGAATGAAGTGCTTAACGGGCCAATGGACCAAGCAATCCAACAGGGGAAAATCTGGCATTTTCAGAATGTTGCAAAACCCTAGCCGCCTGCCTTTTTCCTTCTCCCTCCTCTTTCTATTTTTCCAAAATTTTCTCCCTATTTTTGAAAACCTCTCTTTTAAAAAGAGAGCTCTCTATTTAAAACCCCCCCCCTCTCTCTCTCTCTCTCTCAGGGATTCGGCTCTCCCTCTTTCTCTTTTGCGTATTCCCCTTTCCCCCGGTTTTAACTTTCTCTCTCCCTTTCCTGCGCACAGCCTCTTCTCTTCTTCTACTTCCCTTCTTCTTCCTCTTCTTCTTTCTCCCCCTCTTTCTCCTTTCTCTCCCTCCTCTCTTCGGTCTCCCGGGTGGACAAACAGAAGCAGCAGCAGTGCCGCGCGTGCCTCGCCCGCGCCAGCAGCGCCCCAGCCGCCAGCGCGCACGCCCTCCACGCCCGGCCCCGCCCGCCTGCCAGGCCGCCTGCGCCCGCGATCCACACGCCCGCACCCCACGCGGCCGCCCAGCGCGCCCTGCCGCCCTTCGCCGAGCGCCTACGTGCATGCGTTTGCATGCACGTAGCGCACTCTCTCCCCCCTCCTCTCTATCGCTCTCTCTCGCCTCTCTCCTATCTCTCTCTCTCCCTCACGCGCTCTCTCTCCTCTCTCTTCTCTCTCCGCTCTCTCTCTTTTCTCTCTCTCTTCTCTCTCTCTTAATTTTCTATTTTTTTATTATCATTGTAACAGTTGGTGCTTGTTTTAGTATAACACATTTCTGTTGATTGTTTAGTGGATTATAATTTTGAATAGCATCTCTTGTTATCTCTCTCTCTTTATTTCTGTACTTAGCTTAGATTTATTTAACACAACTTAGTTTAAATATTACCACACTATTTTCCTAACTAAAAGCCCAACGATTTCAACTCTAAAATCTAGTTCTCCATAGATTCGACTCGGTCTCACCACTTAACTACTGTTTAAATATTTAGTGTAGGCCGATTATTTGAGATTGTTAGTCACGTGTTTAATGATGCATTCGTAGGCTATCAATTTTTGGCGCTGTTACTGGGGAATTAGAATTTTTAGTTTTGATAATCTTTGTGTTATTTGTATATATTCATGCTAACATGTTCTTTCTTTTTGTAGGTATCAAATAAAAAGTGAAAAAATCCTGAAAATTGCAAATTGAAGAATCTGTCAGAAAACTGTCGCTGAAAGCTGAATCTGTAGGTAAAAGATCTGTTTTGGAAAGAAAAATCCACAAATTGAAGGAAAAATCATAAAAAAAGGGGAAGTGAGGTGAGTTTCCTTCTCTCACTCTTTCCATTTAGTTTCATTTCCAAAAGAATGAGGGATTGCGTTGGAGGTAAGTACCATTAAAACTCTCTCGATTTAGTTTCTTTTTCTTAGTTACCATGTTTAGATATGATTTAGTTCCCTTTTCTTAGTTACCATGTTTAGATAATTAAAAAAAAAAGAAACAAAATAAAAAATCTAAAATAAAAATCAATCACTTGAATCCAATCAAAGATGTCATGTCAAGATTAGAAACATTCCATCTTTAGGACATGCATCATTTAGATTTCCATGTTTAGGTAATTTCTTTTCTTTGAAAAGTTTCTTTCTTGTCGAAGATTGCAGGAGGCAAGGTGAGAATTTCAATTTCTTTAAAAAGCATGATCATGCATTGCCATGCTTGCATAAAATTCCTTGCTTGATTTTGTGGTGTGCACATCATTTCTAAAATACTTTAAGGGCAATTTCCTTAACAAGATAAGGTGAAGATTTGATCACCCTTCCTTAGCCCACAAACCACAATCTACCTGCATCTTTTGCATTCCCAAGCCCTAATAAAAATCAGTAAACATTGGCCTTAGGGTTCACACTGAGGTTTAGGTCCACTTGGGCCCACTAATTGGTTTTGGAAACTGGTGTCTAAGGCTAGAGGTTAAAAGGCAACGCCTAAGCGAGAAAGTGGTTCTCTAATTAGGTCCCTACGAAAGTAGGGGGAGCCTCCCACTACCCCACCTCTTACTTGGCTAGTGGATATACCTAATAGTGGACTTAAGTTGGTCTATGGCCACTTTGTGAGAACTATCACTTTCAAGTCTAAGATCTCTAGGTCAAATAGGGTATTTGTTGAAACTTGTTTGCCTTTGTTAAAATAAAAAAAAAATCTAAAATAATAAAATTAAAAAAAAATTCTCTCTTCTCTCAGTTGGTCCTAATGCATGCATGGTAGGAGATCACAAAGCCCTAATTTGCTAGGACCAATCCCAGAAATTGAGAGACTTCTCCATCAAAGGAATAATCTCCTGAAAAATCAAATGGCTGAAAATCAAGATAATCAAGAAATCCCCAAAGAAATGAAGGATTATTTCATTCCCAATCAATATCAACCTTCATCTTGTATTCATCTCCCACAAAATCAAGCCATCCAATATGAGATTAAATCCAGCACCATCCAAATGCTCCCATCCTTTTGGAAATACCAATAAGGACCCTTACAAACACATAGATGAATTTCTGAAAATTTGTTCCATTGTCAAGATCCAGAACTTCACTAATGATGCCCTCAGACTGACTCTTTTCCCATTCTATCTTAAGGATAAAGCTAAATATTGGTTGGGCACTGTAGGGAAAACCATTAGAACTTGGGAAGAAATGCAACAAGAATTTTTGAAAAAATTCTATCCCATAGGCCGAACCAATACCATGAGAAGAGCAATTACTGGATTTTCTCAAACACCATGGGAATTAATTCATGAGTCATGGGAAAGGTTGAAGGAGCTTTTGAGAAAATGCCCCCACCATGGTCTCTCAAAATGGCAAATTGTCCAAGCATTTTATGAAGGATTGACTGAACAATATAGACAAATGGTGGATGCTTCATGTGGATGGGCTTTCATGAGTAAAAGTGAGGAGGAGGCTTATGATCTCTTTGAAATGCTAAGTGAAAATTCAATTAATCATGCCTCACTTTCATCTTATGAGAGATCTGTTGGGCCATCCAAACGGGCTGGGTTGTATGAAGTGAGAAATCAGGCTGAATCGGAGCCGAAATTCGAGAACCATCTCATGGCCCAAAAGTGGGAGAAAGTGGACACGATGGCCCAAACTGTTGCCTCTCTGGCTCAAAAGATGGACCAAATCTTGTCTAGGACCCATCAGGATTCCTTTGGCCCATTCCCCTCAAGCCCATATGTTGGCCCAGATTCCTATCATCAGGAAGTCTGTAGCTTGTGTGCTAGCCCGGCCCATCACATTAATGAATGTCCAACTGTAGCTCAACTCCCACCTTTCATCCAAGAACAAGTCCAAGCAGCCCAAGGATTTCCCAAGTCCAATCTAGACCCATTTTCCAATTCATACAATCGAGGCTGGAGAAACCATCCCAATTTCTCTTGGAAAAATCAACAAGTTCCACCTCAAAGACCTAACACATCCGTGCCTCAAGCCCCAAAACAACCATTCCAGAACCAGTTTCAGGCCCAGCCGAATCCTTATAATGGCACTTATGCCAGAGGGCCTCAGGTCCAATTCTCTCAGGCAGTCCAATATCCTCCTCCTCAACCCAAGCAAGTTCAGCCTACCTTTCAACAACCTCCTCAACAAAATTTTGAAGAACAATTCAATCAACTGCAACAAATTATCCTGGCCCAACAACAACAATTGCACCAGCAACAACAACTCTTGGCTACAAACCAACAGACCATGGCTAGGTTAGAAGCCCAAGTGGGCCAGATGGCTGAGACCACCACGAGAAGGGAAGTGGGCCAATTGCCTAGCCAACCTGTGCCCAACCCAAAGAACCAACCACCAGGCTTTGCTTCACAACCAGGCCTCTTACCTCAACCTGTCCAACAAGTCCAACCAAGAGGCCCACAATTGGAGAACATAAAAGCCATTTCAAGCCTGCGAAGTTGTAAGGTGCTAAGCGACCCACATAAGGGAAAAGAGGTTGTGAATAATCCTGAACTAGAGGCCCAAGATGATACTAGTGATAGTGAAGAGGAACCCATTCAGACTAAGTTGGGGGAAGAGAACAAGGGAAAAGGGAAGGCTCATGAAAATACAACTTCTTACCAGCCCAAAGTGCCATTTCCAAGTGCTCTAGAATCCAAGCCCATTAAGAAAAAGAAGTCAGTCCAAGATGAGGAGTTGTTGGAATTGTTCAAACAAGTCCACATTAATATTCCACTCCTGGATGCAATCAAGCATGTCCCGACTTATACTAAATTTTTGAAAGAAATGTGCACTCCACGAAGGGAATCCAAGACTGCAATTCAGAAAATCTGGCTATCTGAAGATGTTAGTGCAGTCTTGACAAACCACCTCCCTAGGAAGTTGAAAGACCCTGGTGCTCCCCTCATTTCATGTGATATAGGTGGTATAACCTTTGATCGTGCCCTTCTTGATTTAGGGGCAAGTGTCAATCTTCTTCCCACCTTTATTTATGAGCAATTCAACATAGGGGAACTCAAGCCCACTTCCATCATTCTGCAGTTGGCCGATCGTTCGGTCAAGACTCCACGGGGATTGATAGAGGATGTAATTGTCAAAGTCAATGATTGTTATTTCCCCGTGGACTTTCTCATCCTTGATATGTCTACAAACCAGGAGTTGAAACACACTCCTATCATTCTTGGTCGCCCCTTCCTCGCCACTGCCAAAGCCAATATCAACTGTGCTACGGGGATGATGGACATTTCATTTGGGGGACAAAAGGTTTCTCTCAACGTTTTTAAAGCATCTCAATATCCAGATCAAGAAGAAGGTTGTCATTCTATTGACATTTTGACTGAGTCCATTGATAATGATCTAGATGTTGACCAACTTGAGGAGACCAATGCTTTACATGACTCACCACTCCATTTGCCACCTTGGTCCAAGGTCGAACCTCTACCGGCCTTGCAATCTGAACCAACTTTACCTTCACTTCAAAGCCCTCCAGATCTTGAGCTTAAACCTCTTCCAGACTTCCTCAAGTACGTATTCCTGGGCCCAGACCAAACATTGCCTGTTATCATTGCCTCCAACCTAAGTCCTACCCAAGAAGCCTAATTGATAGAAGTTTTAGGGGAACATAGAGGTGCCATAGGTTGGACAGTGGCTGACCTTAAGGGGATTAGTCCATCTGTTTGCATGCACCACATCTACTTGGAGGACAATGCTAAACCAAGCCGGGAAACGCAAAGGAGGTTAAATCCCAACATGAAGGAAGTGGTGAAGAAGGAAGTAGTGAAGTGGCTAGACGCTGGAATGGCTTATAGAATATCAGATAGCCAGTGGGTTAGCCCAACCCAAGTGGTTCCCAAGAAGTCTGGGCTGACAGTGGTGAAAAATGAGAAAGGGGAGGAGGTACCCACTAGATTGACCACGGGATGGAGAGTGTGCATAGATTATAGGAAGCTCAATGCCATGACCAAGAAAGATCATTTTCCACTCCCATTCATGGATCAAATCCTAGAGAGACTAGCAGGCCAGCAGTTTTTCTGCTTTTTGGATGGTTATTCTGGGTACAATCAAGTAGCAATTTACCCAGAAGATCAAGAAAAGACCACCTTTACGTGCCCCTATGGCACATTTGCTTTTAGGATAATGTCATTCGGACTTTGCAATGCACCAGCCACTTTTCAAAGGTGCATGATGGCAATATTCTCTGATATGGTGGGAGAATTCCTTGAGGTATTTATGGACGATTTTTCTATATACGGGGATTCTTTTGAAAAATGTCTGAAAAATCTGGAGAAGGTTTTGGCGAGATGTGTGGAGACAAACTTGGTGCTTAGTTGGGAGAAGAGCCACTTCATGGTTCGAGAGGGCATAGTCTTGGGCCACATTGTGTCTGAGCGGGGTATCGAGGTAGATAGAGCCAAAGTTGGCCTCATTGCTGATCTTCCCCCCCCCCTACCTCCGTCAGACAGATTCGTGCATTTCTTGGCCATGCTGGCTTCTATCGCCGGTTCATTGAAAATTTTTCCAAAATTGCCCGTCCTTTAACTCTTCTCCTAGCAAAGGATGTCCCATTTCAATTTGATGATGCTTGTTTAGGGGCATTCACTACTTTGAAAGAGGCTTTGACCAAAGCTCCCATTCTTCAAACTCCTGATTGGTCATTGCCCTTTGAGATCATGTGTGATGCCTCTGACTATGCCATAGGTGCTGTTTTGGGACAAAGAATTGATAAACGTCCTGTGGTGATTTATTATGCGAGTCGCACCCTCGCTGATGCTCAATTGTACTACACCACCACAGAGAAAGAACTCCTTGCTGTGGTTTTTGCCCTCGAAAAATTTTGATCTTATCTTTTGGGGCAAAAGTCATCATCTACTCTGATCATTCTGCTTTGAAGTATCTCCTGGCAAAGAAGGACTCCAAACCAAGACTCATCAGATGGATCCTTCTCCTTCAAGAATTTGATTTGGAGATTCGGGATAAGAAAGGTACTGAAAATGTTGTTGCTGATCATCTGTCCCGAATTCTCATCCCAGAAAGTGCTCCCATGCATGACTCCTTTCCCGATGAACACCTCCTTGCTATTTCTCATAGTGCACCCCCATGGTATGCTCACATTGTCAATTACCTTGCGGTGGGGCAAATTCCTGAAGGATGGTCAAAGAATGAAAGGGATCATTTTTTCTCTAAAGTCAAACACTATTTCTGGGATGACCCTGAATTATTTTTCATGGGTCCAGACCAGGTCATTAGGAGATGTGTCCCTGAGGAAGAGCAACAAAGCATCCTCAATTTCTGTCACACTCTAGCTTGTGGGGGACACTTCTCGGGGAAGAAAATTGCTGCCAAGGTCTTACAAAGTGGGTTTTACTGGCCCACATTGTTCAAAGATGCCTATGAATTCAGTAAGACCTGTCTGAGATGCCAAGCAGTGGGCAACAACTCTAGGAGAGACATGATGCCACTAAACCCCATTTTGGTGGTAGAAATTTTTGATGTCTGGGGAATAGATTTCATGGGCCCATGCCCATCATCCTTTGGCAATGAGTATATCCTTGTGGCTGTTGATTATGTGTCTAAATGGATTGAGGTCATTGCCACCCGCACTAATGACCATAAGGTTGTCATGAAATTTGTGCGGAGGAATATCTTCTCTAGGTTTGGATGCCCTCGGGCCATCATAAGTGATGGGGGATCTCACTTCACTCATTCCAAATTTCAAGCTTTGCTTAAAAGATATGGGATAACTCACAAAATTGCTACCCCCTACCACCCCCAGACCAGTGGCTAAGTGGAAGTGTCCAATAGAGAGATCAAGAACATTCTCCAGAAGACTGTTAGGCCCGATAGGAAAAATTGGTCAGAAAGATTGGATGATGCTTTGTGGGCCTATCGGACTGCTTATAAGACTCTCATTGGCATGTCTCCTTACAGGTTGATTTTTGGTAAAGCATGTCACCTTCCTGTTGAGTTAGAGCATAGGGCTTATTGGGCCATTAAACAATTCAATCTTAACTTAGCCCAAGCTGGATCACATAGAGCCCTCCAATTGCATGAGCTTGAGGAATTGCGCAATGAAGCCTATGAGAATTCCAAAATATATAAAGCTAAGACCAAAATCTTTCATGACAAACACATTTTGAGAAAATTCTTCCATCCTGACCAAAAGGTTTGGCTCTTTAACTCTAGGTTGCGCTTATTTCCAGGTAAATTGAAATCTCGATGGGATGGACCATTCATTGTTGTAAAAACTTTTGACCATGGTGCTGTTAAAATTCTTGATCCTAAAAATGGTCAAACTTTCACTATTAATGGTCAACATCTCAAATCTTACATGGAAAACATGCAGCTCTCACCTAAAGAATCCATTCCCCTGAATGATCTTGAGTAGATGCACAGGAACTTCATTGTGTCTGACTGAAGACATTAAACTTAGTGCTTATTGGGAGGCAACCCAATATTTTTAGGAAATTTAACTCATTTTTTTTTCTTTTCTATTGTGTTCTAGGTTTTTGGAAGGCTAGCGGGCAACCCATTACCTTTGATGAAGCCAGTGTGCCACCATCCTCATGTGATCATCAGGTTGCATCTCTCCTTTCTTAACTTACATTGGCTTTATTCTATGTTCTTTACTTTTATGCCATTGAGGACAATGTCATTCAAGTTGGGGGAGGGCAAGTCTTTCAAATCTTTAAATCCTGCTAAACATCCCATGCATTATTCTATACTCATTAACTTCATGTATCATTTCTCATGGAAAGAAGACCTGATTCTAGAATGATTTTACTCTAAGTATATACTTGTGCTAGTGGCACGCTAAAGGATGAATTTTGTGGTTATATTCTTAGCATTTTCCTCAAACTACATTTGAAATTTTATTGAACGTTCACACATGTATTAGATGATGAATAAGTGTCATTCATGAGGGTGATGAGGGTTTTACCTAATACTCATGATGATGATTGACATTCTACACTCTTATTGAAAACTAATCGTGGGGAAAAAGCTACCTGCCTGCAAGTTATGAAAAAAAAAATGATGATGATGAAATGACAAAATGAAGAAGGAAATCCCTAGCTTAGTAACCGGGCTTTAACACCTCATGAAGTGTTGAAGTTCGCGTCAAACAGTGAAAGGATATTCAAAGAAAGAAAAAATGATGATGAAAGATGAAAATAAAAAGACAGAGTGAAAGCTACCTGTAATTCGAGGATTGGATTTTAGGAGTGTAGAGTTGATATCATCTCTAAAGTAATGGGTCAAAAGCTCATGCACTATCTTAGTAATACTTATTGATCATAAGTACATTCATGAAGGAAATGATAATTTCAACTGTATCTTGAGGAACTGTCTAATAACATGAACTGCATGATTATCTTTGACACATGCTACTAGAACTGGGAATACTTATTGTTGATCAGTCTTATCTCTGCTTTCTTGACATGAAAAATGATGTTTGAAGTTACTGTTAGTCCCAATTATTCACCTGGGTGCATTACTAAGGGACTATCAATGAGTAAGTTGGGGGATGTGATAATATCATAATTATCATGAACAATCATGCCATTTTGATAACTAATACGTGATAAATCCATAAGATTTCTATTATCATGGACGATAATTGATTAAATTCAATTATATGTTGTATTTGCAGGATAATGGGCCATTGAATGAAGTGCTTAACAGGCCAATGGACCAAGCAATCCAACAGGACAAATCTGGCATTTTTAGAATGTTGCAAAACCCTAGCCGCCTGCCTTTTTCCTTCTCCCTCCTCTTTCTATTTTTCCAAAATTTTCTCCCTATTTTTGAAAACCTCTCTTTTAAAAAGAGAGCTCTCTATTTAAAACCCCCCTCTCTCTCTCTCTCAGGGATTCGGCTCTCCCTCTTTCTCTTTTGCGTATTCCCCTTTCCCCCGGTTTTAACTTTCTCTCTCCCTTTCCTGCGCACAGCCTCTTCTCTTCTTCTACTTCCCTTCTTCTTCCTCTTCTTCTTTCTCCCCCTCTTTCTCCTTTCTCTCCCTCCTCTCTTCGGTCTCTCAGGTGGACAGACAGAAGCAGCAGCAGCGCCGCACGTGCCTCACCCGCGCCAGCAGTGCCCCAGCCGCCCGCGCGCACGCCCTCCACGCCCGGCCCCGCCTGCCAGTGCCGCCCGCCTGCCAGGCCGCCTGCGCTCGCGACCCACGCGCCCGCGCCCCACGCGGCCACCCAGCGCGCCCTGTCGCCCTTCGCCGAGCGCCTACGTGCATGCGTTTGCATGCACGTAGCGCACTCTCTCTCCCCCTCCTCTCTATCGCTCTCTCTCGCCTCTCTCCTATCTCTCTCTCTCCCTCACGTGCTCTCTCTCCTCTCTCTCGCCTCTCTCTTCTCTCTCCGCTCTCTCTCTTTTCTCTCTCTCTTAATTTTCTATTCTTTTTATTATCATTGTAACAGTTGGTGCTTGTTTTAGTATAACACATTTCTGTTGATTGTTTAGTGGATTATAATTTTGAACAGCATCTCTTGTTATCTCTCTCTCTTTATTTCTATACTTAGCTTAGATTTATTTAACACAACTTAGTTTAAATATTACTACACTATTTTCCTAACTAAAAGCCCAACGTTTTCAACTCTAAAATCTAGTTCTCCGTGGATTCGATTCGGTCTCACCACTTAACTACCGTTTAAATATTTAGTGTAGGCCGATTATTCGAGATTGTTAGTCACGTGTTTAACGGCGCATTCGTGGGCTATCACAAGGTAGCGACGGAGCGCTGCATCGCGTTCGGAACACGATGGGGTTTGTTGTCGCGACAAGACCTCAGAACGCGGCCTATCGGGCCGTCGCGTTCACAGGGTCTGCGCCTGACTCTGACAGGGAAAGGACATGTTCTTGGATTGCGGTCCAGAACTTCCTTATATTGACACCGGGTGCTTCAAAAATAGAGAACAAATTGTACAGGGTATGAAAAATAACGAAACCAGTTTTAAACTAACCTAGACATGCAAAAGTACTTCCAGTAAATCGGAATTAGAAAATAATGAGGGTTTCGACAGGCTTTAATCAAGTCAAACTCAAACGTAAAAGTCAAGTGCAACCTGAAAACGTAGTTTCATGCAGCAACCCTCTTACCACGCCTATAACTCTCTAACTAATGATATTTAGACAAAACATTCAACACAAGAAGTGACGAGGACAACTAGTAGAAAAACGTTCATGTTGTGGGTTTGATCTAATTCGGTCTCGAATCGCATGCAACACGAAAAGAACGGGAAAAGCCTTAATAATGCGCGACTTTGGAAAAACGCTTATAATTCAAAATCTACTAAATGAAATTCGATGAAACCAGTGGGAAATGAAAGTTAACTTGATGCTCTACACATTGGTATAGGATATGTTAAAGTTTGGCCTGAGAAAACCTACCTTCTGGGTTGAAGAAGTTCCATTTTTCTAGAAAACCCGTGTTCCGACCACTTGGAGGAAAACGCTTAATACTCCATGTATACTGCATGGAATTTGGGCATTCCACTTGAGTTAGAATGTAGACTTGACCCTCTTTCCAGGGGTATAGGCCTTGCAAGGTTTGGTTATGGTTTGACTCACCTTTGGTCGACTTCAAGTGGACGGTTTGTGCAGGTCGTAGCAGACGAGAAGGGAAAGAAGATGAGCTTCTTGTGGTCGTTCCACAGCTCCTCAGCCACCAAGAGCTCCTCCACACGACCCTAGAAAGTTCTAAAACACGTCCCTAAGGTTTTGTGAAGAGTATTTAAGAAACTATGGTGTTTAGGAGTCCTATTATGACTAGGAAAGCCAAGTTGCGGTTTTGACAGGTTAGTTTCCTATTTTTGAGGATTTCTTCCTCCCTTAGAGTGTGTGAGGCTTTAGGAAACCTCCCATCATAGTTAGACACGAATTTGGGTTGCCAAGAATGCATGATTGCATCCCAATTCAACTCAAATTGCCTCTTTCTAATTTCAGCCTATTTAGAGTTACGAATTTCCATGCATTTTCTAGCTTTATTTGATTTTTGGGCCATATGTGGTCCATTGGCCCAATTATGATATTGGGTCATTAATATACAATGTTATAAGTCTCTCCAACATTTTTATTTAATTTATGGTTGCGTCGTATTTCCGTGTTAACGGTTTTCCGACTTGTTTCCTAATTTGGATAATTCATCACAATAACTCTTAAACCAAGTCCAAATGATTTTTATTGACCCAAATTTCTTGATGGGTCATTAGAGGATATTATTTGAAGTTCGTATATGATTTTTATTTAATTTTTTGACTCATCTGAGTACGTGTGATAATAATTTTTCGACTTATTCATGAATTACGATAATAAGTCGCAAAATACTTTAAACATGACTAATCTGATTTTTCTTGGCACAAATTTCTTTGTGAAACCTTTAGTAATAATGTTTGGGGTTGATTTATAATTTTTATGGAATTTTCCGATGTGTTTTAGCACATACGATAATGATACATATGTTTTAAATACTCTGATATTATGGAAATTATTTATTTTCATTTATTCGAATTTTTATATAGTTAAAATTTCCGAGGTGCTACATCTAACGCAATAGTAATCAATAATGACCATGGTACTATATCTCTGTCATGTAAGCTCATTTCAGAAATAAACATTCCATAATTCAACATTTATTTTACTCCATTCTCATTTCAATTATAGTGCAGTAACAGTAGCATTTACAGTAGTACAGTAATTGTCAAGATACATCCCTAACTACCACTAGAGGCTAGTAAGTCAGTCATTCACTTATCACCTAGGCAATTGGTAAATAAGTCTTGGTTGTTGTGCAAAATCGGGACAAGCTTTCCCCACCATTATCAGTGGTACTTGTCCACTTCTAGGATTTCATCCATGTTGCCTTAGGGGCCAGTAGTCATGTAAGTGAACCATTCCATAGGGGCTTTCCTATAGTCATATTCCACGTAGAACTCTCTATGACAGCATTGTCTTATTGGTAGTAATAACAGTAGCATTTAATCATGTAGATCTTGAAATTGTTTTACAATTTTTTTTCATGCATACATTCCATAAGAATATTCAACATTAAACTCATGTTTCCTACTAAACATAAACATTCATCCTTCAAATCTATTAGAATTAATAGCTTATTGAGAATATGCAGTGTTTAGTGGTTCATAATTTAACATGACATGAAATGAACTTTCCATGCATTCACACAATTTTGATTTTCATTTAAACTTAGAAAATACCTTAAAAATACATATCTATTCACATATAAACTTATGAAATTTTAACTATAGCATGTCTTCAATCTCCAGAACAAAACTCTAATTTTTCATAATTTTCTGACATACGAAGCTAATTATTCAACTTAAATAGTGAATTCTGGAAATACATTCAAGTGGGACCAGAAATTCCTTGAAACTAAAACCTATTGTTATAGAGATCAAAATTTCGTATATAGATCTGAAAACACGTATTCATGCTGGTCGAACCAAGTCCATTTTCCCAGATTTGTCTAAAAGTTCAAGATACAGATATTTCTAAGTTCATGAGGCAAAAGCTTTGATGACATTATTTTTATGAGAGCTTTGCAAAATATTGAAGGTAATGTTCTCAGAGAGTGGTTTCACTACAAGAAAAAGCGCACATAGCAGCTGCATTTGAGCCCGAATATTTTGGTCACTATGCGGTCTCAAATCTGAGACCGAATAGTGACCGAAAGTATTCGGTCACTAATATTTTCAATTAGTGATTGAATAATGATCAGTCACTATTCGGTCTCAGATTTGAGACCGAATAGTGATTAATCTGAGACCGAATTGTGACCGATAATTATTCTGTCGCAAATTTTGAGACCCAAATATGCCAAACACTTTGTTATAGCGACTGATGAATTCAGTCACTATTCGGTCTCAAATCAAAGACCGAATAGTGACCGAATATTTCGGTCTCAAAAACAGAGACCGAACGGTGACCAATAAGAATTCGGTCACTAATGCCATGTCTTTGCCACGTTTCTGACATGAAATACTGTGACCGAAGAAATTAAGTCACAATTCAGTCTCAAAAAATGAAGTCACAATTCAGTCTCTATTTTTGAGACTGAATTGTGACCGAATTCATTCGGTCGCAGAATAAACACGGCCTTAGTGACCGAATTATATTTGGTCACAATTCAGTCGTTGGATATCGAGGATTTTGGGACTGAATAGTTATTGAAGCTTTCGGTCACTATTCTTGCCATTTTTCTTCTTCCCCTGGCCTCTTTTCTCCTCTCTCGCTTTGTCTCTTCTCTCTCACTCTATGGAGACCTCCGTCGGGATTGCCCCGCTGAGATGCTGCGTCCCCGCCGCCGCCCGCGTCACCGCCGCTGTCGTCCACGTCGCCGCCGCCGTCGTCCGCGTTGCTATCGTTGGTCCGGTCTTCATCGTCGCTCCCTCACCACCGGAGCTCCACATCATCGCTGCCGGTAAGCTCTCTCTGTGTGCGTGTGTGTGTGTGTGTTTGCTCTATGTGTGTGGGGGGGTGGGTGGGTGTTGTTGGGCTGCAGGGAGGGCCACGGTGGGAGGGGGGGCAAATAACCAGGGGTTGGGGGGGTCTCTCTCTCTCTCTCTCTTTCTCACTGTCCAGGCAGGAGGGGGGCCTTGGTGGAGGGGGCGGGGGGGAGGGCCGCTGTGGGAGGGGGGGTCTCTCTCTCTCTCTCTCTCTCTTTCTCACTATCCAGGTGGAAGGGGGGGCCTTGGTGGAGGGGGAGGGGGAGAGGGCCGCGGTGGGAGGGGGGTCTCTCTCTCTCTCTTTCTCACTGTCCAGGCAAAAGGGGGCCTTGGTGGAGGGGGAGGGGGAGAGGGCCGTGGTGGGAGGGGGGGGTCTCTCTCTCTCTCTCTCTAATCCATCTTGATTTTTGTAGGTTAGAAGCCCAAATCTTAATGTTAAGAGGTTGCATCATGGGCTAGAAAATGCTGTAGAACACTGTATATCAAACATTTTCTGTTGTTTACTTTTTGCTTTTAATTCAATAGAAAATTGTAGGGCTTTTTGTATTTATCTTAGTTGGTTGGATCCAGAACATAAAATATCGATTCTATTTGGTTCTGTTCATAATTAAATTTTAATAAAAAAATTAGGAAAGAAGGAAAAAACAAGTTCGATGTGGTGCTACTGACGATGGCATATATATCCCACTTAGAAGATTCAATTATGTGAAAATCTTTCTTAAATATGTATTTACACATGAACCCCTCTTTATGGATACAAAATGCCCTTAAAAACCATATTGTAATCTACTATGATGGAAGTGAAGGATATGTTTTGAATGTTTCTAAACTGTTAATTTTAACAAAGATGTAATATATAATTAATATTGGCACTTTGTATCCATAAAGTGATCGCATTTCTAGCGACAATCATCCACAAAAACAGAGCCCAGTGGAGGACATTGAAGCAACAAACCCGGGTGCCAACACAAAGGTCTAATCCATCTTGGTGTGATTGCTATAAAAGGCCTAATCAGAAGCACTCAAAATTAACCCTAATATTTATTGAGTAATTATACTCTAAATACATAACCTCATTCTACTGATTGATACCCTACAATTATTATTGCACTCAAAGATGAAATTAAGTGGAGACAAGCAATAGTGATGGCAGTAAAGAGGATGGGACGAAGGTACATGGCAAACTCACGGCAAGTAACAATGGCAATAATAGAAAAGTATTTTAAGATATCTCATTATTTTTTTTTTAATTTTTATCATTATATCCCTTGTAAATTTATTGATGTGGGTGGGAGTTGAACCTTTAACTTTTTTAGTATATATGGAGGACTACCACTAAATAATTTATGAAATATATCATCATTTAATTTTAATATAAATGACTAGAGTAGATGAGGGCGAGAGAAAACAATCCTTGCCCTCTTAACAGTGTAAAAAAAACATATAGGATGCCTTTTCTATGACTAGCTTCCAAGGGTTCTATATGATGGACCCAAAAATTTGGTTAAGGAGATCTAAATAAGTTAAGAGAAAAAAAATTAATAGGAGCCAAAATAAAAAATAATGTAATTAATAATCTTATTATCTTTTGATAGGTAATTGGAGACAAAGATTTGAACCTAACTCTCCTGAAAGATATGTGTCTATGATTTTAACCATTGAGAAAAATTATGTCATTTAACCAATTTCTAAGGCGTCATATGTCCATGAGAATATAAGAAGAAATCAATAAAAGAAACAAAAGAAAACAGAAATTGAGTTGATTTTAATCATCTATATATTTGTATGAAAAATTCATTTCTCAAGATATGATATCAAACATGAATTATATCATAAGCAGAGGTTCAATCATACATTAAAATTTTTATTTGTGAAAGAATATCAGGAATATGATAAACAAATGTTAATGATGAGAAGATATCATACAGATTATGTGTATTCATTAAATCTGTTTAAGATGTTTGTCAAAATGATACTTCGGATATGATGAAGTAGATTTCGTATATGACGAAGTGGCTTTCGTATATGGTGAAGTGACTTTTGTATATGACGAAGTAAACTTCAGATATGACAAAATGAACTTCGTATTTGACGATTTCAACGTGATCAGTCGTAGTGAGACCTTCGTGTGTTACTTCGCATATGACGAAGTGAATTTCGGATATGACAAAATGAATTTCGTATATGACAATTTCAACATAACAATTGAAGTGAGACCTTCGTGTGTTACTTCGTATATGACGAAGTGGACTTTGAATATGACGAAGTGAATTTCATATATGATGAAGTGAATTTTGTATATAACAATTTCAACGTGATAAGTTGAAGTGAGACCTTCATGTTTTTACTTCGCATATGTCGAAGTGGACTTCGTATATGACGAAATAAATTTCGTGTATGACAAAGTAAACTTCGATTATAATGTAGTCAGTTGAAACTAGACTTCATATATAACTTTACATATGACGAAGTGAATTTCGTGTATGACAAACTGAACTTCAATTATCACGTAGTCAGTTGAAACTAGACTTCGTATATAAATTCGCATATGACGAAGAGAATTTCATATATGACGAAACTAGCTTCGTATATTCCTTAGTTAATTAAAGTTATACTTAAAATATCTTAGAAGAATAACTTGTATGATGAAGTATGCCTTTGAGATTTTTACTATATGAAATGTAGGAGAGAGAATGAAATATTTGACAATTTATCTGTTTATTTTGTCATCATCAAAACTAATATATGTTATAGTTTGAATTGTGAATATGCAAGTTATAATTGAGTTGTGGTTCAACAGTGGCTAGGACACGTCAAATTCCAAGGTAGATTCTAGGCCCATAACCATTTTCAGTCGACCAATAATCAGGATTTGTTCGACCAGACTATGCTTGCACAGAAACACACATCAATGGAGAAATAGGAATTGGTTGACTAAATGGTTACTGTCAGTCGACCAAACGAAAATTGATTGACCAGTTTTCTTAGTCAGTTGAACACAATGAACCTTGTCCATTTTTGTGTTTCTGAAAGTATTGTTGGTGATGAAAGATGTGCAGAATTATCCAATATGATAATCTAGAAGGGGGGTTGAATAGATTACTATCAATTAAATATACTATGACCTTCTTTTCGATGGAAACACAGACTTTTGATATTTCAAACAGAGTTTAAACCAAACTAAGATGTGTGTTAATTGTAAGTAGATAGAGTGGCAATTTATCTAGCGCGTGAAAGATCAACGTGCTTACCAAACATCTAGCGTGAAACGTTCAAACCACAGACACGATGATTTAAGGTGGTTCGGAGTACACAACTTGTGTATCCTACGTCTACCGTCCACACACACACACGCAGAAACCACTGCTTAATAGCGAGTCCACTCTACAACACACACACCCACGTTGTCTGATGTAAAACCACGATCAGAACAACACAAACCACATAGATCAAGCACAAGAGACACTTGATCCACAAACACACACACAAGGTATGAGAAACAGAGATATAGAAGAGTTCTGAGTTGAAGAATCAAATCCTGATGTAGAACTCTTCAAGATGTCGTCTAGATGAACTTCAAACTTCGTCTTGACAAGTATAAGTTGATGGAGAAGCTTGAATCACAGACGAACTGGCTTCACCTCCGTTTGGAAGATGGATATTCCTTTCCCTGGACGGCAGGTTGAAGCAGAGCAGCAGAGAGAAACTTTTTCTCTTAGATTTCCTTAGGGTATTGTATGGTGGCTGCTTCTGTACGAAAATAACTCCAAAGAGTCCCTTTTATATGGGTGTTCAAGTATGGAGAGTCGTGGTAAAAGGAAACACTCAAGTCGGAAACACATGGAGATCTCATATTGAGATTTTCTCTTCGTCTGTCGACAGTAAGAAATGCATCTATCGACAGATGCAGACATACTTGCAAAAGGCAGAAGACTGGGCTTCCCGGGAGATAATTTCCTATGTTGATCTGTCGACAGATGACTTGGTTCTGTCGACAGGTGAACCTTTCCAAGAACCCATCTGTTCTGTCTGTGCTGGGCTGTCGACAAGCTTCTCTGGGGCTGTCGACAGGCACTTGCTTTTAGTGCTATTCTTGATCTTTTTGATCTTGTTTTGGTACATTGTCTTGCACGCAATCTCTCCTACATTTAATAACATTATTAGTAAGATAGTATGAGCATATAAATGATTAATGAAGACATGTTTTTACTTGATTAGCACTTCTTGAGTTTGTCAATTTTAGCATGATTCACACAATCACATCACAACAATTTGGTTGATCATAAATTCCTCATCATCAAAAACAAACATATCAAATGTAAACCCAACATTCTCTCCCTTTTTGATGATGACAAAATTTTCAATTGATGCATGATTGATTTGATTGATGTTCTCTCCTTTTGGCAACATCCAAAAAGACATAAGCAGAAAGGCACAGCATGCACACATGAAAAGTACATAAGCAAAGAACTGTGTATTTCATTGAAGTGGCATTCAGTACACACAGTTACAAAATGGAGTGAGAACATGACAAAAGAAGTGCAAGGGAAGGAAACAACATTAGTGTGATAGCAAATGACAAGAACAGTGACAAGACTTTGACCAAAGCAAAGTAAAGACCACATAACGGACGCCTAGACTCTCTAGACATCGTCATTCTCCGGTGGTGTAGAGGCCTGACGGAGACCATGAAGCTATGTGGACATCTCTTCCTTGGAAATATGAATATCAAGGAATAAGAAAAGAGATGTGAGTGGGCATACATAAGGCATAGACCTCTTGGAAGTGCGAAGGCATAGCCGGATGAGAGACACCATAAGGAGTGGTAGGTTGACTTGTTTACAGTTAAGAAATGCGTGAAAAAGGGATTTGTGAACGACAGACACAAGTTCCCGACTACCATCTTTTAGGACAATGATTGTGGTAAAGATGTGGTGGATTAGACGATGAAGAGGAGGGAAGGAGTTGGCATTCATGTGCACACGATCTGTAGATGAATCATATGGTTGCAGAGTGATGAGTGGGTAGTATTCAGATGCCAATGGGTGATGTTGCATGATGTCAATGCCAGTATTTGGAAGTTGAAGTGCAACGGAAAGAAGACTAGGGGTGATCTGAAACGAAGTTCCCTTCACCTTGGTATAAAGATCACCGAGAGCAGTTTCCCGGAGGTTGATGTAGAACTCCGTCACAGCGGCTGAAGTACCGCTTGTGAGAATAGCAGAAGGGAGACCAGCCCTGGGTGTCAAATAGTGGCTGTAACCCTGGAAACATGTTTTCCAGTGACACGAAGTCGACGTATCTGGGTTGAACAAACTTGGTGAAGGTGCCATGGACATGAAGAAACTCCAGATTCGGAGGAACGACAAGCTCCGGCAAACGATCATCCCGATGCTTTGTTCGGCGCTCGGTATGAGCCCAGGAACCCTCGCCGGCTTGAGGAGAACAAGGACAGCGACGGGAAGCAAGCTTCTTGCTCTTGGGAGCCATCAGGAAGAAGGATGTCGGAGTGGAGAAGAACTTGAAAAGAAGAAGGAGACACGAGAAGAAGGAAATACCAGGAGAGACAGACTCTACTCTGGCGCCCTGGAGGAAGAAGGGTTTCGTGGAGAAGGAAGGAGGAGGGATTTTTGGAAGGGAGAAAAAAGGAAAGGAGCGTGGGTTCCCTTTTAAAGAAGTTAGGGAAGTGTTTGAAACGGAAAGGGACCCACAAATCTGTCCCGGAAGAGGCGCCCGATGGGCTTCCAAAGAGACCTTGCCGCCGGCTGTCGACAGATGCCCTGTCATCTGTCGACAGGCACACACAGAAATGTGCCAGAATGAGATTTGGACAGAAATTTTTCGGACAATGAGCGGCCAATCTGTAGATAAGGTGTAAAATAGGTAGACACACATTTTAAAACTACCATATCCACTAATATTAAGACAATTAAAGATCTCAATGGTTTAAAACATAATTCTCTAGGAGACTCAGGTTGGAACATAAAGATGACATTGTACCAAAGCTGATGTAAGTAAGATAACCCCGTTGAATATAAACCATTGTAGAAAGACATAGTTCCTAGTATGTGATGATCAAATGGTTTATGCAAAAGATGTCTACAAGTGCAAGTAACCATAAACATCAACAAGCCCGTGATTAATCAACATTTGGAGGCTTCACTCTATTTCATCTTTGAATGTTTTGAGTGGGAAATGAATTGAAAAAGTGGTAATTAGGATCACTGACACCTTTTGACGTGAGGATAGACATGATGAATTCCCGTACCCCCAGTTACTCAGTGGAAGTGCCCTTCAGACCATTTTACAGAGATATTGAGTAAGATTTTTGACGCGAAGACAAACATTTGTGATGCCTATGTCCCCGGTTACTCATCACAACACAGCATTGCTCTGTCTTTTTCCCGTGATTTATGGTACTTATTTTTATGGATAGAAATAGGTAGCTTTTCTCCATTATCATTTTTTTTTTGAGTTGAAAATCAAGGTCGAAGAGTATTGATGGTTAACACACATTGCAAGACATAAAGTTCAAAACCCATAGGACTTATCAAGTCACTTGAGAAGAATGTTTTTCCACAAGGGAGTTATTCAAGTGAGTTAGGTTAGACCCATTAGATTCATCCAATGTTCTCCGAATGATGCAACCTAGACTCACACATGAAAAGTATGTCAAAATCATTGTGATAGAGATAATAGCTTTAATATTTTGTGGAGATGAAAGATTAAAACATGGGTAGATACCCAAATTGCACCTGACATTAAGGGGATGAACAGGCTCATACAAAATATTCAAAGGAATGAGGAATTGCTTGAAGAATGTGTATCTATCGACATCCAGATGGAGCCTGTCGACAGACATACACAGCTAAAATATGTGCAGTTCAGATTGATCAGGGTTGTCGACAGATGGGGTGTAGTCTGTCGACAGATGAACACAGACAGATGTTCTGGAGTTCGGGGAGATGCCAAACTATGCCAGGCTGTCGACAGATGGAATTCAGCCTGTCGACAGATGGACACAGGGTTCACAATTTGAGTTCAGTGGAGGCCTGGCTATCGACAGGAAGGTTTTGATCTGTCGACAGGAGCTTGTACAATTCAGCTTGAAGGCTAAGATGAGAGATATGAGCAGAACTTCATGCAAGGGAGATTTAAGTATATAACAAAAGATTTTCCCTCAATAATTCACTCATCTAACCTGACCTCACTCCCCCATAGTGTGTGCATATGAATACCCAACATGCAAGCAATTCAATTCAAGTTTTTGCATGTATAACAAGCATTTGCACAAGAATTCATGAAAAGAGAGCATACCATCACAAGGATCCAAATGATTGTAAGAGTAAATGGGCAAATTGTAGAGAAACCAAATACCTCATTTGAAGTAAGTGACCTTTATATGCAAATTAACCATGGATACGTGGTGGAGAATGTTTTCTCACGCATAATGATAGTTTCCAAACAAGCATGACTTGTTTTTCCACATTTCACCATTTAATATACCTCATAGTCAATACACACAAAGAGCATGTACTCCAAGATTGGATATGAGTTTCATTGCATTTTGCACAATCCCAATTCTCTTCTCAATGTAGTGAATCTATCCTCTGCCAATGGTTTTGTGAAAATATCAGTTAATTGCTGGTCAGTGGGTATGAACCTAAGTTCCAAGGATTTGTTGGCTACTTCATCTCTCAAGAAGTGATGCCTAATCTCTATGTGTTTTGTCCTCGAGTGTTGGACTGGGTTCTTTGATAGGTTGATGGCACTAGTGTTGTCACATAGAATAGGTGTGCATCTAATGTCAATGTTGTAGTCACAAAGTTGACTTTTGATCCACAATACTTGAGCCGCACAACTCCCTGCAGCAACATATTCTGCCTCTGCAGTGGAGAGTGCAACTGAGTGTTGCTTCTTGGAGGCCCACGAAACCATGCAACCGTCAAGAAATTGGCAGTATCCACTAGTGCTTTTTATGTCAATTTTACATCCAGCATAGTCAGCATCAGAATATGATATCAAATCTGTAGCACCCCGGAAATTTTAATATATAAAGAATGAAATTTAAATAAAAGTGTTGAAGGGACTTCCAACATTATATATTAATGACCCAATATCATAAGCGGGTCAATGGACATCAATTGGCCCAATAATCAAATAAAGCTAGAAAATACATGAAAATTCGTAACACTAAATAGGCTGAAATTAGAAAGAGGTAATTTGAGTTGAATTGGGATGCAATCATGCATTCTTGGCAACCCAAATTCGTGCCTATCTATGGTGGGAGGTTTCCTAAAGCCTCACACACTCTAAGGGAGGAAGGAATCCTCAAAAAGATAGGAAACTGCCCTGTTAAGATCGCAACTTAGTTTTCCTAGTTATAATAGGACTCCTAAAACACCATGGTTGCTTAAATACTCTTCACCAAACCTTAGGAACGAGTTTTAGAACTTGCTGGGGTCGTGTGGAGAAGTTCTTGGTGGCTGGGGTGAAGGAGATCATCCACACCAAGTCGTACTTCTTCCCCTGTTTCGTCTGCTGCGACCTGCATAGACCATCATCTTGAAGTCGACCAAAGGTAGGTCAAACATAAACCAAACCTTGCAAGGCTTATACCCCTGGAAAGAGGGTCAAGTCTACGTTCTAACCCAAGTGGAACGCCCAAATTCCATGCAGTATATACGGAGTGGTAAGCGTTCTCCTCCAAGTGGTCTGAACACGGGTTTTTTTGGAAAAACGAGACTTCTTCAACCCAAAAGGTAGGTTTTCTCGGGCCAAACCTTAACATATCCTATGTCAATGTGTAGAGCAACATGTTAACATTCGTTTCCCACTGGTTTCATCGAATTCTAATGAGTTTATTTTGAGTTATAAGTGTTTTCCCAAAGTCGTGCACTGTTAGGGCTTTTCCCGTTCTTCTTTTTATGCACGTGAGACCGAATTTGACTAAACTTCCTTCACGAAAGTTTTTCTACTTGAAGTCACGATCATCTTTTATGTTGGACGTTTTGTCCAAAAGTCTTTGGTTAGAGAGTTACAGGCGTGGAAAGAGAGTCACTGCATGATACTGGGGTTTCGGGCTACACTTGACTTTCTGTTCTTCATATGTTTTCTCGGGATTGGAGACCGAATTAGATCAAACCCTTAACATCACAGTTCTTCTACTAGTTGTCCTCTTCATCTTTATTGTTGAACGTTTTATCTAAATGTCATTCGTTAGAGAGTTATAAGAGGTGGAAGTGAATCGCTGCATGAGACATGTTTTCTGGTTACACCTGACCATGTGTTTTGTTCTGGAAGGGCCACTAGTGTCGACACTGCCTGTGCTAGTGTCGACCTGCTGTCCCAAAACAGCCCAGATGGTGTTCTGGGAAAGCCTCTAGTGTCGACACTACCCCATCTAGTGTCGACACACTGTCCCAGTTTGACCCAGAAAGTTCTGGGAAGCTGATCTAGTGTCGACACCACCTGTGCTAGTGTCGACACACTGTCCCATATTGGCCTGAAGGTTTTCTGGAAGCTGTCTCTAGTGTCGACACTACTTGATCTCGTGTCGACACTACTTGATCTTTTTGCCTTGTATTTGAAGCACTGTGTCAACACTACCTGAACTAGTGTCAACACTACTTGACCAGTTTTTCATTATTTTGCAAAATATTGCATGTCTTGGGTCTGATCATTGCATGATGTCCATTTAATGGCTTAAAAGTGTTTAACCTATTGAAAAATCCTTAATTACATGAATATTATTCTAATTGCTTTCATAATGATATGATCATACATGAAACTTGTGATTTATTCTTGTTACTATTCTAGCTTGCTTTAAATGATAAATTTTATCTTAAAATCTTGTAAACCCATATGTAGTTAAATGCATTGTTCATTGCATGCCATCACGTTAAGTGTTTTTCCGAGAGTTTGAGACCGACGGATTGTGAATTGACACACGTACATTACTCCACACTTTACATCAAGGGCGTGCACTTCTTTTCTCTTCTTGTTCTCGTGAGCGTGATTTACACTCTAGACTAAAGCCGTTAATGTAAAGATTGAACTAAATTATGAATTGTACCGTTCTACTGCCAAATTTATCTCTTGACCATTGTTCTCATGAAATCATGTTCAATTTAATTATTTACTTCTTCTCATCATCATCGTGAACATGACATTACACATGCTACATTTGAAACTCTCATTGGCCATTATTTATGACTGTGGGTATCTACATTTAAAAATTTACATGAGATGGCTGACAGGGCACGGAGTGTGTCCAAGGGCTCCAGTCTAGCCCCAATGACGGAGAGTCATAAATATACTATTAACCATGGGGTATATTGATTACTGGCGTTGCATCTGCGCTGGGAGTACTTTCTTGCTTGTTGAATGTTAGATACATAACCACATACACGTGTCCTGGTGTACATTCTTGATGGATCTTTTCTTGGTGTACATTGGTGTCTACGTGCCTGATTAGTGTTATTTGATCGTGCTTGTGCAATCTTGCTTGCTTGCTTGCGTGATATGGCCATCCTGCATTTATTGCAACTAGTGATATCTTGTTTTCTTGAAAACTATTGACATCAGGTGAAATCTTGCGTGCTTGTGCAAAAGTGAGCTATTGCTAGTTCTTTCTTGTCATCTTGTTCAAAATCTTATTCTATCTTGTTCACTCTATCCAGCTTGTTTTATATATCATGTTTTAATGAGTTTTCGTTCGTACATGCACATCATTCATCGTGCTTACCTAGTTCTAAAATGTTAATCACTTATATCATTGCCCGCACATTGAGATATAAATCCTACTGGGCTAGTTTGCTCATCCCCTACCTTTTCCCAATCTAGGTGACTATGAAGTTCAAGAGGAAGAGCAAGTCGAGGATGGGAATGCATCCGAGTGATGAGCGTCCCAATTATGAGTCTAGTTATCGTAGTTTATTTTGAGAGTTAGAACATGTAGTAGGAAGTGAGGGGTGAATGTACTTTCCTTTTTATTTGAGTCTCAGTCTTGTACTAGTTTCTAATTTTTATAAGTTGAGTTGAAGCTAAAAATCCAGTTTTTATTGAGTTCAGCATTTGGGCCCTATTATTATGTTGTGTAGATATACATTTAGTGCGTGCTAGCTAGAGGCTTATTTGCCGACTGTCCACGTCTCGTGATATCGACTCGAATTCTTCGAACTATTATCCACTGCGTAAATTCTCAGGACGTGACAGTTTAGTGGTATCAGAGCCTAGGAATATCAAATAGGATATGTCTCAGGAATAGGAGATACCTATGAAACCTAGGTCACAAAATTAAATATGGTACCTGGTGAGGATGGGTAGAGACTGGGAATTTGTTAGAAAGAATTAAACACTCCTACCCATTAACTCTTATAATGTATCTAGAGACATTAATTGGTTTCCATCCTTTTCTCAGGAATCCTCATAACACTCTCACACAACTGCAATGGCTCGCAACCAGTGCTAAGCTATGCAAGACACTGTGGCTGGACTTACGCAGGCCCTGCAAAATGTAGTTCAGGCTGGAAACCAGGCTGCAGCTGCAAGGAATGGAGCCGGTGATCTGCACCGAAATTTTAGGAGTTTAAACCCTCCTCGTTTCTCTGGATCCCCTGACCCAGATGAAGCAGAAAATTGGCAAGAGGAAATCGAAAGGATTTTCCAAGTAATGCAATGCAACAACAGGGAGAAAGTGGTACTGGCCACTTTCCAATTTACCAAGGATGCTCGAGCGTGGTGGAAGGCCACGTCGGCCCACCTGCCAAACGTAGCTGAACTAGAGTGGGCCGGATTCCTGGAGATATTCCGGGGAAAATATTTCTCTGAGAGAGTGAAGGAGAAGAAGGCAGCAGAGTTTGCTGAACTAAAACAAAAGAGCATGTCTGTGGCTGAGTATGAAGCTCAGTTTGCTCGTCTGGCAGTGTATGCCCCACATCTTGTGGGCACAGAAAGGCTGAAAGCCAACCGTTTCATGGATGGACTCAGGCCCATGTTCATTGAAAGGCTCGGACCACACAACATTCAAACTTACACTGAGATGGTCCAAAGAGCTCAGCTAGTGGAGGACACCATGGCCAAAGTAGAGAGCCTGAGGGGCAAGGACAACTCTAAGCCGGTCTTTGTCAAGAAGGGAGCACCTAACACTGTTCCAACGTTTCGTAGCAACAATAACAACTTTAACAGCAACAACAAGAGGCCAATTGCTGGAAAAGATGCTGCGGCAGATAAAAGAGTCAAAGTGGAAGGTAGGCAGTTGTCTGAAAACTACAAGTTCTGTGATAAACCAGGACACCAAGCTGAGGAATGCTGGAAGAAGCTCGGGGCATGCTTGAGATGTGGTGGTCGTGACCACCGTATTCTGGATTGTCCTATGCTGAAGGACCAGCCCGGGAGAGCCCAGAATGTACAACGGCGTCAGGGACGCCTTAATGCGGTCATAGAAGCTGATCTACCCGAGGAAGGGGGTATGGTGGAAGGTACCATTTCCATACACTCTCAACCCGCATTTGTGCTTATTGATACGGGAGCTGCATATTCTTTTATTTCCACCACATTTGCTGCAACTTTACCTGTCAAACATGTACCCTTGAAATCCAAGATCACTGTAGCCTCTCTATTAGGCTCAGAATCTGAACTCACCCACTACTTGCCAAAATGTGAAACTATAATTGGAGGACACAATCTCCCTGCTGACCTTATCTGTTTAGACATGAAGGGTTATGATGCCATTCTGTGTGTCGATTGGCTAATTGAATATGATGCCGATGTAAAATGTCGCCATAGGAGGGTTACTTTTAAAAGATCAAACCTTCCAACTCTATCACTACTTGGCACCCGTTATCACAAACACCCTATCTTGATATCCTCCTTGAAGGCTTATAAGCTGATCAACCAGGGTTGTGATGCTTTCATAGTTTCTGTCTTGACTACTGAAAAGAAGAAACCGACTTTAGAAGACATTCCAATAGCCAGGGAATATCCTAATGTATTTCCAGAGGAATTGCCTGGTATACCACCTGAGCGGGAGGTAAGCTTCACCATTGAGTTACTCCCTGGGGCAGCCCCTATTTCAAAGGCCCCGTATCGCATGTCCCCTGTTGAATTGCAGGAGTTGAAGAGACAGATCCAAGAACTGCTAGATCAAGGTTTTATCAGGCCTAGTACATCCCCGTGGGGAGCACCAGTACTATTCGTCAGAAAGAAGGACGGATCAATGAGGCTTTGCATTGACTACCGTCAGTTGAACCAGTTGACAATAAAGAACAAGTATCCACTGCCCCGCATCGATGAACTGTTTGATCAGATCTCTGGCGCACAATATTTCTCTAAGATAGATCTAAGATCTGGCTATCATCAACTAAGAATAAAGGAAGAGGATATTCACAAGTCTGCATTCCGGAGTAGGTATGGTCACTATGAGTTCGTGGTCATGCCGTTCGGATTAACCAATGCTCCGGCGGCTTTCATGCAACTTATGAACAGTATTTATAGGCCCTACTTGGACCAGTTCATAGTGGTGTTCATTGATGACATCCTTATTTACTCCAAATCCAAAGAAGAACATGAGGAACACTTGAAGGTTGCTCTGCAAGTGCTCAGAGATAACCAACTCTATGCTAAACTTAGCAAGTGTGAATTCTGGATGGAGGAAGTATCTTTCCTTGGTCACATCATATCCAAGGAGGGAATCTCTGTAGATCCATCTAAGGTGGAGGTGGTAAAGAATTAGGAAAGGCCGACAACTGTGTCGGAGATTAGAAGCTTTATGGGGTTAGCCGGTTATTATCGTCGCTTCATTAAAGATTTCTCAAAGATAGCTGTACCAATGACCAGGCTTACCAGGAAGGAGAATCCATTCGCATGGACTGATGAATGTGAAGAAAGTTTCAGGGCATTGAAAGAACACCTTACCTCAGCACCCGTACTAACCTTGCCAATTGCCGGGGGTAGTTTTGAGGTTTACACCGACGCATCCGGGATCGGCCTTGGCTGTGTGCTGATGCAAGAAGGGAAACTTATATGCTACGCGTCCAGACAATTGAAGAAGCACGATGACAATTATCCCGTACATGATCTGGAGCTAGCTGCTGTAGTCTTCGCCTTGAAGATATGGCGTCATTACCTATATGGTGAGAAATTCATTGTGTTTTCTGACCATAAAAGCTTAAAGTATCTGTTTTCTCAGCAGGACTTGAATATGAGGCAGCGGAGGTGGTTGGAGTATCTCAAAGACATCGATTTCATGATCCAATATCATCCAGGAAAAGCAAATGCTGTGGCAGATGCTCTAAGTAGAAGGTCAATGATCACATTGTCAAGTTTAATGGTAGAAGAATTGAAGTTATTAGAAGACTTCGCCAAGTTAAATATTGACGCTGACATCAAAGAGAAGGGATGCTTTGTTGCTAGTGTTAGAGGGCAACCAACACTATTGGAGGACATCACAACACTCCAAAACAATGACCCTGTACTCGTGGAGATTAAGGCTAATTTGGACCAGAGGCCAGATTTCTCATTAACTGAAGATGGAAGGCTATTGTTTCAGGAACGAGTCTGCGTACCCGACCATGTAGAGACAAAGAAAATGATTATGGACGAGGCTCACAAGACCAGATATACTATTCATCTTGGAACTACCAAAATGTATCAAGATTCGAAAAGAAGCTTCTGGTGGCCTAATATGAAGAGAGAGGTGGCGGAATATGTCGCCCGATGCTTAACATGTCAAAGGGTCAAGGCAGAACACTTGCGACCCGCAGGTAAACTCAAACCCCTAGAAATTCCTGCATGGAAATGGGAAGGTATAGGAATGGACTTTATTTTCGGACTACCTAAATCTAGAGGTGGATTCGATGGTATCTGGGTTATAGTCGACCGCTTAACCAAGTCAGCTCACTTTTTGCCAGTGAAGAATAAGTGGTCAGTAGATGTTCTGGCTGCATTATATGTGAAGGAAATAGTCAGATTACATGGAGTACCGGTGTCTATCGTGTCTGATAGAGACCCCAGGTTTACATCCCACTTTTGGAAAGGACTGCATTACTCCTTGGGATCTAAACTAAATTTTAGCACGACTTTCCATCCACAAACAGATGGACAGACGGAGAGAACCAACCAGGTAATTGAAGATATGCTCAGAGCATGTGTCCTAGATTTTGGAGGTAGCTGGCATGAACACTTACCTCTTGTGGAGTTCGCCTACAATAATAGCTATCAAGCTAGCATTCAGATGGCACCGTTTGAAGCACTTTATGGCAGAAGTTGCCGATCTCCAATATGCTGGTATGAAGTTGGCAAAAAACAAATGTTAGGACCTGAGATGATAAGGGAAACCACAGAGAAGGTAAAGCTTATTAGAGAAAGAATGGCAGTGGCACAGCAAAGACAAAAGGCATATGCAGATAATAGAAGAAGAGACCTGGAGTTTCAGGTGGGTGAACATGTATTCTTGAAAGTGTCTCCAGGCCGGGGGATCAGACGTTTTGGCATTAAGGGCAAGTTGTCACCAAGGTTTGTCGGGCCTTTCGAAATCCTTGAAAGAGTTGGCGAAGTGGCATATCGTCTCGCTTTACCACCGCAAATGGATGGAATACACAATGTGTTCCACGTATCCATGTTGAAAAAGTATTTACGAGATCCATGGCATGTTATAGAATACGAGCTTCTGGAGTTCAACAAAGACGGAACATATCAAGAGAAGCCAATTAAGATTGTGGACCGGGAACTGCGCCAACTAAGGAACAAGGTTATCCCACTAGTAAGGGTTAGATGGAATCAACGCATGGATGAGGACGACACGTGGGAAACCGAGGAAGCAATGCGCAAAAGATTTCCGGAGCTATTCACAAGTAAGTACACCTCACTTGTACAATAACTTGCTATACATGAATTTGGGGACCAAATTCTCTTAAGTGGGGGAGGGTGTAGCACCCCGGAAATTTTAATATATAAAGGAATGAAATTTAAATAAAAGTGTTGAAGGGACTTCCAACATTATATATTAATGACCCAATATCATAAGCGGGTCAATGGACATCAATTGGCCCAATAATCAAATAAAGCTAGAAAATGCATGGAAATTCGTAACACTAAATAGGCTGAAATTAGAAAAAGGTAATTTGAGTTGAATTGGGATGCAATTATGTATTCTTGGCAACCCAAATTCGTGTCTATCTATGGTGGGAGGTTTCCTAAAGCCTCACACACTCTAAGGGAGGAAGGAATCCTCAAAAAGATAGGAAACTGCCCTGTTAAGATCGCAACTTAGCTTTCCTAGTTATAATAGGACTCCTAAAACACCATGGTTGCTTAAATACTCTTCACCAAACCTTAGGAACGAGTTTTAGAACTTGATGGGGTCGTGTGGAGAAGTTCTTGGTGGCTGGGGTGAAGGAGATCATCCACACCAAGTCGTTCTTCTTCCCCTGTTTCGTCTGCTGCGACCTACAAAGACCATCATCTTGAAGTCGACCAAAGGTAGGTCAAACCTAAACCAAACCTTGCAAAGCTTATACCCCTGGAAAGAGGGTCAAGTCTACGTTCTAACCCAAGTGGAACGCCCAAATTCCATGCAGTATATACGGAGTGGTAAGCGTTCTCCTCCAAGTGGTCTGAACACGGATTTTTTTTGGAAAAACGAGACTTCTTCAACCCAAAAGGTAGGTTTTCTCGGGCCAAACCATAACATATCCTATACCAATGTGTAGAGCAACATGTTAACATTCGTTTTCCACTGGTTTCATCGAATTCTAATGAGTTTATTTTGAGTTATAAGTGTTTTCCCAAAATCGTGCACTGTTAGGGCTTTTTCCGTTCTTCTTTTTATGCACATGAATCGAGACCGAATTTGACTAAACTTCCTTCACGAACGTTTTTTTAATTGAAGTCACGATCATCTTTTATGTTGGACGTTTTGTCCAAAAGTCTTTGGTTAGAGAGTTACAGGCGTGGAAAGAGAGTCACTGCATGATACTGGGGTTTCGGGCTACACTTGACTTTCTGTTCTTCATATGTTTTCTTGGGATTGGAGACCGAATTAGATCAAACACTTAACATCAAAGTTCTTCTACTAGTTGTCCTCTTCATCTTTCATGTTGAACATTTTGTCTAAATGTCATTCCTTAGAAAGTTATAAGAGGTGGAAGTGAATCGCTGCATGAGACATGTTTTCTGGTTACACCTGACCATGTGTTTTGTTCTGGAAGGGCCACTAGTGTCGACACTGCCTGTGCTAGTGTCGACCTGCTGTCCCAAAACAGCCCAGATGGTGTTCTGGGAAAGCCTCTAGTGTCGACACTACCCCATCTAGTGTCGACACACTGTCCCAGTTTGACCCAAAAAGTTCTGGGAAACTGATCTAGTGTCGGTGTCGACACCGCCTGTGCTAGTGTCGACACACTGTCCCATATTGGCCAGAAGGTTTTCTGGAAGCTGTCTCTAGTGTCGACACTACTTGATCTCGTGTCGACACTATTTGACCTTTTTTCCTTGTATTTGAAGCACTATGTCAACACTACCTGAACTAGTGTCAACACTACCTGAACTAGTGTCAACACTACTTGACCAGTTTTTCATTATTTTGCAAAATATTGCATGTCATGGGTCTGATCATTGCATGATGTCTATTTAATGGCTTAAACTTGTTTAACCCATTGAAAAATCCTTAATTACATGAATATTATTCTAATTGCTTTCTTAATGATATGATCATACATGAAACTTGTGATTTACTCTTGTTACTATTCTAGCTTGCTTTAAATGATAAATTTTATCTTAAAATCTTGTAAACCCATATGTAGTTAAATGCATTGTTCATTGCATGCCATCACGTTAAGTGTTTTTCCGAGAGTTTGAGACCAACAGATTGTGAATTGACACACGTACATTACTGCACACTTTACATCAAGGGCGTGCACTTCTTTTCTCTTCTTGTTCTCGTGAGCGTGATTTACACTCTAGACTAAAGCCGTTAATGTAAAGATTGAACTAAATTATGAATTGTACCGTTCTACTGCCAAATTTATCTCTTGACCATTGTTCTCATGAAATCATGTTCAATTTAATTATTTACTTCTTCTCATCATCATCGTGAACATGACATTACACATGCTACATTTTGAAACTCTCATTGGCCATTATTTATGACTGTGGGTATCTACATTTAAAAATTTACATGAGATGGCTGACAGGGCAAGAAGTGTGTCCAAGGGCTCCAGTCTAGCCCCAATGACGGGGAGTCATAAATATACTGTTAACCATGGGGTATAATGATTACTGGCGTTGCATCTGCGCTGGGAGTACTTTCTTGCTTGTTGAATGTTAGATACATAACCACATACACGTGTCTTGGTGTACATTCTTGATGGATCTTTTCTTGGTGTACATTGGTGTCTACGTGCCTGATTAGTGTTACTTGATCGTGCTTGTGCAATCCTGCTTGCTTGCTTGCGTGATATGGCCATCCTGCATTTATTGCAACTAGTGATATCTTGTTTTCTTGAAAACTATTGACATCAGGTGAAATCTTGTGTGCTTGTGCAAAAGTGAGCTATTGCTAGTTCTTTCTTCTCATCTTGTTCAAAATCTTATTCTATCTTGTTCACTCTATCCAGCTTGTTTTATATATCATGTTTTAATGAGTTTTCATTCGTACATGCACATCATTCATCGTGCTTTCCTAGTTCTAAAATGTTAATCACTTATATCATTGCCCGCACATTGAGATATAAATCCTACTGGGCTAGTTTGCTCATCCCCTACCTTTTCCCAATTTAGGTGACTATGAAGTTCAAGAGGAAGAGCAAGTCGAGGATGGGAATGCATCCGAGTGATGAGCGTCCCAATTATGAGTCTAGTTATCGTAGTTTATTTTGAGAGTTAGAACATGTAGTAAGAAGTGAGGGGTGAATGTACTTTCCTTTTTATTTGAGTCTCAGTCTTGTACTAGTTTCCAATTTTTATAAGTTGAGTTAAAGCTAAAAATGCAGTTTTTATTGAGTTCAACATTTGGGCCCTATTATTATGTTGTGTTGATATACATTTAGTGCGTGCTAGCTAGAGGCTTATTTGCCGACTGTCCACGTCTCGTGATATCGACTCGAATTCTTCGAACTATTATCCGCTGCGTAAATTCTCGGGATGTGACAAAATCAAAGCTACTTCCTGCTGGATACCAAAAACCCAAATCATGCGTACCTGAGAGATATCTGAATATTCGCTTAACTTCAACCAAATGGCTTTCCTTTGGACTAGATTGATATCTAGCACAAAGGCAAATACTGAATTGTATATCCGATATACTTGCAGTAAGATAAAGGAGTGAGCCAATCATACCTCGAAAATGCTTTGGATCTACCGGTTTACCTTTCTCATCATTTTTCAGTTTTATGCTCGTGCTCATTGGTATTGAAGCATGCTTAGCTTGTTCAAATTGAAATATTTTTAGGAGCTCCTTAACATAATTTTCTTGGTTGATGAAGAAGCCATCTTCATGTTGTTTAACCTGCAAACCAAGGAAAATTTGAAGCTCCAAACCAAGGAAAAATTGAAGCTCCCCCATTAAACTCATCTCAAATTCACTGTGCATGTGTTTTGAAAATTCTTCACACAGTGATGGGTTAGTGGAACCAAAGATGATGTCATCCACATAAACTTG
The DNA here is from genome assembly GCA_014218235.1 of Colocasia esculenta. Lineage (NCBI taxonomy): Eukaryota > Viridiplantae > Streptophyta > Magnoliopsida > Alismatales > Araceae > Colocasia > Colocasia esculenta. The sequence goes on along the minus strand of CM024755.1, from coordinate 79,887,134 downwards.
AACGACAATTATATGATTGCGAACTTTCTTAGTAAAGAGTGTTTGGTCCACCTTACCTCTTGTGTAGTTTTTACTCACCAAGAAGTTGCTTAACCTGTCATACCAAGCTCAAGGTGTCTGCTTCAAACCGTAAAGAGCTTTGTGCAACTTGTAAACATGGTTAGGCATTTCATAATTTTCAAAACCAGGTGGTTGAGAAACATAGACTTCCTCTTTGATGTAGCCATTCAGGAAGACAGTTTTAACATCCATTTGAAAAAGTTTGAACTTGTGTGAGCATGCATACACCAACAAGATTCTAACTGCTTTAAGTCTAGCTACAGGTGCAAAGGACTCTTCAAAGTCTATACCAAATTCTTGATTGTATCCTTTTGCTACCAATCTAGCATTATTTCTCACCACTTTACCCTCTTCATTTAGCTTATTCCTAAATACCCATCTTGTACCTATGACAGAAATCTCAGGGGTTTTAGGAACTAAACTCAAGACATTATTTCTTTGAAACTAATCAAGTTCCTCATGCATAGCATCAATTCATGAATTTTCTTTTAGGGCCTCTTCAACATTTTTAGGTTCTACTTGAGAGACAAAGGCTAAATGATCTTGTTCAACTATTTGTCTTACTTGAGACCTAGTTTGAACTTTATCATTTATATTTCCTATTACGTTATCAAGTGGATGAGCTTTAGAATACCTCACATTTGTGATTGTTGAAGGACCGGGTTGATCTTGGACTTGAGGAAGGTTATCTTATAGAGGTTGTTCTTGAGGAGGGTGTGCTTGAGGAGTTTCATATTGAGGCTCTTCCTCTTGTGGATCTTCTTCAGGTTCTTTATCTTAGTTTTTGAAAAATATTTCATCATCATCCTCATTGTACTTGCGAGAATATCCACTTTTAGTTCTTGGTGCTGATTGAAAATCTATTTTTGCCTTTTCTTGAGGTTGGTCTTCAAGTATTGTTCCATCATCTTCATCTTGAGTCCTGTGAAAATCTGAATTGTTAGTTTTTACATGATACTCATCAAAGACAACATGTGGAGTTTCTTCCACGGTTTTATTCTTATTGTTAAACACCCTATATGCTCTAGAGTGTTCTGAGTATCCAAGAAAAATACCTTGATCACTTTTGACTTCAAACTTGTCTAAATCAACTTTATCATTGTTATGTATAAACACTTTTGAGCCAAAAACTCTGAAGTACCCAATACTGGGTTTCTTACCTTTTAGCAATTCATAGGGAGTTTTCTTCATCACTGGTCTTACCATGGCTCTGTTGAGAATGTAACATGAGGTGTTCACCGCTTCTGCCCAAAAGGTCCTTGCAAGTTGACTTTCAACTAGAAGGGTGTGAGCCATTTCCACCAATGTTCTGTTCTTTCTCTCCACTACTCCATTGTGTTCCGGAGTCCGTGGAGAGGAGAACATGTGGTCGATTCCATGGTGCCTGCAAAAATCAGAAAATGAGTTGTTATCAAACTCTCCCCCATGATTAGTGCGGATTGAGCATATCTTATTGACATTCCCATCCTCAATTTTATTAAAGAAATCTTCAAAGTGTTTCAGTGCTTCATTTTTGTGTGCCAAGAATTTTACCCAAGTGAATCTTGAGAAATCATCTACAATGACAAAACCAAAGCGTTTGCCATTGAGACTTAGAGTTCTAGTTGGTCCAAACAGGTCCATATGCAGTAGTTCATATGGTTTAGAGGTGCTTACCGGTGCTTTTGATTTGAAGGATTTCCGGGTTTGTTTTCCCTGTGCACATGCATCACTGAAACTTTCATTCTTGTTGAAAGAAATTTCAGGAAGTCCACTTATCAATTTTAGCTTCATAATCTTGTGCAAGACATTGTAGCTTGCATGGCCAAGCCTACGATGCCACAAAGTAAGCTCAACCTATTTATTTGCAACAAGACATAAATTCTCGTTTTCTGGATCATCTAAATCAACCAAATAAATGTTGTTCACCCTTTTTTCAAAAAATTTAATACTTCATGTTTCCTTTTCAACAATTTTACATGAGTTTGATTCAAACACAACTTTATGACCTTTATCACATAGTTGGCTTATACTAAGCAGATTGTGATTAAGACCATCAACCAACAGAACATTGTCTATTGCGTTAGAGGCATACTTACCAACCTTATATGTGCCGATGATCTGGCCTTTATTGTTACCTCCAAAGAGAACTTGACCTCCGTCTTTTTCAACTAGCAAACAAAATTTGTCTTTGTCACCCGTCATGTGCCTCGAACAGCCACTATCCAAGTACCATTTGTTTTGATTTTGGGCTGCTAGGCATTCCTGCATATGTGGATCAGACAAGAGGTTTTGGTACCCAAATTATTTTGGGTCCCAGTGTATCATTCATGCCAAAAAGTAAATACTTTGGAATCCAGATTTGCTTGCATTTCAGTTTATTTGAATTATTCCAGCATTGATTTTCTTTTTGACCAATTTTCTTGCAAATATTGAATGATGAGGTTTTTCTCAGAACATTTGTTTTTCTTTTACCCATAAATTGCCTGGATGACTGTCCCTTGGCAATAGTCTTCCATGCTTGTCGACAGCTTTCATTGAGCCTGTCGACAGGTGGCTTGTTCTTCTGAACACTTGAAGACTTTTGTTTGGGTTGGTGTTGCTTACCCTTGATTTGATTTTTCTTGTTCTTTGGAGGGACTTGGTTGCTTGTGCTTGGGCTAGGATCAACAAAATAAGTTATCAATGTCTCTCTCATTTTCTTTTGTTTTGCAAGTTGATACCAATTCCATGTTTTGCAACAAAGATATTTGATCTCAAAATTGCATCAAGATTCTGCTTTCCCTTAACGAACCTTATAAGATCTTCAGAATTTTCTCTTAGATCTTTTTCAGCATGTTCCAATTTTTTCTTAGTTTCTTGATGTTCATTTTGAAGACATTCAAGAGAGTTGGTTAAACTATCTTTTTCCTTTTGAATTTCTTGAAATTTTATTTTCAAGCAATCCATTTCCTCATTGTGAACTTCCTCATCGATTTTCATCATCTCAATTTCTTTATTTAATGATGCAATTTGTTCATTATTGTTTGTGCTATGAACAATAGAATTGATTTTCTTTTTCAATGTCTTGTTTTCAGATTTAAATTCACAGAATTTTTCAAATAAGATAGTGTATGCTTCTTCCCATTCATCAACAGAATAGCTTTCGAAGGAAGAGTTTACCTCATTGGAGTCGTCACTTCTTGCCATTAAGCATTGAATTTCTTCATCTCCAGAGGTTGCTTGTGCATCCTCATCTTCATCTTCATCACTCCAAGTTGCCAACATTGCCTTTACTTTCTTGAAGGTGAATTTCTCTTTTTTCAATTTCTTCTTGAGTTCCGGGCATTCTCCTCTCATATGCCCTTGTTTCTTGCACTCATAGCATACAATGTCAGATTTTTTGTTACACTCAAATTTATTTGAAAAATATTTCTTCTGGAAAGATTTGGAGTTACCTGAGCATTTCCTTTTGAATTTAAGGAATTTTTTGAACTGTCTAGTGAGCATTGCCATTTCATCGTTCTCACTCTCACTAGAAGTTTGATCTTTATCACTTTCCTGTTGAGCATCCTTTTTAGAACTTGAAGAATTTTTGTTGGAAGCTCTTAAAGCAATTGATTTTTTTGGGTTTTCTTCAATTTCTTTTCTCTTCACATTTATTTCATATGTCATCAGGGAGCCAATTAATTCATCCAGTTTCATTTTTTAAAGACCTTTAGAATCCTCAATGATAGTGGCCTTAGTGTTCCACGAGGATGGAAGAGACCGAAGTATCTTCCTAACTAAGTCACTTTCTGAGTATTCTTTCTTAAGACCTTTCAGACCATTGATTATTAACATGAATCTAGCAAACATATCTGATATGGTTTCATCATGTTTCATTTTAAACATTTCATATTCAGATGTTAACATGTTGGCTTTGGTTTCCCTTACCTCAAACGTACCTTCATATATGAGTTCAAGCTTGTCCCACATCTCCTTCGCTGAGGTGCATATGGAGACTCTTGAATACTCCTTGGGATGCACTGCGCACTGCATCATGTTCAGGGCGCTCCAGTTGAGAGTTCCCTTCGTAATCTGGTCCTTCGTCCAGGCATCTTCGTCCTCGGGAAGGGTGTAGGCTCCTTTGCTGACAATCTTCCATAGCTCAATATTTTGAGCTCTCAGAAACACCTGCATATGATTTTTCAAGTAAGGATAATCAGTGCCATCAAAGAAGGGTGGCCTGGTCACTGAATGTCCCTCGGCTATATACCCCTTGTTAGATTCCATGAGATCGAGAATCTCCTGATCGTGAGATCAACTAATTAAGACAGTAAATCGGAGAAACCTCGCTCTGATACCAATTGAAAGATGTGCGGAATTATGCAATATGGTAATCTAGAGGGGGGGTTGAATAGATTACTATCAATTAAATATACTATGACCTTCTTTTCGATGGAAACACAGACTTTTGATATTTCAAACAGAGTTTAAATCAAATTAAGATGTGTGTTAATTGTAAGTAGATAGAGTAGCAATTTATCTAGCATGTGAAAGATCAACGTGCCTACCAAACATCTAGCGTGAAACGTTCAAACCACAGACACGATGATTTAAGGTGGTTCGGAGTACACAACTTGTGTATCCTACATCCACCGTCCACACACACACGCAGAAACCACTGCTTATTAGCGAGTCCACTCTACAACACACACACCCACGTTGTCTGATGTAAAACCATGATCAGAACAACACAAACCACGTAGATCAAGCACAAGAGACACTTGATCCACAAACACACACACAAGGTATGAGAAACAGAGATATAGAAGAGTTCTGAGTTGAAGAATCAAATCCTGATGTAGAACTCTTCAAGATGCCATCTCGATGAACTTCAAACTTCGTCTTGACAAGTATAAGTTGATGGAGAAGCTTGAATCACAGACGAACTGGCTTCACCTCCGTTTGGAAGATGGATCTTCCTTTGCCGTCCAGCAGAGCAGCAGAGAGAAATTGTTTCTCTTGGATTTCCTTAGGGTATTGTATGGTGGCTGCTTCTGTACGAAAATAACTCCAAAGAGTCCTTTTATATGGGTGTTCAAGTATGGAGAGTCGTGGTAAAAGGAAACACCCAAGTCGGAAACATATGGAGATCTCGTATTGAGATTTTCTCTTCGTCTGTCGACAGCAAGATATGCATCTGTCGACAGATGCAGACAGACTTGCAAAAGGCAGAAGACTGGGCTTGCCGGGAGACAGTTTCCTGTGTTGATCTGTCGACAGATGACTTGGTTCTGTCGACAGGTGAACCTTTCCAGGAACCCATCTGTTCTGTCTGTGCTGGGCTGTCGACAGGCTTCTCTGGGGCTGTCGACAGGTACTTGCTTTTAGTGCTATTCTTGATCTTTTTTATCTTGTTTTGGTACATTGTCTTGCACGCAATCTCTCCTACATTTAAGAACATTATTAGTGAGATAGTATGAGCATATAAATGATTAATGAAGACATATTTTTACTTGATTAGCACTTCTTGAGTTTGTCAATTTTAGCATGATTCACACAATCACATCACATCAATTTGATTGTTCATAAATTCCTCATCATAAAAAACAAACATATCAAATGTAAACCCAACAGGTGACAGTTCAGTCATCCAGAAATAAATATCGATCGACCAATGTGAAGTTCGGTCGACCTAATTATCTCGGTCAGCTGACCAATTTCTAGATGCGCATTGTCCTAAAATCTCTAGGTTATATTGGTCAACCAAAAAGTAGGCTTTAGTCGACTTATCCCCTGCCAAGTAGAAAAATTGAATAGTTAGCTTCAACTTCTAAAGCTAAAGTATTCTTACCTCAAGCATCTTAATTCTTATTACTTGACACAAAAATGTGCTAGTTGCAATACATCTAAATAAAATGTTAGACCCTCAATTTATATAAAAAAAACTAAACAAATATGTACTTCATGAATTCAATGAGGCTTATGAAACTCTAAGTCTGATTTGAGAACTTCTTTTAATCATTCAATCAATCCAACAATGTATTTTGTTATCATCAAAATTAATTGGAAGTACAACAACAGACACCATTGGAAGCCATTCAACAATATTAATAGAGAATGTGTTGTACGTGGAACGACTAAAGCACCACCTCCTCAGCATCAACCAACCATTTGACAAGGACCATGCAATGAGATTCAAAATAGATAAGTATATAATCTTTGAACCTTACTCATCAACTATCAAGTTTGTAGCTCACAAGGAGAACAACATGTACGTGTACTTAGACGAGCTAGAGAAGCAAGATGTATGTCTGGTAGTAAGCAGAAAGAACAAGCAAAACTGTGGCACAAACCTCTTGGCCATGGAAGCAACAACATGCAAGACAAGCTTAAGAAGCTGAACCCCATTATAAATCTAGCTTGACTAGAGTTTAAAGCATATCAAGTTTTTGGTCCCTGTGCTAAAGGAAACATGTAAGGAGTACCTTTAAATCCAAGACAGAGATTATAACAAACCGTCTATTAGAATTGCTTCACATGGATCGTTTTAGACCTCTATAGACCTCAAGTTTAGGCAGAAAGAACAAAGGGTTCATTATTGTAGATGACTTTTCAAGGTTCACCTGGATGTTGATAAGAAATAAATTAGACACCAACGAAGCCTTCGAAAAGTTCAGCAAAAATGTTCAAAGGAATAAGCAGTTCATCATTATCAGTTTAAGATGTGATCACATCACAGTGAGGAGTTTCAAAATGAAAATTTTTAAGACTTTTGTTGTTGTAATAATCTGAATTTTTAAATTATAAATAAATAGAATAAATATAAGGAATCAAATTTTTATGAAATAAATAAACATGGGTTTACTAATGACTTTAATGGTAAATGAGCCAACAATGAAAATCTTATTATCACATGAGAAAAATTGATACAGAATGAAGTACAAATTTATATTTGAGAACTAAATAATATATTACAATATTAGTGAAGAAATTGGTTCATACAAAGCATAATTGGGTTAGCACAATGCTAAACAAAGTCTTAGGGGTTAAACCCGATAACATCAAAAAACCTATTATTATATGTGAAAATTTGCATTGGAATCAAACAAAAATTTATAAGTGTAAACTAAACTATATATTATAATGAGTAATAAAAAAGTTAGGGCAAATCAAACACATATGACTTAGGAAAACCCTAAAAGTCGATTAAACCGATAATGCTTACAACACATTATCACATATAAATAACTTGAAAAACCATCAAATAAAAAGAGATGTTCGGGTTCAATAAAATTTATTGGGCTCAATGGAGGTCAAATATGAGAAAATAATGTTTAAATTTTTATACTAAATCAATCCCATCTATAAAGTGTGTTAATTAAAGATAAAACCATGTGAATTGGGCCATCGAATGGGTTTAAACCCAAGTCCAAAATGGGAGTATGAATTTACTATTTATTATCCTCCTAATTGGGGTGGGACGGGGAGGCAATAGTCATTGATTGCAGTCCAAATCATGATGGGACTCCTAATCTCAAGATTAGGAAATTCTAACTCGTTTTTACCAGCCCTAGTATTATAAATACACTATTAAGCTCTCCATGGCCACCCCCAACCAACTCTCAACAATTCTAGATGTGGGTGGGTCAATTTGGAGCAATAAAAGAGGAGGATTTGGGTGTTCTACATAAAAAATGTGATTCTTTATCCCCTTTGGAAGAGACATTCAAAAGGTAGTCAATCTTGGGTCAAACTCAAATTAAATTTGTGCATAGGTCTCTCTCTATGTCACCATCATGATTGTGAATTTTTTTTCAATGTATATCATGCATGTGGTGGTCACTTCCTGCCACCCAGGCCCATAAGCGAAGTTCGCTTAAGCCCATGACGAAATAAGCTGGCACTGCGTTGTCCTAGGGCATCATCCGTCCTCGGACGATCATCATCAGAGTGTTCGGAAGCACCTATCCTGCTCGGGCCCAGAGCAGCCCTTACGATCATCGAGCACCAGGTTCATCTGCTCCTAACAAGCAAACCTGCTCGAGAGCTACAGTCAAGGCCGCCCGAGCAGCCTCTTCATCTTAGCGACGATTGTAACCGCCGCAGGCCATGCGCCCCACTATTAAGAGGTGTATTAACTGCTTGACATCTCAATAGGCACCTGAACGTGTAACCCTCCACTATGCGCACCAATCTAGGCGTCCTTTTAGGCATTTCCGGAGGCGTTACGCCCGTCCGCTTCAATACCCATGCCTATATAAGACACAGGTATAGGACCATGCAAAGATATGTAGAACCTCACACAAAAACACGCCTCGCCTACGAGAACTCCCATCCTCTTCAGTCACCTACTGACTTTGGCATCGGAGGGTTCTCTCCGGTTCTTCAGTCGGGCCCCCCTGATCCATTTTCTGGTTTTGCAGGCTCTCGTCTGCCTCCAGCATCCTTCCTCCCTTCTTCAAGTGTAGGCCCATCAGGCTCCGGCCCAATCAAGGAAAGGCCTCCACACTTTTGGCGCCGTCTGTGGGAACGACGCAGCCATGGCTCATGGACGATCCTCTTACCAGAACATCAGGAGCAGGGCTACGAGATCTCGCCAGTCGCGCGCTGATTCTCGCCGTCGTGCCCCACCCGTAGACGTCGACGTCGCTCCTGCTGGCGTAAATAAAGACGTCCCTGCACCGGCGGCCCCTGTGCCAGCAACCGCCCTGGAGATGGCTAAACTCCGGGGGCAAATGCAGCAGTTGACGGGCATCTGCCTGGCCTTACAGGCCCGGTTGGCTGTGCCGCTGGCCCCGAAACCTTCCCTGCCGCAGGGGGGGCAAGCAGGGCCGTCCCGCCAGCGATCTCGCGTCCTTCCGATCCCCCAGGATCATCAGGCGGATTCACCACGCCGATCCCACCGAGCACCGTCCGAGGAACCGGCACTAGAGCGCCGAGGCCGTTCCCCCCGTCGCTCTGTAATCGCCCCTCGTCCGCCGCGCTCGGTGGTGGGAGCCAACTCCCAAGGCTCCGGCCACGTAGGCTCCGACCAGGAGCTCGCCAGACGCCTTCGTCGTGTGGTCGACCTGGAGCGCCACGTGGATGTCATGGTTCAGTGCGCGGTGGGGAAAGCCCCAGCGGAGGATGACCTGGACTTCCGCTCCCCTTTCAGTGGGGAGATCCTGGAAGCCCGGGTCTCTCCCAAGCTCCCTCTGCCCACCATTGCACCCTACGACGGCACCACCGACCCGGCCGACCACATCCATGGCTTCGAGTCGCACATGGTGTTCCACGGAACATCTGACGCGGCCAAGTGCCGAGCTTTCCCTGCAACCCTCAAGGAGACCGCCAGGGCCTGGTTCGAGACTCTGCCAGTGGGCTCCATCACATCCTTCCGCCAGTTGAAGAAATCCTTTCAGGATAACTTCCTTGGCGGCAGGTCGCAACCGCGCACAGCGGCCTCCCTCCTGACCATACGTCAGAAAAAGAGCGAAGCACTCTGGGACTTTGTGAAAAGGTTCCGAACAGAGGCGTTTCGCATCTCGCACTTGGACGTCCCTCTGGCCACCAGTGCCCTCATCCAGGCACCCGCGATGGCTTTTTGAAGAGGACCCTTGGCGTCCAGCAACCTTCCACTCTTGCCGAGCTGCTTTCTATCGCACAACGCCACGCGGTGTGCGAAGAAAGTTTGGCTGCAGGCCGAGCAGAGCAGGGGGAACAGTCGGACAAGACGAGACCTTCTGATAACAGTTCTGACCGTGATCGAAAGAAGGGACAGCGGAATGGCGACTCGCCGCGCCGACCACGCCCCTTCACTGACTACACTCCCCTCACCGTGGCGCCCGAACAGTTCCTGGCTGAGATCAGGAATGAACCATACGTTCGGTGGCCACAAAGGAAGCGCTCCGACCCTCGGAGGCGCGATCAAGCAAAGTACTGTCGCTTCCATCGCGACCACGGACACGACACCTCCGAATGCCGCCAGCTTAAGGACGAAATCGAAGACCTCATCAAGTGCGGCTACCTCAGGGGGTATGTGCGCCGGAATGAAGAGCGCCCCAGACGCCGAGAGCGAACTCCCGAGCAATCAGTCAACAACGAGCCTAACGGGCAAGAAATCAATGTGATCGCGGGAGGCTTTGGCGCGGGCGGAGAGAGCACTCGGAGCCGACACGACTACGCAAGGCGAGTGCACGTCGTGGACAGGCCACCGACGCCTAGGCCTGCTCCATATCCCACCAATCCTGCACGCACACCGTTCGAGGAGGCTATAACCTTCTCGGACGAGGACCTTGTAGGGGTTGCTATCCCGCACACTGATGCGTTGGTCATTTCGACCACCATCAATCATTGTAATGTGCGCCGGATTTTGGTGGATAATGGAAGCGCCCCTGACGTCTTGGCTTACGACTGTTTTGTGCTTATGGGACTCAAGACCGACCAGCTCACCCCAGTAGAGTCGCCCCTGTTCGGCTTCTCGGGGGTCTCGGTGCAGCCCATGGGTAGGGTGCGCCTCCCAATTACCTTAGGGACGGCACCGAAGACTGTGACCAAGGTGGTTGACTTCTCGGTCATCAATAACATGCCAGGCTACAACGCCATCCTTGGCAGAGGCCTGATCGGTAGAATCAGAGCAATACCTTCATCTCTCCATCAGAAGATGAAGTTTCCGACTCCGAGCGGGATAGGCGAGGTGCTCGGGTGTCAGCGCGAGTCTCGCCTGTGCTATGTTCTCTCTTTAAGAGACAAGCAACCACTCGCGACACCAGATCAAGTTCCGCCATCTGCCGATCAGCCCTCCACTAGCCGGGGAACACCTGCTGAGGATCTACTTCCCATCCAGGTCGACGATGACCCCGAGCACGTCCTCTATATTGGAGCCCTACTGGCTGAGGTCGAGCAGCAACACTACGAGGCCTTTCTGCTAGCCAACCTTGACGTGTTCGCGTGGTCCGATGACGAGCTTCCGGGCATTTCTCTGGAAGTGATGACACACCGCCTCCGTTTGGACCCCCGGGTCCCGCCAGTGCAGCAGAGGAGGCGACCTGTGAACCGAGAACGGTAGACCGTGATTCAGGATCACGTCGTCAAAAGCCGATCTGTTGGACTCCTCCGAGAAGCCCAATATCCAAGGTGGATCTCCAATGTGGTCCTCGTACGCAAGGCCAATGGCAAATGGCGTGTATGCGTTGATTACAAGGATCTCAATAAGGCAACACCCAAAGATAATTTCCCCTTGCCGCGCATCGACCAGTTGGTGGACGCTACCTCCGGGCACGAGCTCCTTAGTTTCTTGGATGCTTACTCTAGTTATCACCAGATCAGTATGCATCCTCCGGATCAAGACGCTACTACGTTCGTCACGGACCTGGGGTTGTATTGTTTCACCAGGATGCCCTTCGGTCTGAAGAACGCTGGTGCGACGTACCAGCGGCTGGTCAACAAGATGTTCGAGCAGCAAATTGGGCGCAACATGGAGGTCTACGTTGATGACATGTTGGTCAAGATGCTTTCGAGCACCGACCACATCTCCGACCTCAAAGAAACTTTCGCAACTCTGCGGAAGTATAACATGAAGCTCAACCCCTCCAAGTGCGCGTTTGGTGTTCGTTCAGGTAAGTTCCTCGGCTTCCTCGTTTCAAATAGAGGGATAGAGGCAAATCCTGAAAAAATCCAAGCCGTTCTGGAGATGAACAGTCCCAAGACAGTACGCGACGTCTAACGTCTAACTGGGCGTCTCACCGCACTGAACCAGTTCATGTCCCGAGCAGCAGAAAGAGGTTTTAACTTCTTCAAGTTGCTCCGAGGCCCCAAAAGTGCCTCGCAGCAAGGGGGGCAGGTACGGTGGACTGAGGAGTGTGAGGCTACCTTCACCGAGCTGAAGGCATATTTGGCAGCCCCACCTATTCTCTCAAAGCCTGTGCTCGGAGAACCACTGTTCATATACCTTTCGGTTACCGAACACTCCATTAGCGCGGTTTTGATCAGAGAAGAGGGAGCGGCACAGCATCCGGTGTACTACATCAGCAGGGTCCTCCAAGAAGCCGAAAGGAGGTACCCCCGAATAGAGAAACTCGCCCTTGCCTTGGTCACGGCTGCTCGGAAGCTTAGGCCCTATTTTCAGGCCCATTCAGTAACGGTCCTCACCGACCAACCACTGAAGTCTATCCTTCAGCGGCCAGAGGCTTCCGGCAGGCTTGTCAAATGGGCCATAGAGTTGGGTGAGTTCGACATCAGCTTCCGACCGAGGACAGCAATCAAGGCACAAGCATTGGCGGATTTCGTTGCGGAATGCACACTCCCTACTAAGCAGGACCCGCCATTAGCCGACGAGCCCCCATGGGAGCTCTACGTGGATGGGTCCTCTTGTGTCACAGGGAGTGGGGCAGGCTTGGTCCTCACCTCTCCGGAGGGGCTAGAGTTCCAGTACGCCCTCCGCTTTCGCTTCGCAGCCTCTAACAACGTCGCCGAGTACGAAGCACTACTGTCTGGAATATGCCTGGCTCGGCACCTCGGGGCCCTTTGGCTCAGAGTCTTCAGTGACTCCCAGTTGGTCGCCTGCCAGGTGAACAGACAGTTTGAAGCTAGAGAACCCCGCATGGCTTAATACCTTCAGCAGGTCAAAAGCCGAGCAGATGGTCTCCTCTACTTCGAAGTCATACATGTCCCACGGGACCAGAACGCACGAGCTGATGCACTGGCCAAGTTGGCCTCTTCAAGTGACATCACTCCTTCTCGTTCTGTATTCATTGAAGATCTCGCCTTGCCGAGCACCGAAGTGGACGTTGCTGCTATCGAGACAGACCCACCAGCTCCAAGCTGGATGGATCCTCTCCTGGCCTACCTACTTCGAGATGAGCTTCCGTTCGAGCAGGGCGAAGCTCGAAAGATCAGGATGCGCTCCCAGCGCTTCACCCTCGTAGAAGGCAAATTGTACCGACGGTCCCTTTCAAGACCTCTTCTACGGTGCCTCAACCCCAAAGAAGCACTTGCCGCCACCGAAGAGGTTCATGAAGGGCTGTGCGGTAGTCACTTGGGGGGCAGAACGCTGGCCCGCGGTATTATTCGAGCAGGGTTCTGGTGGCCTTCTCTACAAAAGGATTGCATGGCCTTTGCTCGGAGCTGTCCGGAGTGTCAGAAGTTTGGGAAACTCATCAAGCAGCCAGCCGAACATCTCCATAGCCTGTTCGAACCTCGCCCTTTCGCCAGATGGGGCATCGATATAATGGGTCCCTTTCCAGAGGCCCAAGGTCGGAAGAAGTTCCTGTTCGTGGCCATCGATTACTTCACTAAGTGGATCGAAGCTGAACCTGTCGCCACGATCACCGAACAGGCCGCATGGAAGTTCGTTTGGAAAAACCTCCTCTGCCGGTTTGGCGTCCCAAAGGTGATCACCTCTGACAACGGAAAGTAGTTCGACAACACATTTTTCAAGCAAAAGTGCGCTGAGCTCGGGATCTATAACCACTTCACCTCCGTGGCGCATCCCCAAGCAAACGGATTGGTAGAAAATGCCAACCGAACACTGCTGCATGGGATCCGTACAAGAGTGGAGGCTGCAGGAGGTTCGTGGATTGACGAGCTCCCCAATGTGCTTTGGTGCCACCGAACAACAGCTCGGGTAGCAACGGGAGAAACACCCTTCCACTTGGCTTACGGCTCAGAAGCCGTTGTGCCCCTGGAAGTAGCTCTCCCCACCCTCCGAACAACCCACTTCGATGAAGCCGCCAACAACCGCGCCCTACGGGAAAACCTTGACATGCTTGGCGAACGACAGAATGACGCCAGCATTCGTCTTGTTTCCTATCAGCAACGACTCGCGCAGTATTATAATGCACGAGTTCGGGAAAGGCGCTTCAATGTGGGATTTCTAGTCCTGCGCCGCTGCTCGGCTTCGGATCCCCGAAGAGCGGTCGGAAAACTCGCCCCAAAATGGGAAGGGCCTTATCAGGTCACCCAGGTTCTCGAGAAAGGCTCATATAAGCTAATTACCCCTAGTGGCGAAGCCATACCCAGGACTTGGCATGTATCCAATCTCAAGGCTTATCACTTGTAAAAGCCTTTTATCAAGCATCCTACTTCTCTTCTCCCTATTCCTATGGTTAGACAAGCGAGTAGTATGCACCCCTGATCGGAACCTTTTTTACGGTTCCCAATGATCTGCGCGGTACATGCGACGCTTATAAAACCAGCGGATCCCGATCCGATCAGGAACAATAACAAAAGGGAGAAGATGGAAAAGTGAAGCCATAGACAAACTCCTGAAGAAGAAAGTTTCCATTCACAAATCTCTTGCTTACATAGAGACCTCTTTTACAAGGACGAACAAAAAGACATGAAACAGCAAGATTAAGGAGCTTGCTCGGAGGGTCCGGCATCATCACCCGGAGGAGGCATTCGCCCAGATTGGAACTGTGCGAACCGGACTCCATCCAAGCGGGCATCATTGGTACGACGCCGGCACTCTTGCACAGCAGCCTCGAAGGCCGCTCGGGAGCGATCGACCCAAGAGAGCCGCTCTCCGAAGTCCCTACCAGCCTTGAGGCCCACCCGATAGCAGCGGGCCCCATACTGCTCCAAGTCTTCTTTGTAATCAACTCCGACCTTATATTCGGCGACGGCACGGGCCCCTGCATCAGCAACTATTTTGGCAACGGCTTCCTTCTCGGCCCGCGCCAGGGCCAAATTCAGCTCCGAAACTTGGAGGGCAGCTTTGAGGTTCTTCACCTCCTCCTCCAACGACGCCTCGCGGGCCTTATGCTGTGCGGTGAGGTCCTGGCAGAAAGCTGTCTGCGCCTCCCAAAGATGCTTCTGGTTCTGACCTCGAGCAGCCAAGGCCCTTAGAATGTTTAATGACTTGGAAACCCCATCCATAAGGGCCCCCAAGTCAATATCATCACCCACGCCGTCGTCTTCACGGCCTTCTGGGTAGTATCCTCCGCCTGACGCCTCTGGGCTCTGCTCGGCTGCAAGGTCCAAGCACCTTGCTATCCGATCGAGGCAAGAGGCAGAGGGGCTCGCAGGCAGTTCCCTTGGTGTGTCCTCAACACGGCGAAGCGTCGCCTCCAGAGCCGCCACCGAAGGAACCTCGGGAAGCTTCTTCTGCAACACCTCCCTAAGCGGCCTCCGATCGTCGTCGGAATCTTCAGCCGCCCCTCGTCCTCCACCCCTACTGCCTCCTCCCTGGCACCATCAGTTACCTTGGCGGTTGCAACATCTGCAACCGCCTCGGTGGGGGGCATGGGGGTCAGGACGGCCCCAGTTGCAGTAACGAGCTCCTCGGCAGCCCTCGACGCTGCAGCTGCTTCCTTGACGGCCCCCGTAGAGGGATCCATCTCCTG
The DNA here is from genome assembly GCA_014218235.1 of Colocasia esculenta. Lineage (NCBI taxonomy): Eukaryota > Viridiplantae > Streptophyta > Magnoliopsida > Alismatales > Araceae > Colocasia > Colocasia esculenta. The sequence continues at coordinate 79,871,805 of CM024755.1, read as the reverse complement.
ACCCCCGCATGGGGGCGCATTTTGTGCTAGGGGTACCTCCTCCTCGGTCGTCAGCACCCCCTCGGTCGCGACATCCTCTGTTGCGCCGGCGCCCTCACCAAGTCTGGAGTCAACCTCAACATCCTCGCCGCCAGCAGCGGCGTCGTCCTCGGCACCCCTGGCGCATGAAGCCCCCACGGGCACCTCTCCCAGACAACCCCCAACGGAGTCTTGCGGCGTCAGCACCCTCGCTTCCCCAGATGAAGAGCTTACATCGACGAGCCCGAGGTCGACCGCCATCCTTTTGGCGACCTCGGGGTTTCGTTGGACAGGCATCTGGGGTGTCCGCCTCCTCTTCCGCTCTAGTGGCGGCTCGACCTCCTCCTCCTCCTCATCCTCTTCGGTAGGAGGACTAGCAGAACGCTGCGAAGCAAGCACTAGTCTTTGCTTCTTCTTCTTCTGGAGCGGGCTCTTCGCCACCCCTCTCTCAGCCACGTCCTCGGCTGGTAGCGGTTCGGGCAGGGGCCTAGCTACGGCCCTCGAAGCCCCTCGTTCGATTGCCCTCTTCTTCAAACGTATTCTTCCGGGCCCCTTCTCAGGGACCCCCGAGCTGGCAACACCCTGTCTTTCGGCAGGGCGGATTGGGGCGGCAGCAGCAGGACGTTCCTCACCAATCACCACCACATACGCTGTGACGAGGATTTGCTCGGTGTAGAGGGCCATGTCCTCTGTATTCATGCCCGCCGCTAACTCCTCAGTAGCTGCACAAGGAAAGAGAAGTTAGAAAGCGAAGAAGTGGTTTCCGAGGAGCGAAAGAAGATGGAAAAGAGAATCCATCACTTACTCCATGCTCTACTGAGCCCGTGCTGGACTAGTTGGGCCTCGGTGATATATTCCTCCGCCTTCTCGACGAAGATATTGCTAAGGCGCTTTGCAAACGCCACTTCATCTGGTCACATGAACGGGTACAGATCCTTGCGAGCGCTCTTCACCCGCACAGGAAACCCCCAATCTGGTGCTCCAGCAGTGCGCGTCAGGAAGAGGATGCGATGAGTCCACCCCTTGTGGCTCGACAGCCGCGGGGAGAACTCGATCCTCATGCAATCCGGCCGGTGCTTGGTGTAGTAGACGTTCCGACTCGTCCCCGGCGACGCAGTCAGAATGAACTGGCTCCGAAAAAGATTGGCGGTGGGCTCGATCCCTCGAACTTTGCACGATATGCAAAAGACGCATATCATCCGCCAGCTGTTTGGTGCCAGTTGAACTGGGGTGATCCCCCAGGTATTGAGCAGCTCCCTCGCCACCGCCGGCAACGGTAGCCAGAACCCTGCTTCCAGGATATCATGCGACATTGCTATGCACCCAGGCTTCTCCCACCAGTAGGGCTCTTCTTCCTTCGCAAGAACGATGTCGTATCCCGCATCAATGCGATACCGCTCTCGAAGTCCATCAAAGAAGCGGTTTCTCTCCCGTTGGACAGCTTCCGGCACGCTGTAGCCACCGCACGCGCCAGCCACGGCCTTGCCCTTCTGCGACATCGCCAGAGATGAAGGAGACGAAGAAACAGTGGAGTTTGGAAAGAGGGAAAAGGGCTTCCAGTAAGAGGTTCCTTTTCGAAGGCGTGGTTCCCCGCCTTCGTCCCACCCTTTCCTTATAAGGGAAAGAGGGCGGGAAACCCTAGAAACCTCGGAACCTTCTCTCCTTCCAAACAAGTGACCGTTCGGCCGAATGGACGGCCTCCTCACTTGCCACGATACCATCCTTCATCATGAATCCTCCGATTCTTACAAGACGGAGGGTACGAAGCGACAGTGCCGATCGACGTTCGCACGTCCGAGGTCGCCATCGCATTTAATGCTAGCATAACATTTGAGTGCTTTACCGCCATGCGAGCGCCTCAGTTCCTGAGCCAGCTCGATAGCGTGGGGGGCAAGTGTGGTGGTCACTTCCTGCCACCCAGGCCCATCAGTGAAGTTCGCTTAAGCCCATGACGAAACGAGCTGGCACTGCGTTGTCCTAGGGCATCATCCGTCCTCGGACGATCATCATCAGAGTGTTCGGAAGCACCTATCTTGCTCGGGCCCAGAGCAGCCCTTACGATCATCGAGCACCAGGTTCATCTGCTCCTAACAAGCAAACCTGCTCGAGAGCTACAGTCAAGGCCGCCCGAGCAGCCTCTTCGTCTTAGCGACGATTGGAACCGCCGCAGGCCATGCGCCCCACTATCAAGAGGTGTATTAACTGCTTGGCATCTCAACGGGCACCTGAACGTGTAACCCCTCCACTACGCGCGCCAATCTAGGCGTCCTTTCAGGCACGTTCCGGAGGCGTTACGCCCGTCCGCTTCAATACCCATGCCTATATAAGACACAGGTATAGGACCATGCAAAAGTATGTAGAACCTCACACAAAAACACGCCTCGCCTATGAGAACTCCCATCCTCTTTAGTCACCTACTGACTTTGGCATCGGAGGGTTCTCCCCGGTTCTTCAGCCGGGCCCCCCTGATCCGTTTGCTGGTTTTGCAGGCTCTCGTCCGCCTCCAGCGTCCTTCCTCCCTTCTTCAAGTGTAGGTCCATCAGGCTCCGGCCCAATCAAGGAAAGGCCTCCACAATGCATATGCATCGAATTAAAGCCCCAAAATTTTAATTTTCAAATTAAGTGTTCTTGATCTTGTATATCCTCAATCGCTTGACTAAACTTCATCAAACTTTGATTATAGATTCTTCAACAATTTAGAAATTTCTTTTAAGAAATTTTATGCATTGATTTGAGCGTATTAAAAAATTTGTTTTATGTACATACCGCGAATTAGAATTTTTATTCATGAAATTGAGATCCATACATCCTTACGTTAAATTGATTTTAATGAAGTATATAAGAAATTTTTACCACCTATTTAAGATAAATTTCATGCTGAGAGTTTTGATAAGAAAGACTAAAAACATGTTTTTAAAGCAAAAGAACAAAATGCCAACTTTTCCGGTTGATTTCCGTCTTGAGTGAAATCGGCGTCTAAACCACAGGACGCCAATTCTTGCATCAATTGGCGTCTTGGTTTTAGGAAGCCAACTTTCTTAAGGGCGTATGCTTTGTGAGACGCCAATTTCATGTTTTATTTTTTTTTTATTAACGTTTCCTGCATGAACCCATGTGAGAGCTTGTCGTCCTGCGTGAAAAACCAGTAAACTATATATATATATATACATATATATATATATATATATTCTGTCTGCATGTAAGTTTTAATTATTTTGAACCCTTGCATGAAAAGCTTTTATATGTATTCTGCCACGGCATGTAAGTTACTAACCCTTTTTAATTAATTTTTTTTCCCTTGCATGAAAAGCTTTTATATGTATTCTGCCACGGCATGTAAGTTACTAACCCTTTTTAATTAATTTTTTTCCCTTGCATGAAGGCTAGGTGGCTATGACGGCATCTGCATGTATGTGGGAAAAATACTTGGTGCACACTAAAATGTACACCCAATTAAAGTGGGGCCCTACTAGCGGTTGACCAGATCCGGGTAGACATGGAGAAGGTGGTATTGACCGCACAGGTAATAGGAGTTGCAGTGGCGTGGCTATGATGGGGCAGTGAAGGACGTGTGGCAGTGTCTAGATGGTGCCACAAGGTGACGGTGTTGGTGACGGAGCAAAGTGCTGCGTTGAGGGGCCTATGGCTCTTCCCCTCGCAAGAGGAGCAATGCGATTGGGGGTTGGACGATGCGGCGGCATAGGCAGAGCAGGTCCGGCGACGATGAGGCCTTGCACCCCTCCCTCGTCCTGCTCCATCTCCCCGATGCAAAAAGAGAGAGAGGAGGGAGGAGAGAGGGGAGGGGCGGCACGGCACCCCCAAGAACCCTTCAAAATTTCCCAAAAATTTTAATTCATCGTGCATCTGTTCTGCCCCCTAACGCAGCCCCTTTATAAAGGGGTAACCTAAGGCTAAGGGCTTCCATAGTGGGTCCAACTACTTAAAGCCTATGGGGGCACGTACCAACTAAAGACTCATGAGCTAAGACCCAAATAAAAAATTACATAAGAAAAATATAAAAAACTCTAAATAAACCTAACAACTAATGGGCCCAAACAAAACTTTTACACATGGTTGGCCCAAAAGAAATTTTCAGCCCAAACAACGTGTATCCCCAAATACAAAGGAAGGCCCAATTATGCACCCGCATTAATATTTGGACAAGATATTAAATGTTTTGTCTTATAAGTGTGTGTACTTACATCTTACCACCTCTATTTATATCGATAAAAGTTGGGCAAGCCACATCAATCTTAATTACGTGATTTCTTGAGTCTCCCTTTAAGGCAGGCTTTTCTCCAAACAACATTTTTTGAGCAAGAACTTCTCGAGCAGAATCTTCGAAGCCACGAGGTTGGGTGCTAAATTAAGCCTTGTGAGTGCTTACGCCTTGTCAAGTGTCCTTGGGCAGTTATTCCGCAAACTTTTTTAACATACAAGAGTGTTGTTTTTGCGGTTATTCCTAATACGGTACCATGGAAATATGCTAAACGTATCAAACATGCACCTGAATTGTATGGATCCCGAGATATGAAAGAGATTTCTGTTGTTTCATCAGTTGCTCCCCACGAATAAAATTACTCAGAAGGTTGGCTCCATCTACCACGAAAACAAAGGAAGTAGATCTCTAACAAACTGAGAAGGTGTCAGAAACTTAAGTGTAACAGGGGCCATGAAACAGGGAGGATAAGCCTGAGACCTTTCAGACGGCAACTACATCAGGTTTAAGCAGCAAAATTGTAACTACGAGGACTAGTCAAAACGAACCATGGAATGAAGCAATGGGTAGATGTCAAAGGATTCGCATGCATAGATTGCCGCATCATTCAGTACTTCCAGTAGCCATAAGAAACTCACCTTCACAAACCAGTTCACCTCCAACGTATGCCTTGCCTTCCATCTTTGCAATCCCAAAACTTTTCTGCAGCTTTACGAGTGTCATTCTCATGACAAGAGTGTCTCCAGCAATTACGGGTTTCCGGAACCTCACTTTGTCAATCCCTGCAAAGAAGAAATTGTCGCGCGAGCCACCAACCTCTGGTTGCAGCACAACCAGGCCTCCAACCTGCGCCATGGCCTGAAACACAGCTATCCGAATTGCTTAATACATTGTACAACAAACACTACACATTGTCCAGTGATTTATCAAAAGGATGGTATGCCAAAACAACCGGAAGAACACAGGATCGGACAACATCAGATACCACCTTTATTGCAAAGAAAAAGAGCCAAAACGACATGTAACTGGGATAAAAGGTACATGAAAGATATGCATGCACATTATTTCACCAATTCGTCCCTATTGACAGCATTGAATACTCCAAAAATATTCCTTTTGACAGAAATTAGTAAAAGTGACCAAGATGACTGGCTTGGAGTGTTGGATTAAGGCATAGAGAGTAATCATAGAATGGCAAAAGGAAGACTGGTGATATAACAATAACGTTACCAGTCAAGGGACATAAGGTACGGAAAAGTGCACAACTAACTCAGAAACTGTAGTCAAGAAAGGCTTTCAAACCATATTATGTAAACCATATGAACATAAAAAACTGGAGTATAAGCATCGAGGATCAAGTACACAACCTGAGTACACTTACAGTTGCCTTCTAGAGTCCAAACTTTAGAAAACCCCCGTAAGTAAAAGTTCACTGAATCCGCAATAGCTGAAGCGTAACTTCTACCATAGAACCCACATCAAAATAGACCAGACAAAACTCACAAACTTAACACCACTGAACAAAAATTATGTCATGCAGTTAATGCCCCTCTCTTTTATTAACCACCCCACAACCAGATGCTTTTGGTAAAATTACATTCTGCCATATGTTTGATAGGGGTGATTGTACTCTACAGGGAATTGAAAAGTCTTCTCCATGGCATTTTAAAAATGATGACATGATTCAGACTGTGTTTGGAGCAACTGTATCGTTGATGGTTCAAATTTTGAACTGAAAACGGAAAATATGCCTCCTGGCGCAATCAGGTCAGCTAAGCATGTTATCCTTCTACAATCTCAAGCTTTTTATTTCATTAGATTGAGAAAACATAGTATATTGCTGATCTGAAGAGAAAATCTGGAAGCATGTCCAAATTGGTAAGGAGAAAAAGGGGAATAAGTACCAGCATTTGTAAAAATGACTTCCTCCAGAAAAGATGAAATGCATAAAAACAAATCACCAAGTTCTCCAGAATCAGTCAGTGGATATAAACAAATCCCAAAATTCTCCAGAAAGAGTCACTCAGTGGTAAAATGTACCGACTCATCTGTATTCTAGATGTGTGGCGGAGATGAGGATGCTGAGATGGATATGTGGTAAGACTAAGAAAGATAAGATTATGAATGAGCGCTTCCGTGAGGATTTGGGAATAGCTCCAATTGATAGAAAAATGAGAGAAAATAGACTTAGATAGTTTGGACACGTGCACCGTCGCCCTAACTAGGTGCCGGTTAAAAGATGTAACAAAATCTTAGTGGATACTAGTAAAAGAGCTAGGGGAAGACCTAAAATGAGATGATGCGATGTTATTAGGAAAGACTTGGACTTCTTGAGTTTAAACACGACTATAGCACTTGATAGAAATTTGTGGCAGAAAAGAATTCATGTAGCCGACCCCAATTAATGGGATAAGGCTCTGATGATGATGATGATGATTCATTATTCTGAAACATTTACTTGCAACTAGGTTCACATCACCTAAAGAAAAGGATCCTTTGTTCAATTACCATGGCTATATACATCTATTTGAGGATTGCTTTCCTCTATATTTTCTTACAAAAGAGTCAACACATTTTACAGAAATGGGGCTCCTGCAATAGTAGCCATACATGCAAACAGGCAGAAAAAGGAACAAGGAAGAGTGCTAGTAGAAGGGAAGAAAGGGATAAAAGTATTCTCAATATGTTTAGATACCCAGCAGTCTTAGAAGCACAAAAATTGACAAGAATGTGCCTTTGCTGATTCAAACAGGATAAATCTCCTTGGCTTTGAGAATGGATGTATTCTTATTCATAAAACAAAGATGAAGATTCGTATGTCCAAAGCAGCCTTTGTCATTTATTAATGGGAACTCTTGCATGTAGACCAATGTTAGAACAGTAATTGCAGATTTATCACTCTTACACTTGAATTTGGACATATATCATTAAGATGCCAATAGTGTGCAAAAGAACACACACAAGAAATGATCCTTCTATGTATAAATGAACTTTTTCACTTCATTGACATTTCTACCGAAATATCTGCAACTTCAAATTCATTGTAATGATGCTACATTTATCCCTCAGAAATTATATGGTTCAAGCTCTAATTCTGTTTTTATCTTTCTTCCATGGAAATGGAAACCTAGCCTAGTGGTTAAGCATGGGATCCCTTTTTCTATAAATATAGAAAACTTGTGATTGTCAATGACTCAACATAGGTGATACATATCCACCTTCAAAAAATAAAAAGGGAAATAAAATAGATAAGGAATTGGAACAGTTCTCAGATTGTCTGTCTTGCCCATAATCCTCCGCAAGTTGGTGCTGACTTGTTGCCCCATGAGACAGGATGTTCAGTGAGAAAACATTGTTTGTTTCTAGCTTGTTTACCTTTCAGGGGGAGATATGACAAATGCTATAATCTCCAAATCCTAGATTAGGAATTATCATTCCCAAGTTCCTAGAAATATTTTTCACTTCAACGACATGCAGGTAGATAAATTCAGAAAATTCATGCTGGATAAATCAACGTGGACAAGCTTAGCTTCCCTTGAAACTCACAGCCTGAAATTCTTGCTTCCAACTTGTCTAACGGTATGCATGTTTGGAAACTTCAGTCCTAAGATCCACAAGGACCCAAAGGTCCTGCAAATACCATAGGGCTATGAACAATGATATTAAGGCGTCAACCCTGACAATGTCTTCTGAAAAATGAATGAACATGTAAATTTCATGTCAATTAAGTGGAAGCATCAAAATTTTCACTTCCATGATGCGGGCAGTGTAACTAGAAAGTGGAGATTTTTCTGATACATTTTTTAAAATATCCAGATAGGAATTGCCCGATTTGTATTTTTTGCCACCCATGGTTGCAGTGTTGCATATCATTGATCTCATCTGAGCAGTGATCACCTTGTGACATGGTCACTAATTGAACAACTAGGAGTTACCAATATCCAGAAGTTTTAGCAGAGGCAAGAACCTTTTGAGTTAACATAAAACTTTATTGAACTATAACTTGATAACATTGCATGTCTATTTAAAAGCTTTTTAAAAAAATATGATAGTCATACCCGGACATTTCCTGTTCTTTCTGTCATCCTCCTTCTTTCACCTAGTCACCTGAGCCTTCATACTCCCCTTTCCTCCCAATTATTATGCCGCCCCCCCTGTTGACCCAATCTGTAGTTCTTGCACACTCTAGTTACTGCCTATTGGTTTATTTCTCTCACCGCCCTTTCTTTCTCTATCTACTGATACGGTAGCATACAACAGTACTGAAGCTAAACTAGCAGATAATGTGGCGTCTTTCTTTGCATTTTTTGGTTCACCACATGTTGTTATAAGGCTACACCATAGATCGAGTCTTAACATAGAGATAATTCCTATTTGAGTGTTATAGGGTGTCAAATTATGAATGAGGGTTAGGCTCTGTCTTCCCGTTAAATTATAACCTCATAGGGGGTAGAGGAGATGACAAGAACGTGGCAACTAGCCTTAAAATGTAGCAGCTAAATTAGCCTTGTAGGGTCCCAAACTATGAACGAGGGTTAGGCTCTGTTTTCTCCTTAAATGAGATCTAAGAGAGAAACTACTTAGAAAAAACAACCAAAGAACCTATTAGTTTGGATAGTTAAAAATGCATACTTGCCTAAGCTAAATTTATTACAAATTGGAAATCTTTCCATGCATGCATTTTTCATGAATCTAGTCCCAACTGGTTCTTGTAGATGGAGTCTAACATTACATCACATACATGTAGAACGTAAAAGCATGAGTTAATAGAAAATGTATCAATGGAAATAGATTTATGTAGATGCGTTAACAATAAAAATATTCACAAATTCATGAGTTACATCCAAAGGGAGACTTAATCACCTCCACCATGAGCACCCCTGGCATAATTGGCCGCTCAGGAAAATGACCCGGAAAGAAGTCGTCATTAATCGTCACATTCTTGATGCCCACCGCGGTGACCCCGGGCTGGTACTCGATAACTCTATCCACCAAAAGAAATGGGTATCTATCTTCCGCAATATCAAAGAGACCAAGAACGCAATAAGATCTAAGAGTCGATACCCAAATTGGCGAGGCAATCGAACCAAATTCTAGTCGGGTGAAACTCACCGGTGGGGCAAAATCTCGCGAATCTGGTTGATGTCCATGACCGTCGGAAAAGCTGGGAATCCTACCAGATCAAGCACCAGCGTCAGAGATTAAGACACTGATACAGAGTACAATACGAGAGGAACCAGGAGGTTCAAGGGACCCGCGTAGCGGCGTACTCTTCTCGATGGGGGCGCCTCCTGAGCTCTCGGCCCCATCCGCAGAACAGCGGACAGCCAAGCCGCCCCGGCTCCGAGACGAAATGAGAGAAGGGCGAGATCCCGACTTCGAAAGGGAGAGGCGCGTAGCATGGCGAGATCCGGTGGTAGCGAAGCTACGTGGAAGAGAACAGGAGGAATGCTCCACCGAGATAGGTACGCGGGAAAGCTGCGTTCCCGCGGGCGGTGGAGGAGCAGAGAGCAGAGATTTCGCCATGGCCGATGCTTCCATCCTCACAAACACATGCAGATGAGAGGGTAGGGGTTTTTCCTACATGAACGACGTCCTGTCGTAGGGTGGGTAAGAGTTTACGGCCCCCAGATATTAATAGTTATTGTCGGAGATAATTTTTTTGATCAATTATTGTCGGAAGATAATTACATATTAATCTTATTTTGTTAATTTACAGATATGGCGTACCTTTTATTATATATCTAGGAAAATATTTATTACGAGACACTTTTTTTATTATATTCTATGGCAATGAGTTCTCTCCAACTCAACGCGTATGTTTTCGTTTGAGAGACGTTTTTTGTAGAAAACTTGAGGTGAATTATTCGGCTTTTCATTTGATTAGTCGGACGGATGAGGTCCACACATTTTATTTTGTTAATTCGTAAATATGGTGTACCTTTTTATTATATATCTAGAGAACTATTTATTACAGGACACTTTTTTATTAGGGCATATTGTAATGAGGTGTCTCTGTGGCTCAACATATATGTTCAGAGAGATGTTTTATAGATAATCTACTGTATAGATGGCGTGAGGTGAGTTGTTCTGCCACCCACCCACCCACATGATTGGTCGAACGCGTGGGTCTTGACCGTCCGACTAATCAGATAGATAGTTGAGCAACCCATCACATATTTTTTTCTCGACTGCCAGATAAAAAGTATTCCTCATATATTTGTGATCAAAAGAAATGCTTGCTCTTGTCCGGTAGAAATGCGTCATATACGAGATTTCACCTTTATAAGTTGTTCTCCAGCTAGAGGGCATCATTCTTTATAAGCATAAGTGGACTTTCATTCTCTTTATAATAAAGTTGAGGTACATTGCAAAAATATAATTTTATTAGATTATATCATATCTATGTAAATGTGACGCGATAATCACAATAGTGATAACAGGTGGGGTGACAATGCACTTACGGTGGCGATAGCGGCGGACAATGAATGACGACAATAATTGTGGTGATTGATGATGGTGACTAACAATGACCAACGACGACCAATAGTCATCAGTCGTCACCTAGTGGTTGAGAAACTACTGAAGTTTTAATAAGAAATATAGAATTTTAGATAAGAAATAGACTAAAAACTTTTCTTAGGGTTTAAGTTTTAAAATACTAACCTGAACTCAATTGTAATAATTTTTAGTTGAAAAATGCTGACTCTAGATTGAAAAATATTACCATTATGGTTTAGAAATATTGACTGAATTTTCAATACTAAAGTCCTTTGAACCCGTGGGTGCCACAGAGGGTCCAAAAACTAGTGGTGCACATTCTCCTGGTCTAGATGCTCACATAGTCACCGAACCGAACAAAATCTGCAAGCGAAACATGCACACCCAAACATAGTGCAAGCGAAGGTGCCACTGGTTTGTTGTACATCCTCTTTATGTTTTGGATGATTAACAAAATAATACATAAAGTATGTATAATGTTTACTTAGACTTATCATGGATGTTTGCTTACTGGAATAATCATGACCAAAGTGAAACCCAAAACCATCGATTATTTCATCAACAGGTTACAAAATAACTAATTAATCCATTAGATAGATTAATCGATTATTTCCTGGTCACAAACAAAATAATCGATTATTCTGTGTTTATACAAAAATGGTTAAAATAATCAATTGCATGTCTATGTAATATTTGTTTTGTAAAAATATGCATGTATCACATAAAGATATGCTTGTTTGTCATATAGTATACCATGCACATTTGATCGAAAGTTTTTCTTATGATTGGATTGCTTATTGACGGAAAAATGATGCACATTTATTGTTTAGTTCAAATTCTAAAAAGGTACTTTACACGTGTCGATCTTCTGTATGTGAAATACATTGTTTACTATTTATTCTAACATCACAGTAAGAAGAAAATCGGATAGGATCACTAGTCTGTCCAAACAGAAATATCTTTTTGCAGGACCATTTAATGGACATGACGTATTGTACAAGGTTTACACCAAATAAGGTAGCCTAGTGTAACGACCCTCTTTATACCGATACGATTATACCAATCTATATCGATATAAAGCGTGTCGTCACAGTGGAACATGTACCCAACACCGCACAGTAGATAGAGATGTACACAAATATAGAAGGAAAGTACAACGGAAATAAAAGTAATTCTTATTCCATCATCACGCACATGCCACAACCTATATAGTAATATAGTAATAATGACAAGTCCACAAATAACCAATTCCATAATACAACCATGTCTCATGTACGAAGAAAAGAAAAGCACAAGCTATAAGAATAGCTCTCTAAATTGCAACTACTCCTCATGCTCGGAGTCACTCCTTGCTATCTCCTCCTCAATGTCTGGAATACCTATCTCACCTATATATTTAAGCAAGTATGAGTGTACGCAAGAGACTCAACAAGCAACCCATTGATCACATCCACACACTTATCACATACACTCTACACAGGTACAATGCATTAAGTAAACTATCTCATGATTCACATGGCTACTCACAAGTACTAAATAAACATGCTTTAACATACTAACTACACATGGTTGTGACATAACACATAGTGATTAGCACAATTCATAGATATGATTCATTCTCACGTATTTCCATAATTAAATCAAGCACATACCCACTCATGATACTAACATGATATTTTCTCATTAAACACATTCATATATCACAAATTACTTACTCTTTGCTTGCTGTTTTGGCATGAATATAACACATTCACATGGTTTCACATTATTTCACATTGGATCTCATTAACACATCACTTTCACATAATCACATTGCACATTCACACTTAATTTCACACTTATTTCACATACTTTCGTCGTGACACATAGTCCGAACCACCATAAAGAAGGACACTATATATCATACACATCACATACCCATCACCTAGGTAACACAGTGACGAATCTTGATAAATTACGTAGAACCAGGAGAAGCACTCTCCACCCTAACGAGTGGTACTTGTCCACCTCAAGGATTTCATCCTGATGCCCACAAGATATCACATACACATTGAGCCTTCCCATAGGGACTTTTCTACAGTACAAGTCTACAGCCTTCTATAGTACCAGTGTCAATTCGACACATTAATCACTTTATCACATTAATCACTTATTTATAACATAATTCTCAAACATTTAATGGCTTATTCACATGCTTATAACATATTCACATATCTCAGGTTACAGATATCATCATTACTGTCTAACAGTACTAATACATACATAACAGAACCTAATCATGGCACTAATCATCAGAAAATCACCACTTCTAACTAATCATGTTTAACACAGTCATTAAAGGCTTATAACTAGAAATAGTAATCATGGATCTCTGAACATGCTCAAATTTTAACCATAGACCGTGTATATGAAACATATCAGATGAATAAATTTTCAGAATTTTTGGAATAGTATACCTATTTTTAACATTTAAAACAGTTTTAGGGAATTAACATGATGGCTCACTAAAAATAAGTTTAACACAAAATTACAGAATCTAGCAGTGTGGAAACATGTTCATAGGTATCCTAAATTCAAAGAAAAATTCTGGTACAGAAATTTATATCATACCTATTTATCCCAAATTAAATCTGACAAAACATGTAAATTTAACCTTAACATAAATTCTAATAATTCACAGAAATCATCAGAAAATACCCAAATTTCATCAACTACTCCACAGTACAGATCATGATAAAAATCCTAAAGTTCACTTTGCACCTAAAAATCCGGAAATTCACACCACATGCACTTAAAACAATCTTTCTGAACAATTGAAGAACTTAACGACAAGAGCTTTGCTATCAACATGGTTGACAGCAATGTCGAGTGCCGTAAAATCAAGAGCTGGAAGGCAAGGGGGTTGCCGTCAACCTCTTGTTTGCATAAAGTGCAGATCGAAAATAAGAAAAAGGAGAATTTGGGGGTCCAAGACACGATACAAAATTCTAAAAAATTCATAAAACCATAAGTGATAGGTATAGGGATGAAACCCCTAAGTTACTTGCCTCTGAAAAACTCCCTGAAGATCGAATTCATGCGATGAAGCCCTCCTCGGCCAAGCCAAAGAGGCGATCTTCTCCGGCTTGATTCAACATCCACAACCTTAGAAGGTGATCTTCCCATGATGCATGAGCCTCTCCACATTCTGAAGAGTCTTCCTCTAGCACGAGAATGTCGCTGCAGCCTCTGGTTCGCCGGATCTCTCATCTCAAAGACTCTCCCTTTTTCTCTCTCCGAACACCCTAGTTGAGTAAAAGTTCTCTTTCCACAGAAACAACCAATATTTATGGGGGTTTGGGTCATTTTCCTAGTAGGTCTGCATGCTACTATTTACATATCATGTGAAGACTCAATGGTTACATATGTTATGTTGTATCTAACGTACATCTGCATGAGTGATAACAGATAGAAGAAGGGTTTCGTGTATAAAAAGCAGTGTCTTGTATTATAAAAATCTAGAACGAGTAATAGAAAGAAAGAAGTGGAATATCTAGAAAAAAACTCTCTGAGAATTCAAATCTACGGTGAGCGCCAAAAGTATTTCAACCTTAGCATTCAAAGGCGTCCATCCTCTTCCGCATACCAAAAGTTGTTGCTCATTGAAGAGGATCTCACCTAGAAGAAGAGGCCACTCCTACTTGGCTCCTACGCATTTAAGAGTTTCCCTGCTGAGCATTCAAGCCCGCCAACGTTCTGCTGTGTTAACATTCTCCTTAGGCTTCTTTCTCTGGGCTTTTGTTCGTGCCATCTTTGTCTCTTTGTAGACAACTTCTTAGGCACCATTTAACTCTCAGCAAAAAGTTGTTCCACCTATTAGGTGAAGGCCTGTGTCTCAGGCGTGTCTGTTTCCACCTATGTGAGGTGAAGGCTTGTGTTTAGACAGTTTATTCCACCTAGTAAGGGGTGAAGACCTAAGCTACTCAAGGTGTAGTGTGGACCGTCTAGAGGCCTATATCTAGTGGCGTGTTTTTGGCTGTGTTCAGCAAGATAGTGAAAGCTCAAGGCTATTCCACTTGAGGACTAGACGTAGGTGTTGAGGAGTTCAACACTGAAATAGGATAAAATAGTTGTGCACTGTGGGTATGCTTTTGTGATTGTTCTTGGTCTTGTGCATACTTGGTTACCTGTCTGACTTTTACATCTAATCACTGCACATCTTTCAATCTTGACTAAAGTAGTGTAATTCTCTTTATAACGCTCATATCCTATTAAATCAACAAATAGTTTATACTATCACAAAAAAGACCTATTCACCCCCCCCTCTAGGTCTACATAACTTGGGCAACAGGGTTAGCTGGCTACCTAATGCACACACAGTTAAAATTCTACATGTCGGCCAGTCATCTTGTCAACCAAAATGCAATGGGTGGATGTGTCCCCTCATCAGATGCAACTCCAAGGCTTGTCGCATTATCAAACAAAGAGTCAGAACTCAATGTTCTACTTGGGCAACTCATCCACACCACTAATTATATCAAAATATCGATAGAACTTATGCTTTAATTACCCCTAGGCATGAATCTAAACCCAAGACCAACCATGATAGATGCTAATTAAGCTCTAAGACATAGATTACTTCAAGGTAAACCCCATGACTTCACCTCTGATTGATTTGGGCAGGGTAAGCAAGGTTGGGTCTAGAAGATATCCTTGGATCTCCCATACTACATGGCCTAAGATTACCAAATTTAAATCAACCATCCTACAACTTGATAGGAACATAATATCTGAAAATCAGTCCCATGCATCTAGTAACCTATAAGCAAGAAAATAATCATCAGGACTCTATCACAAACCTCTTATGAGTAACCTGAGCAGGGCAAGGTAGTGCAAGGCTCAACAGATTACCCAATCATCAGGGCCCAAATTTATGGGTCTTGTAGACATACTAGTCTACAAGTTACATACCAAAATGCAAGGAGAATAAATCATTCTAGAGGGCAGATCAAACCATATATCATGCATGTATCATCCTTAGTTTAGCACTCTAGACTGAGGCTCAAAGACAAAATTATTACTACATGCTAGAGACAATATCGTACAAAACTCTCAACATAAAACACGTATTACTTTGAGTTTGTATTCCAAGCATGCAAGGGCTAATTCAAAGCATGCCTCACATTACACTCAAATCATCATAGGATATCACACAAAGTATCCATTTACCCGTCCATATTACCCAAGCATTATCTTCTAATCCAATCATTGGATTGACCCCAAAATTTAACAACATAATACCTAACACATAGAGGCAAGATCCTACCATCCAAATCATTAGATCAAGAAATGGGCAAAGGAGGAGGGAGAATGGCAAGCAAACACATGGGGTTCACAGCATAGGCAGGAGCTCAACCAACCTGCAACTTGAACTCCTGCAACCCTTAAGCAAGGGCCTTGGGGTTGGGGTTGGAGACTTCCAAGCTTTCACTCCTCATGATCCATGCCCTATCCAAGCTCACAACTAGCATAACTCTGCACACAAGAAGGGTTAGCTAGAGCACACACAAAAGAGAAGAAAGGGAGGTGAGAAGACTCAACTCTCACCCACAAATGCCTAGCTCCCCAATCTCGACCAGAGCACCAAGAGAAGGGTGAGGAGAAGAGAAACTAAGGAGGAAGCAACCTCTCCTAGCTCCAAGTTCGTCCAAAGGGAGGGGTTGAAGAAGAGAAGACCACAAGATAGGGGTAGCATGGACCAAGCACAAAAATGGGGTGCCACTTGGCCATCCAGCTCGAAAAACCCAAACCTTGCATCCAATGGGGATCAATTAAGGCCTAGGGGCACATGGGGGACACAATCAAACCCCAGCCATGTGCCCCAACTTGGCACCACATCAATCTATCCAAATAAACTATGTAGTGTCATTACACGACATAGCCTAGCGCCACGTTACCAAATTGAGAGGTGACGGGTCGGGCAATCACGTCCCTACCCTAAAGCCCACACACAAACTAAAGTTTGAGTCGTTACAAAGGCTCGAACCCACATACACTCCAACCCAATTATGGATTGAGAACACAGGTCATTACAACACTGATTACTAGTTATATCACTTCGATTATCAGTACAAATTATACTTTGATTATTAGTGTAAATCGTTCAATGGTTACCACATCAATTATCAGACTATTTTTTTCTATCGATTACCGCATCAATTATCAAACTATTTTCCTATTGATTACCACATCAATTACTAGACTATTTTCCTATCGATTATCACATCGGTTATAGACTATTTTCCTATTGATTACTAGACTATTTCCTATTAACTACCAATTTATTTTCCCATCGATTATTTGAGTAAACTCTAGATCGATTAGTAGACCATGTCTGCATCGATTCGCCTTAGATTGACAATCTATTAGTCATTCGATTAATAGTTAGCTCCTTTCCGATTACTGCTTCGATTGACAAGAACTATAATTTGATTACACATTCAATTACTGACATTGATCTGACTATGGACTTCCATTTCAGTTAATCTTTTGATTATTACTCCCATTATGGATTCCTGCTCTAATTAACAGTCCAATTTCCTATCAATTTTCACATTAATTAGAAGATCAATTTTGCAACCGATTATTGCCTTGATTAATGCTTCAACTATCACTTCTGTCCTCTTCGATTATTGCTTCAATTAGCATATCGATTGTCACTACTATTTCCTATCAATTACTACTTTAATTAGCCGACCGATTCTTGTCAATTATTTCTTTGATTAACAAATGGTATGAAAAGTGATTAGGACTTCCAATTGGTGGTTCAGTGAGCACTTCAATTTTTGTTGGATAACACTTCATACTCTCCACAAATTACTAGATCATTGAGCCTTTTGGGACTAATGATTATTATGGTATAAGCCAATTATTCTGGAAAATCCTAGGGAGATTCTTGGTCAAGAGTGGTTTTTCTTTATGTCATGTATGGGAATGACGCCTGCAAATGTGCATTGTCCAACCAATGAAGGGGTTGTCCACATCTGGAAGCTTGCTTTCTGTGCCTACTAAAGCAACCCATAGCAAATGGGATTTCTAAGTAATAGGAATGATCTGTACTCTGGTCTGTAAAAGTAGCTATGGGCCAATGAAGGCACCCCTTAGTGGAAGAACTTTGAGACCAACCTTGTTAAAAGTGAACCCTAGCCAATGGCAAGAGGACTTTTACTGTACTATGTCCAGATAACATAAGGACTCAGTGCAAACCCAAACTTTCTCTCCAAGAAACCTTTAGAAATTGGAAAGCCCCAAAACTTAGTTTAAAGGCTAAGGCCGACTGAGTTTTGCCCTTGTTGCCTCTAGAGTTTCCTTCAAAAGGTAAGGAGAGGAACTCCTTGATTCCCAATTTTATTCTCTAAGCTATAGTATGGTGTTAACTGTTGTGCCTCGTTCCCTCCAAGGTGTATTCATTTCCGAGGGTCTTGGAGCTAGATCTGTAGAGGACTAGGACACGAGGGTGGATTCTAAATCTTATCAAGGTAGGTTTCTCTCAAGCCTAAATGATATATGAAAATGTTTTAATGCATGGCATGATAGAAAGAAGTAGAGCATAGCAACCTCTTCAAAGCTCTGATGGTGAGACCTTTCTTGTTTATAGATTAACCATCCATACTGATGATTTGACCCACCAAGCCTTTAGGCGACTGCATGAAGACATTTTGACTCACTACTCTAGATGTTATTGATTTACAAGATCCTCTTCATTTCTCTCTTACTTGGGCTTGGCCATTAAAAGTTTGCTTCATTGACCTGTTGAAAGGTTGTTGAGATAGGCTGAGTGTAGCGTTGTGCTTGATTAGCTTTCCTCCATTGCATATGCCATTACGCTACTTCAATCATGTTTTACTAACAGGCCAATGTTCTTCTATTGACTAATCACATTTCTGCACTAAGGTAGTTTGTAACTCCTTGAAGGTGTCGGCCAAAGACCCACAGACTAGTTGAATGGATTTAACAACTATAATGCACTTAAAAGAAAATAAGCTAGTCCTTTAAATGCATGTTAAAGATCGATTATTCTCACACACTAATTGGGCTTTGTACCATATTGAGATCTTATTTTGGAGAAAATCATGGCTGAGCTATCGGACTGATTGTCTCCTTTCGTTTTGAGTAGCTCTAGTCATGATATCTTGAACTCCTTACTTAGTGCTTAAAACATGACATTAAAACTCATGGGAAATGTCAGGACTTCGTGGAGCTTCAGTTCAAGTGGACCTTCAATGCCTATGTATATAGGGTCGTCGAGGCTTGGGGAGGAGCACCCAAAAGTACGTACTAGATAATGGGTGTGGCATTGCACCAAAAATGACTGAGCGATAGTTGTCCTAGATTGAAATTTCCCTCATTGAATATCATTGTTACTATTCACTGAAGTTACTGCTACTAAATGATAGTCATTGCACTATATAGCAATGAATGATTGTTCTCTTTCTATCCATCTTGTTATTGTCTATAGTTACTACTGTTATTATCCTACCAATGTTCATGATTCTCGATATTGTCACTTTATCTCAAAATTGATGGGTTTCATGCATGATATAGTAACTATTATGTCTGTCACATGTTGATCTAAAATGTATCACATTACTATGCCTGACTACAAAGAAGTAATTCCTACTGAATGTTTTCATTTATAGACTACTACTTATCAATTTCAGGTGAATACGAAGAAGAATCTACTCACATTGATGGGGAAGGGGAAGAGTGACTAAGCATCCCCTGACAGCATCTTAGGGAGAGATCTCCTTTTGGGATGGAAAAGTTTTACAGAAAGAAGAGTGTGTTTATGGATTTTGGATTAATGTAATGGGTAACAGTACGGTGTTCACACCAAGTACTTAGACTTATTTATTTTGAACATCCTTGAGGAAGGGAACAATGATCTGTGGTTATGTTATATTCAATTCAAAATATATGTTTGTTGGTGCACTTAATGTTAGACCCATTGTGGGTCCTAATTCAACATTCTTCGTGCTTAATAAATTCTGTGATCTACATCTTTTGGGGTCGACCATAGACTCGGCTCGGTTGGCCAGTTTGTTGGTTGGTGATTCATGTGTTTGAATGTATAGCTATGTATTAAAAAGAAATGAGCATATTCTGGGTCGCCATAGTAAGTAATTCATCTTGCAACAAGTATTACTCTTTCTCCTGGAGCACCATTTTGTAGTTTTATTTGTTAATCTTGAGTTACCATCGTCATCGTGGACTTCTATTATTCAAGAAATGCTTGCTTCCCTTCCATGATAGGAAGTTTTATTCCTATCTTGGATGGGATTAGCCCAGGGATGGGGTGTGTCTCACCATCTCTTCCCTCCTCTTCTCCATGTAGTTTTCTTTTCTCAATATAAACAAATATTTATCACTCTTAACTAATTATTTGTCATTCTAGTGCTAAGAGTGACAAATAACTCATTAAGGATAACAAATAGCTTCAACCTTATTGTCATTATTGAAACTATTTGTTAGTGACAAATAGAAAGTTATGGATGACAAATATCTCTTTACATTGGAAAAAAATACTGTAGATGGGGTCCGCAGTTGCCCACATAGCCCAATTTCATCTTGGATGTGAAAACTACCCATCCAAGATGAGTAGCTAGTATTTCTCTTTATTATTTCGATAGTAGGGACTATTTTTGCAGTGGCCACTTTAGTCTGCAAGCAATCATGGTTCTATTTCCTCTATTGTTGCTTTCTCTATTGTTGCAACATTAGTGGCAAAGCAACTACTAGGGTAAAATGATATGGAGAGAAATTTCGTATATACTCTATACCATTGAATCTTTAAAAATTAGCCAATTATGTTCCTAGGTTAGGGAGCCATCAAAAGGGGAGGTGAGGAGAGAAAGTAGTCTTAGCCCACTAAAGTCCAATATCTCATATCAGGCCTATAAGGGCCCTCGATTTTGCCTTCTCAAGTCTGTATTTCTTGAGTATGTCCTTGATGTCTTTGGACTGGTTGATGAGAGTGCCTTCCTTTCTTTATTTGATTTGAACTCCAACAAAGTAGATCATGTAAGGCCCTCACATTTTTGCATGTATTATATTTAATCCTATACATATGGTATTTACTTATTTTCTGTACATAATATGTTTATTTATTTCTATGCATGTGTGCATGTCTGATATATTTAAGTTATGTCTCAAATCCCTGGTTAACGTCAACATCACCTGACGTTGACATCAGGTTGACGGCAACATGTGTGCCGTTGACTACATGGCCAGAGGATATAAACGTCTAGATCGATTGACATTTACTTCCTGTTAACGGCAGCAAAGTGGCTGTTTACTTCTCCGGCTGTGTTTGGGATTCCAGATCTAAAACGGCTGTGTTTTCTTTGAAACCTGTTTAGGAAACCCAATCCCAACGGTTAGGAATCCTAATGCTAGGCACACTCCGACTCTTAACCCTATAAAACTTAGAGATTTCGGCTAGGTTAGGTCCTTTGGTTTAGTGGGAAAGATTAGGGTTTGTTGAGAGAAATGTCAGAACTTGGTGAGGCTAGATCCGGCGTTTGGGAGGTTCTTCCAGCGATCTTCTTCGAGTGGAAGGTACTCTTGGTGGTGAAGAAGCTTCCCCAACTCCGGAGAACCATCTACACAAACAGGAAGACCGGATTTGGAGTTGGAAGAGACACCTTCTTGGCTTGGCTGAGGAGGGCTTCATAGCCAAATTAAACCTTTAGTGATTTTATTCCAGGCAAGTAGCTGAGGGGTATCATCCGTAGACATGTTCCCTAGGTTGTAGGTATTTTTACGGATTTTATTTCGTGTCCTAGAACCCCCAATTCTCTCTTTTTATGGAGTTTGGTCTGCATTTTCTGCAGACAGGAGGTTGACGACAACCCTGTTACTGCAAAGTTCCTGAGTTAACGGCAACATATTGTGTCGTTAACCCATGTTGACGGCAAGGCCCTTGCCGCCAAGTTCTTCTATATTTACAAAATTATGATCTTGATCTGATTTTCGAACTTCTGGATGTCTGTACATGCTGTAAAAATTAGGGTTGGTCAGGTATGGTCTTTAGGTCAGATCATGAGTTTCTGTCGAATTTCTGAGCATGATTTTTTTTAGTATAATTTCTGTTATGAAGGAATATGCATGATTTGACAGAATTATATTCTAAATAAATAGAATTGATGCAGAATATTATTACAGAGAATTTTTATGATCATAGGGTTACTGTTTACACATTTTCACACTGAGAGAACTGACTGTTTTTACTGTCTATCATGATAAGGGGAATATCTTGCTAATTTGCATGTAATCAGTATTAATTGTTAAAAATAGTTTACTATTGAAAAAATTCTGAAAAATTAGATATATATTATATTCCATGTGTGGGGTTTGTGGTTAAAAATTGGAAGTGTTTTGACATCAATAGATACTGTTTGCTTTTAACAAGGATAATTAGACCATGTTAAGCATGTTTGAGTTGGATAATGTAATTTCAAATGATTTGCAGCATATTTAGGCACTATTATTCTTAATTTGACACTGTTAAATAGTCATGTTAAGTTTTGTAATCTGAAGTATGTATGTTTAATTAAAGTGCATGTGAATGGGCTAAGTAGTGCATGTAAATGAATGAAATCATGTGACTAAGTGAGATAATGTGTTTAAGTGTATCATGTGCCGAAAATGACACTGCTACCATAGAAGGCTGTGGATCCGTACTTTAGAAAAGTCTCTATGGGAAGGCTCATTGTGTATGTGATATCCTGTGGGCGTCAAGATGAAATCCTGGAGGTGGACAAGTACCACTAGTTAAGGTGGAGAGGCTTCTCCCGGTTCTGTGCAGTTACCAAGATTCGTCACTATATTGCCTAGGTGACGGGTATGTGTTATGTGAATGTGTGTCCTTCTTTATGGTGGTTCGGACTATGTGTCACGACAATTAAAGTGTAAAAGTGTGAAAAGTGTATAAATGTGCAATGTGATCATGTGATAGTGTTGTGTAAATGTGTTATCATGTGAAAGGATGTGAAACCATGTCATTGAAATTTAATTATGTTAAAATAGCAATCAAAAGATGTGATTATGTGGTTTAAAAGCATGTGAAAAATGTTAGATATCATGCTAGGATTGTTAGTTACTATGTGTGTAATTCCATGATCTAATTGCATAGAATTATGAAATGATATGAATTTAAATTGATGCAATGAATCAAGTTAATTGTCATGTGTAGAAAGCATGTATAGGTTGTTCATGTATATTTGCTTAATTAAAATGAATCATGTGACATATATTTCTCTCATGGTTTAAAAGAATAGCATGTATGTGATATGTGTAAGGATGTGCCTTTAGGTTGCTTGCTGGGTCTTTTTAGAAGACTCATACTTGCTTAAACATACAGGTGAGACAGGTGTCCCCGTGCTAGAGGAGGACATAGTGAGGAGCGACTACGAGCACGAGGAGTAGCTGTACTTGAGGAGATCACTTGTTTAGTCTACTTTTCATTTACTAGTATGTGGACATTGTTACTATGGACTTGTATAATTGTGGACATTGTTATTTACATTTGCTACTATATAGACTGTGGAATGTGTGAACGATGATGGAGTAAGATTTCCTTTTATTTCCACTGTACTCTCTTTTGTTATTTATGTACATCTCTAGCTAACGTGTTGTGTTGGGTAAATGTCCCACTGTGACGGCGCCCTTTGTATCGATGTGGATTGGTATAATCGTACTGGCATAAAGAGGGTCGTGACAAAGATTGGTATCAGAGCCACAGGTTGAGATTGTACATGAATAAGCCATCATCTGCACAATATTTCAAAGTCTTTACAGAAATAGTCCATATATGTGGAAAATATCTAATAATGAATTAAAGATAGTTAAGAAAGTGGTTAGGACTAAGTAACTTAGATTCTAACTAAGTAATTTCTTTTACAGGCAATGGCGAGCCGTGGTAGGCATGGTGCTCAGGCTCGGGATGACGAACAAAGGCGTGAGGAGAGGGGTGAGTAGCAGGCCCCAGCACCCCAGGGTCCCACGGTACTCCCTCCACCACCACCTGTGGATTATGGTGTGTTCATGCAAGGCCTGGTCCAGGCGATGCAAACCCAGGCACAAACTCAGGCGGCACTGCAGGCTCAGTTGCAGGCTCAGGTTAGAGTTGTTAAATAGGAGTAGTCTGTTTGTTGAATGCATGATTGTTTATGTGATGCTTATGTATTGTTTAATGTCTCAGGCTCAGGCTCCAGCTCCAGTTCCTCAGAAGCATGGCCATGGTGGTCCGTCCATCATGGAGAGGTTTAAGAGGATGGCTCCACCTTCTTTTAAGGGGGAGAGTCAGCCCCTCTTGGCAGAGAGCTGTATGAGGGAGGTGGAGAAGATCTTCCGGGCCATTAGGTGGAGAAGATCTTCCTCTCCTACCTCCAGCGCTTCTAGGAGGAGTATGGGGGCCGCGATCTCATGAGGCCTGCCAAGGTATGCACTTCTTAACTTTAACTACTATATATATGATATGCGTGTTATTCTAATAATGTGTGCATATGCAGGACGCTCGAGATGACCTCATTGACACTCTCCATGCCCAGTTGGCGGGTACGGAGATGCAGTTGGCTGAGGCACGAGCAACCCTAGATGCACTGGTAAGTGTACACAGTCATACCTTTGCTTTGTTTTATCTTACCATGTGCTGACTTGATGTTCTGATTTGTGTAGTGTGCCGCACAGACCACGGTGGAGCGTACTGACGCAGCTGGTGCCTCCTCGAGCCAGAGTGTCCCCGATCCGGAGACGGCCTCTCTCCGGGAGCAGCTGGCGAGAGCGGTGGTGAGGGCGGAGGAGGCAGAGCACGACCTCTCTGCACGGGTAAGTAAACGAAATAAATATATACATGAATTGAACTGCTTTTATACTTACATGTGGTCATCCTTTGCAGTCAGACGAGCTCCAGAGTGCCCTCACGCGGGAGACAAGCGTCCGCGCCGAGGTGGTCGGGTTGTCGCAGCAGCTGTCCGAGCTGCAGACATAGGTTACCTAGCAGGACTCTGACCTGCCACGGGAGGTTGTGGAGCTGCGCATCACGCTCTCCCTGGAGTGCCATGACCACGAGAGGGAGCAGGTCAGGTGGGAGCAGGAGCAGGGCCGATGGGAGCAAGAGCGGAGCTGCTGGGACCTGGAGCGGGAGTGGCTAACCCAGCTGTCGGTGGAGGCGCACATGAGCCTTTACGTTTCCGAGTGCCTGTTGAAGGCGGCGGAGGACCGATATCGGCGTGGACGGGAGCGCACGGCGAGGGAGGGGCGAGCTAGTGCCTACTCTGCGAGCTATTTGGCGACGTCCTCTCAGTACGAGAGGAACATCCAGGGGGGCGACGCCACCCAGAGGTCCACCGGTTCACACGCCTCGATGAGGCCTCCTGCTCCGCTCTCGACCACAGACCCAGGTGAGGCGGAGAGCAGCCAGCGTGTCGGACCTGTAGAGGGAGGTGGCGAGACTTAGGCTACCCATCATGATATTGTACTTTTACCTTTCTTTTGTTGACGATGTATGCCTGGTCAGGCATTTTATGATGTACTCGCCCCCCCCCCCCCTTTTTTTTTTTGGCCGCATATATATACATGTGTGCTTTGCCTTCTTCCTCCTGTTATTCCTGAAATAATCTGAACAAACAAGTTAAATTTCTGCTCTGGCTCAACCCCTTGCACACAAATAGTGTTTGGCCTTATGATCTTGTCAAGGGGCTAGGTCTTCTTTAACTAAGGCGAAAATAAAAGAACAACAGAATGCAGGAGATGAATGTACAGAATTTGCATGTGAGATGAAGGTGTAGAATTTACATATGACATGCAAGAAATGAATGTACAGGATTTACATGCGACATGGAGGAGATGAATGTACAGAATTTATATGTGACATGCAGGCAAGTAGATGTTGGCAGGAATTTCCAAGGATGCAGTTGATGCGATCTTTTGGTTTTTAAGATATACAATTTTTTTAGATTTTGAAAATATTCACAGGCTATTCTCTTTTGGTATTGTATTTTGAAATATTTGATTTTTGTTGGATTTTGAAATATTCGATGTTTTTGGATTTTATAATATTCGATTTTTTTTTTACTTTTGGAAATGTCTGATTTTTTTTGAGTTTTGGGGAATATCTAATTTTTTGTTTTGAAAATATCTAATTCTTTTTTGTATTTTGACAATATCTGGTTTTTTTTGTTTATTTTGAAATGAGAGCCATAACCCAGCATAGTCCCTTCTAAGAAGATGCGTGGAACGAAGGGGATCCGCCCCTATTTGGAAAAAAGTGGTACTTGGACCCTTCAATTACTCGGTTGTTGTTATGAATTTATTAATAATTCTTGGGTGTGTTAGACAGAGGTTCGAACGTGCTTGAGTGGTGCCTCCTCCCAAGGTGACCTTTGGTGACATTTTCCTTTGTCAATCGTTGCCTTGCCTTGACCCAAAACTTACCCGTGAGGGAGGAGGGAAGAAAAATTAGGAAGTCTGCCAATATTCCAGGAAACCGAGGAATTTCTCACTCCTCTATTCTACATTTGAATGGGATTTAGTGCTTTTGAGCCTTTGGGGTTTTGGCACGCTTACGTCCAGGTCCATTTGGATCCCTGCGGGGACTTTTCCTCTCTTGACGTGCTTTGATTTGACATTATTTTCTTTTGTTTTAGGTTTGGCACACTTACGACCAGGTCCATTTGGATCTCTGCGGGGACTTTGCCACTCTTGACGTGCTTCGATTTGACATTATTTTCTTTCCCCTTATCGGGCCTTGACCTTATACCCACTTGAGTTTCGAACAGATTTGAGAGGTTCATCCCTCAAACTTCCCTGCTATTAGCGACCGAGCAGAAAGAAATGGGTAATGTCCCAAGTTCTTAGCCAGGCACTGGTTTCCCTTAGATTTTGTACATCTGGTTTCCAAGGGAGGGTGTGTGAGTGCCGGCTCCTCTGGCTAACCCAACAAGAATAAATAATTAATTAGCAACAACATCTTTTCATCTTAGGGTTCGTGTACCATGTAACTCCGAACACCTAGCTAGGGGTAGTACTTCTTTAAATATATCCCATTCCAAGGGTGAGAGAGCTCCTCACCTTCTGCGTTAACTAGCCTGTACGCATTGCCTGGAAATTTTTCTTTAATTACGTACGGCCCTTCCCAGTTTGGTTGGAGTTTTGAGCGGGGACCACTGGGTCTTATGAAAATTCTTTTGGCGACCATCTCACCGACCTTGAATTTTCTCTCAATGACTTTCTTTTTGTAAAAATGTGTGAGTCTATTTTGGTATGCTCTCGTGTGTTCTGCGGCGACTAGACGCCTCTCATCTAGGAGTTCCAGTTGTGCTAGGAGCGATTCGCGCCGCTCATCGATTGACAAGTCCTTGTCAAGCTGGATCCTTAATGAGGGAACAAGAATCTCATACGGTACTACAACCTCCATTCCATAGGTGAGGGCCAACGGCGTCTGCCCTGTGGGAGTACGGATTGAAGTGCGGTAGGCCCATAGAGCTTCTACAAGCTTTTCTGGCCAATCCGAGAATCTGTTAGCCTCACAGGTTTTCTTAACAATTTTAATTAAAGTTTTGTTAGTGGCCTCTGCTTGGCCATTTCCTTACGAGTAATAAGGAGATGAATGATGCAATGCAATTTTGTACCTGTTGCAGAGGTCACGCAGTTCTTGAGAGACGAATTGAGGCCCATTATCGGTGATGATGACACTCGGGATGCCAAACCTGGTGATGATGTTTTTCATGATAAATTTATAGACGGTTGTTGCCTTGATTTCCATGTATGCTTCGGCTTCCACCCACTTGGTGAAGTACTCTGTTGATGTGAGGATGTATGACTTGACTTTGTTCTGGGAGTTGGGATCACCAAGGGGTCCAATAACGTCGAAAGCCCACATAGAGAAAGGCCGTGGGGAGGATATCAGGTGAAGTGTAGAGGATGGAGAATGAATTTTTTCGGCGTGCAGTTGGCACTTGACGCTCCGACGGACAAAGATAGAGCAGTCCTCCTCTAGAGTAGGCCAATAGAAACCTTGCCTAAGGATCTTCTTAGCAAGCATCTGGCTATTTACATGGCCGCCACACACACCTGAATGGGCCTCCTCAACAACCTTTAAAGCTTCATCTTCATCCAGACATCTGAGTAAAATCTCGGAAAATCCCCTTCTGTATAGGGCATTTCCAACCAAAGTGTACTTCTGGGCTAGTCTCCTTATCGCTTTCTTTTCATCAGTCGTGGCTTCTTCAGGGTACGACTGATCTTTACAATACTTCGCTATCTCAAAGTACCATGGCTTTTCCTCATCGTCTAACTCTTCTTCTAGCTCCAATAGCATAACTTCAATTTTATCTTGCCTTTCCAACTTCTGCAACATTTCATCCTTGACCTAGAGAAAGACGGAGTTTTGAACAATGGGGGTATTGCGTCGTGCAATTTGAATGCTGTCAAAATCCTAGGGATAACACATATTGAGAGTTGAAGCGATGGTAGCAAGAGCGTCAGCTAGAAGATTCTGATGACGGGGCACATGGACAAAAATCAGCTTAGAGAATAGCTTGGCATAGGCTGAGGCAAGTTCTTGGTATGGCTTGAGTTTTGGGTCGCGAGTGATGTACTTGGTGAGCACTTGGCGCAAGACCAGCTGGCTGTCACCTACAATTCGCAGATGGGTGACACCATAGAAGTGAGTGAGTTCCAAACCAGCCAACAAAGCCTCATATTCGGTGATGTTATTGGTGGCAGGAAACTCCAGTTTATAAGCTTGGGGGATGGTGACACCTTCAGGTGATAGCAGAGCAATCCTGATACCCTTTCCTTGGGAGTTCAGAGCTCCATCAAAATATAGTGTACACATAGGATTAGATTGGCTAAGAGACATTAATTCTTCATCTGGAACTTCTGAACGAATTGGATCGAACTGTGGAATAGGGTGATGAGCGAGATGCTCTGCTATGGCATAGCCCTTGATGGATTTCTACTAAATGTAGGTGATTTCGAACTGGGACAAGAAGCTTTGCCAACGCGCTAGCCTATTAGTTAGAACATATTTTTCAAGGAGGAACTTGATAGGATTCATTTGGGCGATCAGATGGACTTCATGAGCAAGAAAGTAGTGCTTCAATTTATGCACTACCCACATGAGCGCGGCACATGTTTTCTCCATTGCTGTGTACCTCTGCTCGCAGGGGCTGAGAAGTTTAGACAAGTAGTATGCTGCCCTTTCCTTGCCTTCTTCGTCTACTTGCGCAAGGACAGCTCCTACCGAGTCTTCTAGGACATATACATAGAGAATGAGAGGTTTGCCTAGAGTCGGCGGCCTTAGGACAGGGGGATTAGCCAAATAATCCTTGAGTCCGTCAAATGCCACCTGACACTTCTCATCCCAACGGAATTCGACTCCCGGCTTGGTGAGGTCGTAGAAGGGTCTACACCTCTGCGAGTGTTAGGAGACGAAACGGCGAATAAATTGCAACCTCCCGATAAGACCTCGTACTTCCTTCAAACTCTTGAGAGGGGGCAATTTCTCTTATTGCCTTCACCTTGTTGGGATCAATTTCTATACCCCTCTTACTCATGATGAAACCTAAAAACTTTCCCGATGAAACACCAAATACACACTTCTTGGGGTTCATTTTCAACTGGTACTCTCTTGATCTTTGCAAGACTTTAGTTAGCACCCCAGGATGCTCAACCATTGTCTTGGACTTTACTACCAGGTCGTCCACATACACCTCAATAAAGATATGGATCATGTCATGAAAGATAGCCATCATAGCTCTTTGATAAGTGGCTCCGGCATTCTTGAGTCCAAATGGCATGACCACATAACAGTAGGTCCCCCACGATGTAGTGAACGAGGCCTTTTCCTGGTCTTCCTCAGCCAACTTGATTTGGTTGTACCCTGAGAAGCCATCCATGAAGGAGAGGGTTTCATACCCGGCCGCGTTGTCCACGAGCACGTCTAGGTGAGGCAACGGGAAATCGTCCTTAGGACACGCGCGGTTGAGGTCTCGAAAATCGATACAAATCCTGACTCTTCCATCTTTCTTCATTATCGGGACAATGTTTGCCACCCAATTTAGATATAACACGACTTTAATGAATCTGGCTTTGTGGATCCTATCGACCTCATCTTTCATTTTCAAAGCCATCTGGGGGTGGAAACGTCTCAACAGCTACTTAATGGCAATGGACCCTGGCTTAAGAGTAAGATGGTGTTCAACTAGAGCGGTGTCCAAGCCTAGCATATCCTCATAGCTCCATGCGAACGTGTCCTTGTATTCTTTGAGAACCTCGATAATTGCCTCCTCTTCATCTGGTGACAAATTACTGCTTATGAGGACGGTCTTAGGATCTTACTTGGTTCCTAGATTGATTTCCTTGGTGATTTCCTCTATGGCAGCCGACGGTTTGTCAAATCTCTTCAATCCTTTTGCGAACGCGTCAGCCTCGTCCTCAAACTCTTCATCACCTTCTCAATCGGGTCGTCATCATCTATGATCCCATAGACTCCGAACCCATCATCAATTAAGCATACTGACTGCTCGTATTCTATTTCCGGCAACTGCAAAGGCTCTTCTACAAATTCTGGAAGTGCTAGACATGCCCTGCATCTGCGGGCTAGATCTGCGAGGAATCGATGGGGAACCCTCCTACCCTTGGACTTCTTTTTGGATACTGCCCCTAGCTTACTACTACTCTTGCCTAGACTCAATTTATAGCTACTGGAATCTACAACAAAAGGGGAGGATTCAGGAAAAGCAGTGAAAGATTCCTGCGAGGGGGGAGAAGGATTTAAAGCAGTAAAGGACTCCCGCGAGGGGGAGGATAGAGAAGAATTTACAGTAGGAAAAGCAATAAAAACAGGATCCCGTGCAGGGGAATTATTGAAAGCAGTAAAAGGATTTCCCTGCATGGGGGAAGGTGGAGGAGAAATTACAGTGGTAAAAGCAGTAAAGTTAGAATCCCGTGTGGGGAGATGCAAAGAAATATTTACAGTGGAAGAACTTCCTTGCGTGAGGGAAGTAGAGTTATTGAAAGCAGTAAGGCCCCCCTGCGTGGAGGGGGGAGGATTATGGAAAGAAGTAAAGCCCCCTTGCATGGAAGGGGAAGAACTATTGAAAGCAGAAAACCCCCCCTGCGTAGAGGGGGGAGAATTATTGAAAGCAGTAATGCCTCCTTACGTGGAAAGGGAAGAACTATTGAAAGCAGAAAAACCCCCTTGTGTAGAGGGGGGAGAATTATTGAAAGCAGTAAAGGTCCCTTGTGGGGAGGGAAACGAGGGGTTGGTCAGAGGACCGGGGAGGAGTGACCCATTGGCTGGGGCACACTCGGAAGCGAGGAAGGAGGTTTCCTCGAAGGAGATGGTAGAATCGGCCATGGAGAAGCTCGCGTCTCTAAGGCCCCTCCGATTTTTGGTGCACACAAGGGGAGGGGGCGAGGCGAGACTGCCAGACAGGAGAGCTGGGAGACAAGCGCAAGCTCAATGGAAGAGGAATCAGATCGAGGGAGCGCAAGCACTTGCTTGGGGGGATTCCAGGAGATTGCTAAGTAGGGCGTCGGTGCCCGGGGAATGCTCAGGGAAAGGAAAGAAGACCACGTGGTGGCTCGGAGGATAGAGGGTGCAATGCTTGGGGAGAGAAAAGGGAAGGCAGGTGCGTCGCTTGAAGTAGGTGTGTTGATCGGAGAGAGAACTAGGGCGGGCGCAGTGCCCGGAGAAGGGAGGAGTGAGAGATAGGGAGGTCGGGCGGTTCGCCCGGGGGAGGGAACATGCGTGTTGCCTAGAGGAATAGGGAGGTCGAGCGGTTCGCCCGAGGGAGCGAGAGATGTAGGGGCGCTGCCTGGGGACGAGGGGAGAATGAGCGCGTTACTTAGAAGGGGAGTGAGCGCGTTGCTCGGGGAAGAAACGAGGAAAGTTAAAGCGTCAGCTGCTGAGGAGGAGGGAGCAGGTACGTGGCTTGAGGAAAAGGAAGATACGGGCACGTTGCCGGGGGAGGATGAGGGGATAGGCGCGTTGCCCGGAATAGCAGCTAAAGTGGGTGCGTTTCCCAGAACGACGATTGAAGCGGGTGCGATACCTGGAACAGAAATGAAGGTGGGCGCGCTGCTTGGAATGGAAATTAAGGCGGGCGCGATGTCGGGAATAGAAACTGAAATGGGTGTGATGCCCGGAGGAGAAGCTGAAACGGGCACGATGCCCAGAGGTGAAATTGGAGCGGGCGCGATGCCCGAGGAGGAGATTTCAGTGGGCGTGGTGCCCGAGGGTGATGTTGAGATGAGGGTGGTGCCAGAAGGGATAGGGCCTGCCCTGAGCTTTGTTGTTGTGGCAGCTTCTTCAGCTTGTGAGCTTTGTTCTGCCTCGGCTGCCTGCTGCTCTGTTTCTGTGGGTGCAAAGAGCTGGCCCAGGGACGCTGCGACATCACTTATGTCAAACCAGCGTCTCCATTCTGGCTCTGTCTTGTCCCTCTTGATATACTTAGGTGGGCTATGCCTGCCTGTAGTTTGGTACAGGGCCGAAGGTGGATGACGGGCAGATTTAGCCGTGACGGTGGATGTCTGTTCATTTCCTGGCTGCGGCGGCCCCCTCTTAAAGTGTTCCCATAATGACCATGTAAGAGGATGCCCTGGATGTTGCTTTGTTCTGCCTGGTTTTTAACCCAGCCCTGCTCTGGGTCTCATTTTGCAATCCTTGACGGCCTCGGTCCTTCCCTGCAACTGTGCTCCCAGCCCTTTGCCCGGCTGGCACCCCATTTGTCTCATTATATGCCATCCCTTCTCGGTGATGATCTTGCTTCTCCTGACAGCAACATTGACAGGTGATTTGCTCAGGCCTGGATACACGATGGGTGCCTCCAGCACTGACATCAACAGCTGGTTGGTTGGCCAAATGGAAGGGACCAAATTATCGGTCATGGCGTCCACTTCCATAATGGCCAGCTTACTGGCCACCTTGACAACTCGTCCCTTGTAGGGGAACTTGAGGCATTAGTGGACAGTTGATATGACGACACCCAAGGCTTGAATGAAAGGTCTCCCCAGGATCATGCGGAAACTCGGGTCCATGTCCAAAATGTGGAAATCCATTTCGGTGATGGACGGACCCAGTCTGATTTTCAAAGTGACGACCCCTTTTGGTATCCTACTTGTGTTATCGTAGGCCGTAACAGTGATGGCAGAGGGTCGAATCGACTGTACTACTACCCCACAGAACTCCAATGTGTCGGAAGACACAACATTTATTGACGCGCCGGAATTGACCAAGCATCGAGACACGCGGATCCCATTAATATCTACTGTTAACCACAAGGCATACCACTGAAACTCGGTCGATGCTAACTCATCTTCATGAAATTCAATAGCCGGATGCGAGCTTCTGGGAATCAAGACAGTGCTGATCTGATTCACAGGCAAGTCCTCATTAACCATGACCTTCTATAGATATTGCATGAGAGCCTCCTGATGTACCACCGACCTCTTGATCAATTCCAAAATAGATATCCTGGCCGGTGTTCTATCTAGATGTTTTATCAAATCATATTGGGTGCCTGGGGTGGACTCCTCTTACTGAGCCTCTTCTTCCTGGAGTACTGGTGCATGTTCCTGTTGCTGGGGGAATACTCTGTTGAACATACGCCCACTCTGGAGCACCATTGTTGCTTCTGAGCTCTCTCCCGATGATGACGCCATGGCCGGCGAAATGGAAGGGGATTGTGAGGTGAAGGGTTGGTTAGTGAATATTTGGTGCGACAGCTGGGGACCTGTCGCACTCGGGGGTATAGTGATGGTATGAAGAAAGGGAGCTTGGTGGTTGTGGGTAATGAGGGGTACGGTTGATAGCTTGCGGAGGAAAGATGGGCTAGATGATGGTGGCTGTGGAGTAATGGTGGTAGGAGATGGGTGATTTGTTGTGGTGGCGTGGTGGATAGGTTGCGTAAGAAGGGGGCTTGTGTGCTGGTGGGTGGCGGTGTTGTGGTGATGGGGGATTAGCAGATGAATGGCGGGTTGGTTGGTTGGCTGGATGGTGCGAGGTGGTGGGTGGGGATGCATAAAAAGGAAGGCAGTGGGTTGCCGGGGGTGGGTGTGCGGATAAAAGGCAGTAAGGTGAAGGAAGGTTGGGAAGTGGATATGGCGTACTCTTTCGCATGCTGGCCGGGCGCCCTTTCGGTGTTGGGAGATGCCGAGAAAGCATTTACTTGTTGGTTTGTGGGTTGGTGCTCCGGGAGGGGGTTCTGGACAATGCCCATGTTGGGCTGCTGTTGGGGTGCCTGGAGTTGTTGCTGCTGCGGCTGCTGCTGTTGCTGCTGCGGTTGCCCAAGTGGCCTCCTCACCTTCATCTCAAGGATATACTTCCTCATTTCAGCCCAATCTATACCTCCATTGTCATTCAGATTATAGATGTAATCTTTGAAGTGGAAGCACGCCTCCAGAGTGTGATCCGGTCCCTGGTGGAACTCACAGTACCGGGAGGTGTCAACATTGGGAGGCCATTGCAGCCTCTCCCTTGGTAAGGTGAGTGCACCGGCGGCCATAAGGGCATTGAAAATATCTGGGAGGGTCTCCGGCAATGGGGGATAGTGGGTCCTTCTGGGGCCGGGAGGTGGCCTGGGCTGCTGGGGCTCATAGGCGCCTGGAGGAGGGACTTGGTTATACCAGGGAGGTGCAGGAGCAGGTTGTTGTTGGTACTGGGGAGGGGCAGGCTGCCGGTATTGGGGCTGCTGGGGTGGTTGGTATAGTGGTTGCTGGGGCTATTGGTAGTATTGGTTGACACAGGGCTGCTGGTACTGGGGTTGTTGAGGCTGGCGATAGTGCGGGGGCTGCTGAGATTGCTGAGGGGGCGGCGGCTGTTGGGGCTGTTAGGGTGCCCTAAATAGGAGGGTTGTTTGGCCTGGGGGCTGGCTGTTGGAATTGTTGTGGTCTGGGGTTGGTGTTGGGGCGGTAAGTAGAAGGACTGGGATTGCCCATTGCACTCACCTGCTCGTTGTGTATAACCCCCTCGGTAGTGGGACCGCTAGTAGAGGTACCATCGGTCTTCTTGAAAGTCCGGGCCTTTGGCTCAAACATGGCCATAATTGGAGAGTCCTTGAGTTGAGTCTGGATGTATCGGGCTCTCTCATACAGTTCTTCCATCATGGTTAACTTGTTCATAGCCAGAATGTGCCTAAATTGCGGCGTGGCATTCGCCGTAATCATCTTCACCTGCTCTGCCTCAGGCAAAGAATCTCTCAATCTCTCAGCCAGGGCCCTCCATCTGTCGGCATAGTGGGTGAAATCTTCATCCGCCTTCATTTTCTCGGCCATTAAATCTGTGATTGACAGTGCAGGGCCAACCCTATCTCTGTATCTTTGCAGAAATTTCCTCCGTACTACCTCAAAATCCTCGACATCCGTGGGTTCCAAGGAGTAGAACCATTCACGGGCGAGCCCGTCCAGGGACTGGCGAAAAAGGAAAGCAAGGGTGCGACTATCATTTTCCCAAAATGAGGACTCGTACGTGAACTCCTTAACATGTACGAATGGGTTACCGGTGCCGTTGTAACGGCGGTAGACGGGTAACTCCAAAGGGGGAAGATGGAAGGCTGGCATAGAAGAAAGTGCCAGCTCAAAGGAGTCTTTAGGTGCAGACACCCTCTTCAAATCCTGCTCTAACTGACTCACCTTTGCCATGAGGGCTTGGGTGAGTTGGTTGGGAGATGGTTGGGGGGGTGCCCTAGAAGGAGGAAGGTAGGGGACATTCGGTAGAGCGGAATAATGAAGGGGAGGGGCGCTAGCGGGCATGGGAACATGAGCTAGAGCCTGAGAAACATAGATAAGCCTTGCCGGCTCGGGGTCCGTCCGGACATGAGAGGGCCCGCCGACAGGGCTGTGGGGGCGAGAATGGATAACAAAGTGTGCCCGTAAGGAGACAAGAGAAGCTCGGGCCGTCGGGTCACGAGCAAGTTGAATATGAATACCCGGGTCCGGGAGAGGGGTTTGATTGGGGTCGAGGATGGCTTTCCCCTTAAGAGTGGCTTGAACCTCCTGAAGCTGGAGAGCTTGGAGGCTTTGGAGAATGTCCACAAGTTGGGACAGATAGACAGAGGTGGAGGCATGAGCAGTGGTATGCCTCGGGGGGAGTTGGGAGGGCTGAGTATACACTGCACCAACAAGCGGGTTGGAGGGATCAATTTGGGGTTGGGGGAGTTGCTGGTTCACATCATACCCCGTATCATCATAGTAATCGGCCATTTGAAGGGATCAGCTTGAGCGAAGCTGCATAAAAGACTTGAAACACAAGGTGTGACTTAACACGTAACTAGCAAACAACTACTCAAGAAAGTTTGAGAGAAGGAGCTAGTGACTTTTAAATCACACACTTGGAAATGTTTACGTCCACTTAAATGTTTGGATGTAATTCAACATGGATTTTAATGATAGTGTCTCTCCAAATAGGTATGAGCCCAAATAGGTAAGACGATAACTCCGGGCTTTACTAAACAACTTCCTTCCACGCAATGGGTATGCTAACCGGGTCTCCGGGGTACTACAACCGGCTCGGTCCACCGTGAGGGAATCCACAAAGTACGGAGACTTATGGAGGTCCCGATGAGGATTCTCTAGCCTAGTGAGACAGAATGCCCAAAGGGGAGATAGCCCTCACCGAGAAGGTGTGTGGATCGTAGGAAATGGAGGGAAGGAGGTCCCTCGGCCAAATTATGCCCTGCAAATGCAAACTATAAAGAAAAAGCAGGAAACCCAGCACACTGTGACAGACTAAATCGCATCTAGGACAATGGATGTTTTTCAGTTAACAACGTCTGTTCAGTCAGCCGAGGATCTGACAGCTCCCAGAAGCTGTAAGAGCCGAGGCAACTTCCTCCGAACTCTGTCACAAGTCGCGTCGGGTGTACCCGCCGCACAAATCAAGCATACAAAACGTGTTTGCTGCTTTGGACGCGAATCAAACAAGCCACCGAGGTTCAAAAAACAAAGCAGGCAGTATGGAGCATGGTTCTATGCAATTAAACAACATGAAATAGGGACCAAATAGAGATGTTTCCTTCGGGTGAAAGCAAATATAAGGGGAGGGGAGCAAGATGGTGATTTTTTTGTGATTTTTTTAAAACCAACTTTCTAAGAAGGAAAGTGTAAAGGAAAAGGGAAATGACATGAGTACAATTTGGTAATGGCGACGGGAATCCCAAATAAACACCGCGTGGGGTGCGAAAGGAAGGGTGTACCATGTGGGGTATGAAGGAGGGGCACGCGTGGGTGCTGAAGGAGGGGCACACGTGGGTGCCAAAAAGGGGTAACCGAGCTAAAAAAAAGAAGGGTCCCTTTTCTCTTTTATCTCGGTAGGACACCGTCCCGCGGAGGAGAAAGCATGGGCTTTGAAAAGAAAGGATGGTTTTTTGGGTGTTGTTTGTTGTGATTTGAAAGGGTAAAAAAGCAGAAAAAGAATAAGATGATGTGTAAAGGAAAGAAAGAGAGGTGATCACCAGGTGCGCGAGGGCACCGATGGAGACGGATGATAGGAAGGGTTACGGAGGTACCTACCTTTCACCTGAAGATCGCGGGAGTTGCGTATGTGTGGGTCCTACCTCCTCCTTCCACCGGCCGGCTGGCGAAGGAGATTTAGCTCCAATGGTTACCTTGCAAAAAGGACAGAGAAAACAAATGACGGGGAGATTAGACTATGGAGGTGTAGTAAAAGTCCAAATAGGATAAAATAAAAAGCATTAAATAGGCGTTAACACACATTATGGAGGTGGTGTTAAACCCCTAAGAACTAGGTAGGAAGGAAATGACGTGCGTGTGTGGTGGATGTGAGATGCATGCAATACAATAAGTGAAATGAAAATAGGAAGAAGAGGAAATGGCGATATAGCCCGCGGTGGTGGCGGATGGAGAGGACGAAGGGACGCTCCGCCCGTCTTGCTCCGGCACTCGTACGAAGGATGGAGACTCCGGATCGCGAGGGGGAAGACGTGGAAGGCTCTCCTCCTCGGCTCCAGGATGCGCTTTTGATCAAATAGGGCTCTACCTTGGGATGTAGGAGAATTATAGCATGGAGGTAGAGGTGCCAATTCGGCAGGGCTTCGCTGTCTCTGGGAATTAGGTTTGGGATCCTCAAATGGTTGCTACCCGGGCTGTATTTATAGGCACTGGGAGCTCTTAAATCGCGTCCGGTACAGTGGACGCCAATTATTGATGAACCGCGTCTGCATAAGGCGCCACAATTTAAAAGATCCCATGATTCCCACTTGATTTGACATTCGCATGATGATCGTAGCCTTCGGCCACGTTCAAAATCGCGTCGGGCAATATCGCCGCGTTTTCCTAAGAATCGATCTTCTGACGGAATCAATCTTGATTTGATTGATGGCTTATCAAACGCGGCGGCACGTGCAGACGCGATTCTAAATTTCTCATCATTCGAAGCATGGGGGCTCTTAAATGCCGCGACTTAGGGGGGGCATGTTTAGGCTTTGACTTTGAATTGCATCTGGTAGTGTAGCCGCGTTTTCTTATCGAATCGATCTTTGATTAAATCGATGTTTGATTTGACAGTGGATCTTAGAAACGCGGCGAGCGTGGCGGACGCAATTCTAAAAGTGTTCCTGACTTCGAGGCATGAGCTCTTATGGCGCAGCCTGCAGGGTTTGACTTTAAACCGCAACGGGTGCAGCAGACGCGAATCTGAACCGCCTATGTGCTAGACAGGCAAGTTAGATTCGCATCGGCTATACCGGTCGTGGATCGATACCCAAAACGGCGTCCACTATACTAGACGCGAATCCTTAAATTCCACAGACCTCTTCAGCCTCTCTAGAAAAATTCCTAAAAATCCTAAAAAATCCAAAAAATTAGAAAAATCACTCAAGAGGTTAATTAAAAAGAGCCACTTTGAGGCATCACGGTGCAACGTGAAATTTTCACGATATAAGGCTGAAATGGTGTGTCTACAGCGACCCTTTAGATCTCCTTTGTACTGGGAGGAGACAGGCGATAGGCAATTAGTTGGTCTGGAGTTGGTGCAGGAGACTTTGGATAAGATTCAGATTATTAGGCAGAGGTTGGTTGCAGCGCATGATAGGCAGAAAAGCTACGCCGACAACAGGAGGAAGGATTTAGAGTTTGAAGTTGGTGAGAATGTATTTCTCAAGGTTTCGCCTACCCGAGGCGTGGTTAGGTTTGGCAGGCATAGCAAGTTGAGTCCGAGATTCATTGGCCCGTTTGAGATTCTTAGGCGGATGGGCGGCATGGCATATGAGCTAGCTTTACCCCCAGTGCTATCTAGTGTGCACCCAGTCTTCCACGTGTCTATGCTTAGGAGATACGTACGAGATACGTCACATGTCATTAGTCACGAGCCAGTGGAGATTCAGCCAGACTTGTCGTATGTAGAGCAACCAGTAGCTATCCTAGACCGGAAGGTTCAGCACCTCAGAAATAAGAGTATTGCATCCGTGAAGGTGTTATAGAGGAATTTCTCACGATAGGAGGCTACAAGGGAGCTTGAGGACGCTATGAAGAAGAAGTATCCCCATTTGTTTGGTTAGTATT
Organism: Colocasia esculenta; assembly: GCA_014218235.1. NCBI lineage: Eukaryota > Viridiplantae > Streptophyta > Magnoliopsida > Alismatales > Araceae > Colocasia > Colocasia esculenta. The sequence goes on along the minus strand of CM024755.1, from coordinate 79,832,501 downwards.
TCTGTTCTACCTTCGAGGACAAAGTTTTCTTTTAGGGGGAGAGGGTGTAAGGCGCTCACATTTTTGCATGTACCATATTTAATCCTGTACATATGGTATTTACTTATTTTATGTACATAGTATGTTTATTTATTTCTGTGCATGTGTGCGTGTCAGATATATTTAAGTTCTGTCTGAAATCCCTGGTTAACGTCAACAACACCTGACGTTAACATCAGGTTGACGGCAATATGTGTGTTGTTGACTGCATGGCCAGAGGTTATAAACGTCCAGATCGATTGACGTTTACCTCCTGTTAATGGTAGCAAAGTGACCATTTACTTCTCTGGCTATGTTTAGGATTCCAGATCTGAAACGGCTGCGTTTTCTCTGGAACTTATTTAGGAAACCCAATCCTAATGGTTAGGAATCCTAATGCTAGGCACACCCCGACTCTTAACCCTATAAAACTTAGAGATTTCGGCTAGGCTAGGTCCTTTGGTTCAGAGGGAAAAACTAGGGTTCGTTAAGAGAAAAGTTAGAACTTGGTAAGGCTAGATCCGGCATTTGGGAGGTTCTTCCGGTGATCTTCTTCGACTGGAAGGTACTCTTGGTGGTGAAGAAGCTTCCCCGACTCTGGAGAACCATCTGCATAAACAGGAAGACAGGATTTGGAGTTGGAAGAGATACCTTCTTGGGTTGGCCGAGGAGGGCTTCATCGCTAAATTGAACCTTTAGAGATTTTATTCCAGGCAAGTAGCTGAGGGGTATCATCCCTAGACATGTCCCCTAGGTTGTAGGTATTTTTACGGATCTTATTTCGTGTCCTAGAACCCCCAATTCTCTCTTTTTATGGAGTTCGGTCTGCACTTTCTGCAGATAGGAGGTTGACAGCAACACTGTTTCCGCCATGTTCTTGAGTTAACGGCAACATATTGTGCCGTTAACCCATGTTGACGGCAAGGCCCTTGCCGCCAAGTTCTTCTGTATTTACAGAATTATGATCTTGATCTCTGTGCTATGATTTTCAAACTTATGGATGTCTGTACATGCTGTAAAAATTAGGGTTGGTCAAGTATGGTCTTTAGGTCAGATCATGAGTTTCTGTCGAATTTCTGAGCACGATTTTATTTAGTATAATTTATGTTATGAAGGAATATGCATGATTTGACAGGATTATATTCTAAATAAATAGAATTGATGCAGGATATTGTTACAGAGAATTTTTATGATCATAGGGTTACTGTTTACATGTTTTCACACTAAGAGAACCGACTATTTTTACTGTCTATCATGATGAGGGGAATATCTTGCTAATTTGCATGTAATTGGTATTAATTGTTAAAAATAGTTTTACTATTGAAAAAATTCTTAAAAATTAGATATATGTTATATTCCATGCGTGGGGTTTGTGGTTAAAAATTGGAACTATTTTGGCATCAATAGATACTGTTTGCTTTTAACAAGGGTAATTAGACCATGTTAAGCATGTTTGAGTTGGATAATGTAAATTCAAATGATTTGCAGCATGTTTAGGCACTGTTATGCTTAATTTGACACTGTGAAACAGTCATGTTAAGTTCTGTAATCTGAAGTATGTATGTTTAATTAAAGTGCATGTGAATGGGCTAAGTAGTGCATGTAAATGAATGAAATCATGTGACTAAAGGAGATAATGTGTTTAAGTGTATCATGTGCCAAAAATGACACTGCTACCATAGAAGGCTGTGGAGCCATACTGTAGAAAAGTCCCTATTGGAAGGCTCATTGTGTATGTGATATCCTGTGGGCATCGGGATGAAATCCTGGAGGTGGACAAATACCACTAGTTAGGGTGGAGATGGCTTCTCCCGGTTCTGCGCAGTTACCAAGATTCGTCACTATATTGCCTAGGTGACAGGTATGTGTTATGTGAATGTGTGTCCATCTTTATGGTGGTTCGGACTATGTGTCACGGTAATTAAAGTGTAAAAGTGTGAAAAGTGTATAAATGCGCAATGTGATCATGTGATAGTGTTGTGTAAATGTGTTATCATGTGAAAGGATGTGAAACCATGTGAATGAGATTTAATTATGTTAAAACAGCAAGAAAAAGATGTGATTATGTGGTTTAAAAGCATGTGAAAAATGTTAGATATCATGCTAGGATTGTCAGTTACTATGTGTGTAATTCCACGAGCTAATTGCGTAGAATTATGAAATGATATGAATTTAAATTGACGCAATGAATCAAGTTAATTGTCATGTGTAGAAAGCATGTATAGGTTGTTCATGTATATTTGCTTAATTAAAATGAATCATGTGACATATATTTCTCTCATGGTTTAAAAGAATAGCATGTATGTGATATGTGTAAGGATGTGCCTTTAGGTTGCTTGCTGCGTCTTTTTGGAAGACTCATACTTGCTTAAACATACAGGTGAGACAGGTGTCCCCATGCTAGAGGAGGACACAGTGAGGAGCTACTCCGAGCGCGAGGAGTAGCTGTACTTGAGGAGATCACTTGTTTAGTCTACTTTTCATTTACTAGTATGTGGACATTGTTACTATGGACTTATATAATTGTGGACATTGTTATTTACATTTGCTACTATATAGACTGTGGAATGTGTGAACGATGAAGGAGTAAGATTTCCTTTTATTTCCACTGTACTCTCTTTTGTTATTTATGTACATCTCTACCTATTGTGTTGTGTTGGGTAAATGTCCCACTGTGACGGTGCCCTTTGTATCGATGTGGATTTGTATAATCGTACTGGTATAAAGAGGGTCGTGACAGTTCAACTTTCCAATTAAGCTCATTTCAAACTCTCCATGCATTAACTTTTCAAAGCTCTTGCAAAGATCTTCATAAGTAGCCCTAGAAATGATATCATCCACATAAATGTTTACTAAGAGGATATAAGACTTGTCAGCTTTAATAAAAAAATATTGTCTACTTTGCCTTGAGAAAAATCTTGATCAATTAGAAATTTACTTAGACATTCATACCATACATGTGGAGTATGTTTCAAACAATATAAAGCTTTCTTCAAAACATAAACATGATTGGAAAATTCATCACTTTCAAAACCATCAGGTTGTTCTAAAAAAAGTCTTTTCTTTTATAATACCATTTAAAAGTACACTTTTGACATCCATTTGAAATAGATGAAAATTTAATACATAAGCAAATGTGAGTAAAATTTGGGTGGTCTTTAATCTAACCATCCACACATAAGTTTCAATGTAATCTATGCCCTCTTCTTGATAATAGCCTTTGATTACTAACTTGATCTTGCTCTTTATGATCACACTTATTTCATCCATCTTATTTCTGAATACTTATTTGTTGCTATAACAGGATGATCAGTTGGTCTTGCTACAAGATCCTAGGCTTGGTTTCATTAGAACTAGGTCAAGTTCCTCTTGCATGGCTATAATTTGGACTTCATCAGACAAAGCCTCTGTGACAAATTTAGGCTCAAGTTGTGAAACTAATGCACAATAATCACATATTAAATTCTTACTCCTATTGAGGACAATATCATTTGGATCACCAATGATGTTCTCTTTCGAATGACTCTCGGTATATTTCCATTCCCTAAGAAGGTCTGTTGTTTATTTGACTTGTTCTTCTTGAAGAAACTAGAGATGGATTGTCATTTTCTTTCTTAGCCACGCATGATTCCTTAGTAAGGGGACTTGTATCTTCATCATCATGCAAATCTCTTTTTTCCCTCACAATGTTAGTTTCATCAAAAACATTATGGACAATTTATTCAACAAGTAATGTGCATTTATTAAAAACTCGATATCCTTTGGGTTTATAAAAGTGTCAAATTAGGAACATACCTTTGTTGCTTCTTAAGTCTAACTTAACAAATTATCTTTGCCATTGTAACGCTCCTCTTAGACTCGGTCCAAACGGTACCTGGATGAGTTATACATAAATATGATACAAAATAACAGTGGAAGATAAAGTTCTATTCCATCAACATAATATCCAATGCCACAGTCTGTATAAAAGTAAATGTCCAAAACATAATATAAGCAGTTCAAATAAAATATAGCATTGTTCAATTACAATTATTCCTCACATACATAATCACTCAAATCACTTTCAAGTCTAATCCTCTCACTCTGAGTCCGAATCAATGATCTCCTCAGTCACGGGGTGTAGCAACCCTAAAAATTCAGTATTTAAAAATTTGAAATAATAAATTTATATAAAAATAGAATAATAGAAACAAACATACTATTATCGTATGTGCAAGAACACATCTAACAATTTCATAAAAATTATAACTCAACCCCCAATATTATCCCTAAGTGTTCCATGAATAAATTTGTGCAACAAAAAATTCGATTTGCCAAGCATACGTCACAACGTGACTAATTATTCAAATTAGGGAACTAACTCGGAAAACCGTTAACACGGAAAGATAACGCGCCCATAAATCAAACGAACATGTTGGAGAGACCTCCAACATCGGGTATTGATGACTCATTATTGGAATTGGACCAATGGACCTCTCATAGTCTATAAATAAAATCAAGTAAGAAAATATAATAAAATTCGTAACTCTATTATACCCTAATTAAAAAGGGTAATCCCATAAGATAAATTCCAATAAATAATGAGTTTTGTTAAATGGACCATATAAAATTTATTGGGCCAAAATAGGGATTTTTAAAAGAGGAATAATAGGAAAATACCCTAAATTCGTAACTAAAATATTACCTAAATAGAAAAGGGGTTATTAAATAAGTAAAATAGCTAATTTGAGTTGTAATTAGATTCCTAAACCTACTCTAATGGGTTGGCCACTAATTTAACTCCCATCCTAACCCAAATAGGAAGTGGAAAGCATAGAAGGTGGAATTAAATAAGAAATCTCGGAATTAAACAAGAGTTAGAGTCCTATTAGGAAATAGAAACCCAATAAGCATAAATACTCTCCAATCTCTCCATGGCTGGCCCTAGCTCATTTCCAAGAATTTCTAGACCTAGAGCAGAGGCCAAGGAGGAGGAGAATTCATGGGGAGAAGGCTTCATCAAGCTTCATCCCGAGTTCTTCAAGTTCTAGCCCTAGAAGAGGAAATCGAGTCAATGTAGGCATTCTCACGAGCAACACTAAAGAAATTTTGACTGTAGATTGTTCCATGTACTAGAAACAAAACCCTCAAGTTTCATAATTTTCCATCAAGCCAATATTTTCTTCTTGAATTTTGAAGTTTTGCAAACACCTTGACCTCGAACCCTCTTTTTAATTCTTGATCTCCATATATACTAAACCCCATACTACAAAATTTTTATGGGAAATACTGATGCATGTTAGGTACCTTTTGCCATAAAAGCCCTAATTTTTATCCACCCTACTGCGTGAATTAATTCTCTCATCTCAACTGCTCACTGTGTCATGTACTCCATGTTTGACTTGAATAAAACATGTCGAAACTCTATCTATTTTCAAATTCCTATTTACTGTAAGTACTCACGTATGTTTAGATCAATATGCAACTTGTTTCATGATTTTTCATCGACTATACAATTAGTTATGATTTTATGAATCACCCTGTGTCAAAATAAGGTAGTTTTGGACCGCAATCCAAGAACATGTCCTTTCCCTGTCGGACTCGGGCGCAGACCCTGTGAACGTGATGGTCCGATAGGCCGCATTCACAGGGCCATCGTGACAGTGCCTTCCGTCACGATATGATCGCGACAGGTCCTGTCGTCGCGATCTACTGCCCGATCTGACTAGCCTGTCGTGACCCTCAAGCGACCTCGTCGCGATCTGCCTGCCTGTTCAGACAAGCCCGTCGCGACCCTTACAAGGCCCTGTCGCGTTCACACTTGATCCCGTCGTGACCCTTACAGAGACTCGTCGCGTTCTGATGTTTTTCATGAAAACCTCCTATTTTTGCAAGTCTTGTTTTTCTACAGTGAACTCATGCCATGTTAACTCTCCTAACACAGTAAACGAAGCTGATAAATCTTGGACATATTTTAATTAATTTAAGTTATTCACATGGCTCTTTCATATTCTATAATTCTCTATGTCACATGCACACATGTAAACCCCCCAATATAGCTTATTTTGGCATGAAAATTGTCACAAATACATCTAGCAATTGATTTCAATTATATATTTAATTGCCGTATTTTTAAATGAACTTGTCTATGTTTACTCGCGATGTTTTGGGAATACCGTTATCGGCGCTCCACTGTTCTAAAATTCCTATAGAACATCGGGCATTTGTTTCTATATACACTCTCTCTCTTCACTTGGATGAACTCTCCGTCGGATACTCCTTCTGTCGGACTAGTGAATCCTTGTTCAAGGCCTCCGTAAGTCTCCTCTGTCCATGGATTCCCACATGGTCGACGAGCTGGTTGTACCTTAACACCTATGGTACACTCTAGGGATCAGCAAGATCCAAACGACCTTAGTTGCTTCCGCTCTTATCTTGAATCATGCTGGACCTCTGGGCCTATGCTTAACATGGCCAGTGGAAAAGTCGTGAGTTCCACTTGACTGCCAACACCAAGTGCGCGTGTTGTGCCACTATTACTATCGCTTGTTACTCGACGTTTCTTGTGCAATATCCACTAGCTCTCATCTTTACTCTACTCGCTCATCTATTCATGATCACTCTACTATCTCGTCTATCTCGCCTATTCATCTAGTACTCTCTTGGTACCATTTGAGCTGTGTGGCTTCTACTGTTTTGTACTGTTCATGACTGTCTAGTGCTAAAATGGGTCCTGTGACTCTACTGACTTGAATGCATATTGTGTAGGGCACGGAGAGTGTCCGAGGGGCTCCAATCTAGTCCTGGGGGCGGAGAGCCACCCGAAAATACTTGCAGGGGCTATAGACGGTGTCTGCATTTGCACCGGTTCTGACTGACTGTTCTGAATTAGCTAGACATCTGACTGTTACACTGTTACTGTTAATCTGTTAGTTCAGACATACTGCACTGTTACTATACTGCCACTGACTGTTACTGAACTGTTACTGTCCTGTTATTGGGCAACTACTGTCGTACTCTCTACTTGCTCTACTTGATACTTGCTATCTTGAGTTATTGCGTTCTATCGTGACTTGATCACATTCAAAGTGCTATACTCTCTCATTGTCTGTTGACAATAAAAGTGCTATATTTTCTCTCGGCTATCTACGGATAACCAAAGTGGCATTACTATTTCGATTGACGAAAGTTAATCAAAAGTGCTATACTATCTCGATTGATGAAAATCAATCAAAGTGCAATTTACTCTTTACATGACCATCTACTATCTTTCCTTGCTATATATGTCGCTTGCTATTTCTTGACCATGTCGTTACTTGCTATTGTTGTGAACGTTTCTATAGTGACTTGACTTTAATCATCGTGCTATACTTGATTTATCTTCTATTCAAAACATGTTACTTGTGCTATTACTTTCTCGACTTTACATGACTCTCTCTATCGTTAGTTACTCTGCCATTTAAAGCATTAATTATTTAAAGCTTGCTTGACTATTGAGATTTAAGTCCTACTGGGCGTTATCGCTCACCCTTCGTTATTTGGTATTGTGTCTCAGGTAAGTCAGACAATGACGTTACACATACCAATGGGACGGGACCAGAGCGATGAGCGACCTGGAGTCAAATGATGAAGTTACCCTAGTACCCTGGAGTCTAATAGTTATTGCATTAGATTTCATTTCCAATGTATGATGTCATTGAGCTATATGTAATGGCTCCGAATTAGTGGTTGTAATAGTCTTAGTGATTTTATAATGAAATCAAGAGTTTATTTCAATTATTGTTCATTACATGCTCTGATGTTTGCGAAAGTATGCGCAATTGTCGTTACCATACTCGTTGCTCACGTTTCCCTCCGATTTATTCCGCTGCTAAATTGGAGGGGCATGACAGTTGGTATCAAAGCCTAGGATGTCCTTATTAGAATATTTTAGGTCCTAGAATGTTCTAGGTGAACCGCCATGACACGTGTCTAAGTCAACCACCATACCTATGTGAGGCTTGGGTAGGACCATGGTTAAGATTTGAATACATTTATCTATACATATGTATGAACTTAATATTACTTTAGCATCCTAATGCCAACCTTATTCTTGAAAGGACTCTTATTGGACGCCGACATGGGATCAACCCAGTGGCTAGTTCTGGCATGTCAGCAAGCCACTCAACTACTAGAAAGAGCTCTGGAAGCGACTAAGGAGATTAAAAAGGAGACCAATCAGAATGGGAAGAGAAGATATAACCATGGCAAGAAGGCCAACCAACAAGTGAATCGTAACGATGAGATCATCTGCCTTCATTGTCACAAGCCAGGTCATGTGGCCAAGGAGTGTTGCAAAAAATTGGTACATGCCTACATTGTGGCAACTCGAGACATCAGCTGCAAGACTGTCCACTCTTAGAAGAATCAACTACTGATGTGGAAAATCTCAATTCTATGACAAAGGGGAAGCGACCAAACAATGGTAAAATGAAGAATAAGAAGAAGGTGTTGAAAAGGGAACGTGCTACTCGTTCCAATGGTAATAAAGGAGGAGATACAGTAAATAGCAAGAGAAGAAAAGGGGAAGTGGAGCGGAAGGAAGGCTGTGAATTTTGTGAAAGGCCAGGGCACCAGATTGATAATTGTTGGAAGAAATTGGGCAGATGCTTGCGATGTGGAAGTCAACAACATTGAGTCATCGATTATCTAATAAAAAAGAACCAAACTCCACGCCAAGGAAGATTACAAGCCCTTGTGGATATAAATCATGCCAATGAAGATGGACAAGGTATCATCACTAAACCCTTAGTTAATTTCCTATTATTTTCATGATAGTAAAGCCCTAAGTGGGGGAGATGATGGAATGAAATATTCAGAGTAAATTGGTAATCGTATCATATCATATGAATTTGGGGACCAAATTCTTTTTAAGTGGGGGAGGACGTAGCAACCCGGAAAATTCAGTATTTAAAAATTTGAAATAATAAATTTATATAAAAACAGAAAAATAGAAACAAACATACTATTATCGTATGTGCAAGAACACATCTAAAAATTTCATAAATATTATAAATTAACCCCCAATATTATCCCTAAGTATTCCATGAATAAATTCGTGCAACGAAAAATCTGATTGGCCAAGCATACGTCACAACGTGACTAATTATCCAAATTAGAGAACTAACTCGAAAAACCGTTAACACGAAAAGATAACGCGCCCATAAATCAAACAAACATGTCGGAGAGACCTCCAACATTGGGTATTGATGACCCATTATCAGAATTGGACCAATGGACCTCTCATAGTCCATAAATAAAATCAAGTAAGAAAATATAATAAAATCCGTAACTCTATTATACCCTAATTAAAAAGGGTAATCCCATAAAATAAATTCCAATAAATAATGGATTTTGTTAAATGGACCATATAAAATTTATTGGGCCAAAATCAGGATTTTAAAAAGAGGAATAATAGGAAAATACCCTAAATTCGTAACTAAAATATTACCTAAATAGAAAAAGGGTTATTAAATAAGTAAAATAGTTAATTTGAGTTGTAATTGGATTCCTAAACCTACCCTAATGGGTTGGCCATGAATTTAACTCCCGTCCTAACCTAAATAAGAAGTGGAAAGCACAGAAGGTGGAATTAAATAAGAAATCTTGGAATTAAATAGGAGTTAGAGTCCTATTAGGAAATAGAAACCCAACAAGCATAAATACTCTCCAATCTCTCCATGGCAGGCCCTAGCTCATTGCCAAGGATTGATGGACCTAGAGCAGAGGCCAAGGAGGAGGAGAATTCATGGGGAGAAGGCTTCATCAAGCTTCATCCCGATTTCTTCAAGTTCTAGCCCTAGAAGAGGAAATCGAGTCAATGTAGGCATTCTCACGAGCAACACTAAAGAAATTTCGACTGTAGATTGTTCCATGTACTAGGAACAAAACCCTCAAGTTTCATAATTTTCCATCAAGCTAATATTTTCTTCTTGAATTTTGAAGTTCTGCAAACACCTTGACCCCGAACCCTCTTTTTAATTCTTGATCTCCATATATACTAAACCCCATGCTACGAAATTTTTATGGGAAATACTGATGCATGTTAGGCACCTTTGACCACTAAAAGCCCTAATTTTCATCCACCCTACTGCGTGAATTAATTCTCTCATCTCAACTGCTCACCGTGTTATGTACTCCATGTTTGACTTGAATAAAGCATGTCGAAACTCTATCTATTTTCAAATTCCTATTTACTGTAAGTACTCACGTATGTTTAGATCAATATGCAACTTGTTTCATGATTTTTCATCGACTATACAATTAGTTATGATTTTATGAATCACCCTGTGTCAAAATAAGGTAGTTCTGGACCGCAATCCAAGAACATGTCCTTTCCCTGTCGGACTCGGGCGTAGACCCTGTGAACGCGACAGCCCGATAGGCCGCGTTCACAGGGCCGTCGCGACAGTGCCTTCCGTCGCGATCTGATTGTGATAGGTCCTGTCGTCGCGATCTACTGCCCGATCTGACTAGCCTATCGCGACCTTCAAGCGACCCCGTCGCGGTCTGCCTGTCTGTTCAGACAAGCCCGTCACGACCCTTACAAGGCCCTGTCGCGTTCACACTTGATCCCGTCGTGACCCTTACAGAGACTCGTCGCGTTCTGATGTTTTTCATGAAAACCTCCTATTTTTGCAAGTCTTGTTTTTCTACAGTGAACTCATGCCATGTTAACTCTCCTAACACAGTAAACGAAGCTGATAAATCTTGGACATATTTTAATTAATTTAAGTTATTCACATGGCTCTTTCATATTCTATAATTCTCTATGTCACATGCACACACGTAAACCCCCCAATATAGCTTATTTTGGCATGAAAATTGTCACAAATACATCTAGAAATTGATTTTAATTATATATTTAATTGCCGTATTTTTAAATGAACTTGTCTATATTTACTCGCGATGTTTTGGGAATACCGTTATCGGCGCTCCACTATTCTAAAATTCCTATAGAACGTCGGGCATTTGTTTCTATATACACTCTCTCTCTTCACTTGGATGAACTCTCTGTCGGATACTCCTTCTGTCGGACTAGTGAATCCTTGTTCAAGGCCTCCGTAAGTCTCCTCTGTCCATGGATTCCCACATGGTCGACGAGCTGGTTGTACCTTAACACCTATGGTACACTCTAGGGATCAGCAAGATCCAAACGACCTTAGTTGCTTCCGCTCTTATCTTGAATCATGCTGGACCTCTGGGCCTGTGCTTAACATGGCCAGTGGAAAAGTCGTGAGTTCCACTTGACTACCAACACCAAGTGCGCGTGTTGTGCCACTGTTACTATCGCTCGTTACTCGACGTTTCTTGTGCAATATCCACTAGCTCTCATCTTTACTCTACTCGCTCATCTATTCATGATCACTCTACTATCTCGTCTATCTCGCCTATTCATCTAGTACTCTCTTGGTACCATTTGAGTTGTGTGGCTTCTACTGTTTTGTACTGTTCATGACTGTCTAGTGCTAAAATGGGTCTTGTGACTCTACTCACTTGAATGCATATTGTGTAGGGCACGGAGAGTGTCCGAGGGGCTCCAATCTAGTCCTGGGGGCGGAGAGCCACCCGAAAATACTTGCAGGGGCTATAGACGGTGTCTGCATTTGCACCGGTTCTGACTGACTGTTCTGAATTAGCTAGACATCTGACTGTTACACTGTTACTGTTAGTCTGTTAGTTCAGACATACTGCACTGTTACTATACTGCCACTGACTGTTACTGAACTGTTACTGTCCTGTTATTGGGCAACTACTGTCGTACTCTCTACTTGCTCTACTTGATACTTGCTATCTTGAGTTATTACGTTCTATCGTGACTTGATCACATTCAAAGTGCTATACTCTCTCATTGTCTGTTGACAATAAAAGTGCTATATTTTCTCTCGGCTATCTACGGATAACCAAAGTCGCATTACTATTTCAATTGACGAAAGTTAATCAAAAGTGCTATACTATCTCGATTGATGAAAATCAATCAAAGTGCAATTTACTCTTTACATGACCATCTACTATCTTTCCTTGCTATATATGTCGCTTGCTATTTCTTGACCATGTCGTTACTTGCTATTGTTGTGAACGTTTCTATAGTGACTTGACTTTAATCATCGTGCTATACTTGATTCATCTTCTATTCAAAACATGTTACTTGTGCTATTACTTTCTCGACTTTACATGACTCTCTCTATCGTTAGTTACTCTGCCATTTAAAGCATTAATTATTTAAAGCTTGCTTGACTATTGAGATTTAAGTCCTACTGGGCGTTATCGCTCACCCTTCGTTATTTGGTATTGTGTCTCAGGTAAGTCAGACAATGACGTTACACATACCAATGGGACGGGACCAGAGCGATGAGCGACCTGGAGTCAAATGATGAAGTTACCCTAGTACCCTGGAGTCTAATAGTTATTGCATTAGATTTCATTTCCAATGTATGATGTCATTGAGCTATATGTAATGGCTCCGAATTAGTGGTTGTAATAGTCTTAGTGATTTTATAATGAAATCAATAGTTTATTTCAATTATTGTTCATTACATGCTCTGATGTTTGCGAAAGTATGCGCAATTGTCGTTACCATACTCGTTGCTCACGTTTCCCTCCGATTTATTCCGCTGCTAAATTAGAGGGGCGTGACACATGGTCCTCAGCCTCTCCTATAATGTTGGCATGTATGAGTTCACAAGACCTAGCAAATAACCAATAGCAATGTACATGTTCTACATATATAATATGATAAAACTATACACTAACATATAATTGTAGCATTCACTAACAGTACATATTCTTACACCTATCATACTTCCATTCTAGCATGACAATTCTCAATTTAACATGAAGCACAATACTATCACGTGGCTATGTAACATTCAAATATAAAGCATGTGGATTACCATACAAATATGAAAGCTAACTATTATGCATGTTATGTAATTATCTTTCAACAAGATGGAACAATATTGAATCATATGCTTTTGTAGGAAAAGACGATACCATAACAAGATCAACACTAAGGCTATCATGTATGCATTAATCATTTATATGTAAATCTGTTTTAGAATTAATCATTCCCATTCATGTAGAATTCATTCATTTCTGAATTACTTTTCTCATTCATGTAGCAATCATTCATTCTCTTATTTCATTTATAATAATAGTATTCCAAAAATGCCAAGACATATTCCTAAGCACCACTAGAGGCCAGTCAATAAATCATCCATTCACTTATCATATAGGCAATGGTGAATAAGTCTTGGTTATTGTGTAAAACTATGGAAAGCTCTCCTCACCATTACCAGTGGTACTTGTCTTTTTTTTAGTAAAAAAGATCCTCAGGAGTGATGCTAGGAGAGCGCACCCCCCCTCAGAGAGGGAGAATGTTCTCACTCCACCAGATCAAACCTGGGCCGAAATCATATATCTAAATGATTGGAGGTACAAAAAAGGTAGCCCGGTCAAGCTAATCTAACATGATAGAGACCAGACTTATCTAGAACAATTGGACCTTCACAAATATGGGGAATATTAGAGGAACCCCAGAACACTTTACTTTCCCTAGACAAGCAACCAAAATTTGCCAAGGTCTCCGCCACCTTGTTAGTTTCGCGATAACAATGTTGCACAATTAAATCTCTAGACTTCAACCGTTCGTCGGCTTCCCTCCACCACCTGAGAGCTTGCCACAAAGGGCAGTTGCTAGACAAGAAGGATTTAACCAAGACATTTGAGTCAGAGTAAACAACAGACAACCGGATGCCAAAAAAGTTAGCCACACGAAGACCATCACATATAGATCTGGTTTCAGCGATCATATTGTTCCCCTGGCCATAAAAATGCGTAAACGCCACCAAAATTGAACCATTTCTATCTCTGATACATCCCCCTCCCCCACATTCTTCTGGATTTCCTTTGCATGCTCCATCCACATTCAAGCAAAAATCATTTAACGGAGTTATCCACCGGATCAGCTTAATTTGCTTTCTAGAATATTTAGGGAAAAAGCCAAAACTCTGAAGAATCAACAGATCAATACCTGAAGGTTCCACTTTGAATTGGATATCAGCAAGGGAGTGAGTGACCATGAATTTAATGTTGTGAATGACAGTCTGAACTGAAGACCTTTTCCCCTCAAATCTGGATTTGCATCGCCATTTCCAAATCTCCCACAGAAGGAGAAGAAGGCACTGTCCACCTCTAGGATTTCATCCCCATTGCCCTTAGGGCTATGTAGTTATGTAGGCATGTAGGTAAACCATCACTGTTGGGTTGAGTGTGTTTTGGAATTTCCTAAAGTTGTATTTTAATGATGACCAATGAACATCACTCATACCTTGATTTTGATGATGACATATTGAACATGTTATACATTTTATACATATCACAACAATGCTTAACCAACATATTTTTGATGTTTAATATCTCACATTTTAATAATAATATCTTATATTAATGGTTTACACTTTATATTTTCAGGTTTACACAAATTTGTCACAGTGGTGTCGACACAGTCCACCTGTGTGTCGACACTAGCTGACTGTCCCAGAAGCATGATCTGAGAGAAGCAACCAGTGGTGTCGACACAGTCCACTTGTGTGTCGACACTAGATGTCTGTCCCAGGAAGAAGCAGTCAGAACAGTTGAAGCCAGTGGTGTCGACACAGTCTGCCTGTGTGTCAACACACTTCGACTAAAGCTCAAAAATGAGAATTTTTCTGGACACATGGCTGCTTAGGAATCAAGGGATTTGACCTAGATTTCTGTGCCCACGCACCCCAAGGCACTTTATGGACATATGGGACTATAAATACCCATGATCCTTGTACCCCAAAGGGAACTAAGCCCATACAACTCTCAGAAAAGCTTTTGGCGGCAAAAGGGGCTCTTCCTGGTCTTGCTCCATCTCTAGAAGCTGCAGGCCATCCTTTCAAGAGGAAGGACGTAGGATTCAAGGCCAATCTCTGGAGAGAAGTGTGATGTGCTGAGAAAGGGAGCAAATCCAACTGAAGAGCAGCAACAGAAGAAGAGTTTATGGCAATTCAGATGCCAGTGGAGCAGAGCATCGCAAATTGAAGGGGATCTTCATCGAATTCTTTCAAGTCTCTTCAATTCGAGCTTCTGCAAGATCTCTTCACCAAGGAACATCCAATCAACATCTATTTTACGCATTTCTTGGATTGTTCTTCTCACTTTTGTCTCTGAGATCTGTGCATGAAGTTCTGTACAAATTTATATGTACGATTGAGTCTATAAATCAGATCATTGCTAGAGGATCTGATTTCTTTTATGTTTAATCTAGCCTTTTATGGTTTGAGCCATTGTGCTCAATTTGGAGTCGTCGTGCTCCTTGTGTGGTTTGAGTCGTCGTGCTCAATTTGGAGTCGTTGTGCTCCTGTTGTGGTTTGAGCCGTTATGCTCAGTTTTTGGAGTCGTTGTACTCTAGGTTGTGTGTTTGAGCCGTCGAGCTCAAGGGTGTTCTGGAGTCGTCGTGCTCCAATGTGTGTTGTACTCAAGGTTTTGAGTAGTGTGGCCTCACTGTGTGAGGGGTGGACGTAGGAGTCACTGGAGGTGATTTCCGAACCACCTAAAAATCCTCTGTGCAGTGGTTTGAATTGTGGTTTGACTTTGTATTGCGCTAGATGCATGCATAGGGATTTCACTCACACTACTAATTGATTTGCTCACACACACTAATCACACATATTGCATCTATTCAGTGGGGTTTTATTTGAATAGATATCTTAATTCGAAGTAATTTTTAAATTGTTTAAGCTTCCGCATTAATTGGTGATTAGATCTATTCAACCCCTCCTTCTAGATCTGATCCATCCACATATTCGATCCTACAATTAGTATCAGAGCGTATTAACCACTCTAATTGTTAGATCTAATTCCTTGTTACATTGATTCATTGTGATTAGATCTAATAATCTTTTAAGTTTTGGTATAATGGCAAATTGCTTTAATCTGCATGAATTTCATGTTATAATTTTAGAGAAATCCCCAAGCTCATTTTCATCGAATGTTTTAAAGGATTCACAAAGAAAAGGAGCAAAAGAAATTTACAAGTACTTAATGGCAAAGAAGAGCTTCAATGAATCCAGAAAATCAACAATTCAAAAGACTTTGGCTCTAACAGCACATTCCATGAGCTCAGAGCATTCTTCATCCTCTTCAGAACACAAGAGTTCAAATGGGTCTACAAGGTCAGGTAAATCAATTCCAGATCCATTTATGTATTCTAATTCTGATTCTGATGCAGATGAAGGCATGTCTTATGTTGAATTGATTGAATTCTGTGAGAAGATACAAAATTTTAATGCAAAGTTGAACACTAAAAATAAAGATTTGAAAAAGACTTTAAAACATTGCCACAAAGAAAGTGAAAATTTGAAAAGTACACTTGAATTGCTTTAGAACAATGATAAAGATCCTTCACAAGAAATGAGAATTTGAAAATTGAAGTTAAGAAACTGAAATCTGAAAAAGAAAGTTTGAAAGATAAAATCAAAATTTGTGAAAACAAGTTGTCCAGGTTGAAAGAAAATCATGATCAGTTGGAATATGAAAATCTTGATTTGAAAGATGAAAATGAAAAATTGATTGATCTTAATGAAAACTTCAAATTTGATAATGATCAATTAAACAAACAGATTTCTAACATGGTTCATGATCATCAAATAAATGAAAGATGCAAACAACTTATTGAAGAAAATATTCATCTAAAAAGGAAGATTGAATGCTTGTTGCATGACAATCCATTGGACAATGACTATAGCAATTTAAGTAATAAAATTACTGATTTGTAAAAATAAATTGCTCAATTTGAAAATGAAAAGAACAAGATGAAAAATGATTTGGATGTCATGCTAAATAAACTTCAAATTTCAGAAAAAGAAGTTGTTGCATTAAAAGCTGAAAAACAGATGCTTCAACATGAATTGAAGAATACTAAATACACAAGTCTTGCTTCTGTGAGAGATAAGAAAAATGAAAATAAAACAAAATTAACATTTGTTAAAGCTGCTGCGAACAAGAACTCTGCTAATTCTAATGAAAAACTAGTGAAAGTTCTTGTTCAGAAACAGACAGAGAAAAAGAAAAATGCTACTGTCAAGAAGATTCATCTACTTCCTCCATCAGTCCAAAAAGCTCCAAGGCAAGTTTCAAATTCACATCATGTCAAGAGCCACCAAAAAGTACCTCATTCTCCTCATGGTAAGCCTCCTCACATGAAAAGGAGATTCCAGAAAATGCATACATGCCAAGGTAAGTATCAGGTAAGAAATGATCTCATTTGCTTTAATTGTAATAAACTTGGTCATTTAGCCAAACATTGCTGGATTAGAAATCAAAATTTTAATAAACATGCCAAATTAGTCCAATACTTTCATTGTCATAAAATTGGTCATATTTCTAGGGACTGTTGGTATAGAAATGATTTTGTTGTGCATGCTCAGAAATTCCAGTCTAATGCATATGCTCATACACATAGGAATAAATATCATGTTCATATTGAAAATGTTCAGAAATTTCATGTATATAAGCCTAGAAATGCTGCACAACATCATTCTGTTTCTGCTTATATTAAAAATCCAAAAAATAGAAAACTTCATGAAAACATAGATGCATTGAGCAAGGCAAAAAGAAAATCTGAAACTAATTTTTCTTATAGTTCTATCAATGAAAGAAATACATCTATACCAAAAATAAAATCATTTTGGATTCAGAAATCTTTGTTGCACTCTGTCATTGATTTCATTGCAGGACCCAAGTAAGTATGGGTCCTAAAACCAGCTTGATCAGCAAGCTTAGGAGTCTTGCAGCCATACATTGTAAATGGATTCAAGATATTGGCTGTGCAAGGCAAGAAATGATTGGAGAACACAGGTAAAATCTTTGAAAAAGAAATGAAGACTGTTCAGGTAAAATTTCTTTATCATTTCAAATGTAAATTGTCTGAATTGAAATGAATGTTTACTTTTTATCTGAACAATGAGAAATGTGTTTCAACGCTGCTTCCAACAAGAAATTTATGTCATAACAATTGAAATCATGTTTGTTTGTTTGTGCCCATGACTCCTTGTGCATATCTTCTTTTTTGACTTCTTAGTATATCAAATGATGACATGTGGAAAAACAAGTTATGCTTGTTTGGAAACTATCATTATGCGTGAGTAAAATACTCCGCCAAGTACCAAAAGTCATGTTATGCATAAAGCTAATTGTATGCATAATCATGTGTGAATTGATTACAATATTTTTTTTCATTCCATGCACATGTTAAGGGTGAGTAAATTTTGGGAAGTACAAAATGCTCTTAAAAATTCTGCAAATAATTTTTAAAACTTGTTGGAACTTGAAAAGTTAAGAAACTTGAATTTGATCATGCTCTGGTCGACACACATCTTCTCTTGTGTCGACACTAATTCTTTTTTTATCATGATCAGGTCGACACATAGTGCACATGTGTCGACACTAGTTGTTCACTGCTGCTCTATTCTTGAAAAGTTATTTTGACAACATTGAGTCTACTACTTCTGTAACTATCGACACATGAGATCCAGTTGTCGACAAATTCTTTGAAAATCTTTGGATATTGCTTCATTCCAGAATGAAGGCTTCTCACACTGCATTGGCATTCTTGGTATATTAATAGTGACTTGAAGAAAGGCAAGTCAAGCTTGTCTGGACACTTTTACTATGCGTGAGTATAAGTCTCCGCCAAGTATCAAGAGCCTTCTTTTTATGCAATTCTTGAGAGGGAGCCTTGTTTTTCTAAATCATTCTTGATGATTCTACTTTCACATCACTGAAATGTTCCTTCTTCAATAATCTTCATGTTCACCTTGAGAGGGGGAGCTATATGTAAGGGGAATCTTTCAGTATCAGAATTTGTGCTCACTGTCAACTCTTTACTCAATTCTCTTGACAATTGTTGCCCATTTCGAACCCCAATTATCAGAATTTTTGAGTCATTGTGCTATTTTCTTGTGAAAGAATAAATATACTCAAATTAAAATCCTTGTGCATTTAGTTTAATTTCAAAGATTCATTATCATTTCAAGGTTAAGCAATCTTAATACTGAACATCTTTAAAATGACTTGCAAAACACTTGTAGGCACATGAATGACTTTACTATTTAACATGTGCATGTTTAAGCTTCATTTTTACCACATGTTAAGAATAATTTTTCTAAATTCGTAGTCATGACTTTCTAGTCAAAGCAAACATATTCTTGTAAAACATCAAAAGAAAATGATCAACAATCTGGAAAGATACAAAAAGAGCAATGCAAATTCTTGAACCACTAAGTAACCGGGACATTTCACCTAAAAAGTGATTTGTTTCGCGTCAAAAAGTGGAAATCAAAATTTTCAACTCTATATAAGATAATGAAAGTTAAACCACTGAGTAATCAGAAAGTCTTGCATCTGATCAATGTGATCTCTTGCACTGAAAAGTGAGATTTAACTAATTTATTCTTGTATTCTTTTCCAGCTAAAAATGAAAGGAAATTCAAATTGACAGGATAGAAAAGCTTAAGACCTTACTAAAGTTCATCCATATTGAGTTTAGACGTATTATCTACATTGTATTAAAATTAAAGCTCCTAACATCCTTGTTAAATACTTCTGCTCACTTATATAGGTCACTTTACTTCACATTTGCATCATTATTTTAACTACATTCAGATCATTATATCTTGTAATACCTTGTGTTGAGTGTGTCTTTATGATTAAACTTTATTGCACAATACCAAACACACAATAACTTCTCTCATATGTCAATATCACTTTGCCTCATTTATTTTGATCATTTCTGACCATTCATTTCCTACATTTCATTTCTTGATCTCCTACAATCTTTGTTTCTCTCTCTTATCTATCTTTTTTATTCTGTCAAAAAGGGGGAGAAAGTTTCTTATGGGAGAAAGTTGTTCAAAGGGTGAATATGGTCAAGGGGAGTTATTACAATCAAGGGAGTCAGACTATTGGGAGATTGCACATATATTTTGTCATCATCAAAAAGGGGGAGAATGTTGGGTTGAGTGTGTTTTGGAATTTCCCAAAGTTGTATTTTAATGATGACCAATGAACATCACTCATACCTTGATTTTGATGATGACATATTGAACATGTTATACATTTTATACATATCACAATAATGCTTAAACAACATATTTTTGATGTTTAATATCTCACATTTTAATGATAATATCTTGTATTAATGGTTTACACTTTATATTTCCAGGTTTACACAAATTTGTCACAGTGGTGTCGACATAGTCCACCTGTGTGCCGACACTAGCTGACCGTCCCAGAAGCATGTTCTGAGAGAAGCAAGCAGTGGTGTCGACACAATCCACTTGTGTGTCGACACTAGATGACTATCCCAAGAAGCAGTCAGAACAGTTGAAGCCAGTGGTGTCGACACAGTCTGCCTGTGTGTCGACACACTTCAACTAAAGCTCAAAAATGAGAATTTTTCTGGACACGTGGCTGATTAGAAATCAAGGGATTTGACCTAGATTTTTGTGCCCACGCACCCTAAGGCACTTTATAGACAGATGGGGCTATAAATACCCATGATTCTCGTACCCCAAAGGGAACTAAGCCCATACAACTCTCAGAAAAGCTTTTGGTGACAAAAGGGGCTCTTCCAGGTCTTGCTCCATCTCCAGAAGCTGCAGGCCATCCTTTCAAGAGGAAGGACGTGGGATTCAAGGCCAATCTCTAGAGAGAAGTGTGATGTGCTGAGAAAGGGAGTAGATCCAACTGAAGAGCAGTAGCAGAAGAAGAGTTTCTGGCAATTCAGATGCCAGTGGAGCAGAGCATCGCAAATTGAAGGGGATCTTCATCGAATTCTTTCAAGTCTTTTCAATTCGAGCTTCTGCAAGATCTCTTCACCAAGGAACATCCAATCTACATATATTTTACTCATTTCTTGGATTGTTCTTCTCACTTTTGTCTGTGATATCTGTGCATGAAGTTCTGTATAGATTTCTATGTACGATTGAGTCTATGAATCAGATCATTGCTAGAGGATCTGATTTCTTTTGTGTTTGATCTAGCCTTTTGTGGTTTGAGCCTTTGTGCTCAATTTGGAGTCATCGTGCTCCTTGTGTGGTTTGAGCCGTTGTGCTCAATTTGGAGTCGTTGTGCTCCTGTTGTGGTTTGAGCCGTTGTGCTCAATTTTTGAAATCGTCGTGCTCTAGGTTGTGTGTTTGAGCCGTCGAGCTCAAGGGTGTTCTAGAGTCATCGTGCTCCAGTGTGTGTTGTACTCAAGGTTTTGAGTAGTGTGGCCTCACTGTGTGAGGGGTGGACGTAGGAGTCACTGGAGGTGATTTCCGAACCACCTAAAAATCCTCTGTGCAGTGGTTTGAATTGTGGTTTGACTTTGTATTGCTCTAGATGCATGCCTAGGGATTTCGCTCACACTACTAATTGATTTGCTCGCACACACTAATCACACATATTTCATCTGTTTAGTGGGGTTTTATTTGAATAGATATCTTAATTCAAAGTAATTTTTAAATTACTTAAGCTTCCGCATTAATTGGGGATTAGATCTATTCAACCACCCCTTCTAGATCTGATCCATCCACCTATTCGATCCTACAATCACCATAGGGGCATTGCTATGACTTAGTTTAATGTAGAATCCTCTATGACAGCAGTGTCTTATTGGTAATAATTCTGTAACATTCATTCATGTAATTCATGAAGGTATTCACATTTTTTCATTGTATGCATTTCATACATATTCACATATAGTCACATGCTCTAACCTAAACTCATATTCACATGTTCAGATTCTAACCATTAGTTTACTGTACCATGTTATATACAAAAATTCAGAATCTAACATGGTTTTTAAATCAACATTTCATATATTCACAAGATCTTGGTTTTCATTTAAACTAAAGAATATGCATTCAGAAATGCATAACTTTTTGTACAAAGGTAAGAATTGTGCAAAATTTTAACCATAGCATGTTTTTATACATATTAAGAAATCCTAATTTTTCACAATTTTCTAACATGAGAAGCTATTTATTAAAATTAAACACTGATTTTAGAAATAAATTCAAGTGAAATCATAATTTCTCTAGAATCATAACTTGTTGTCACATGGACTAGATAGACATGTACAGACATGTAAAACACTTTATCATGTTGTTTGAACTAAGTTTTCACTACACATGATTCTACAAGAATCAAATAATCAATTAACCATCCATTATTCATTTGTTTAGGAATTGGGAGTAACTTGTTTAAATAAAAATAGTTGGTGCTTGTTGGTTGTATTTTGCAGAAGAGAGCCAACGTTTGGTGGGCCTCTGTGCTGCGTACTAGGTATGATGACAGGGCGATAGAGGTGACTTGGGCTGAGTTCACCAGACTTTTCAAGGCCAAGTTCATCCTCGAGCACATCTAGGACAAGATGGAATAGGAGTTCCTTGCTCTTACTCAGGGTTCCATGATGGTCATGGAGTATGAGGTGATATTTGCTGAGTTTTCCAAGTACGCTCCCCACATTGTTGCAAGCGAGCATAGGAAGGCTAAGAAGTTCATAATGGGGCTCAGACCATCACTCAAGACTAGACCGGTGGCCTTTGATCATCGGACCATGGACGAGGCTCTCACTGCAGCTTGTAGACATGAGAGTGAGATGGACCAGTACCTCGATGAGAAGAAGTCAACTCAGAAGAGGTTGGCTACACCATTCCAAAGGCAGGATAGGAAGAGGGCAACTGTGTTCCAGAAGCAACCACAACATGCAGCAGTTCATATCCAGTCAGTTGCTATATGTAAGACCTAACTTCCCGACTTTCTGTCTGGTGTCTTGGATGATTGGCCAATAACACGTCCGGGTTGGGAGATGCGTTAGTGTCGCATCGTGGGTGTCCGACTTGATAGTCATCCTTGTCGCGAGCAGCTTGTGTGTCGCGTTCTTGTCACGCCTGGCTTTCCTGTCGCATTCTTGTCGCGATCGGTCAACGGGTCGCGACAGTGTTTCGTTGTTTTAGTCACCTGACGCCTATCAGAGTGGCAGGCGTGTCAGTACGACTTGTCGGGTTGTCACAACGTCCCTAGGGGACGCGTTCTTGTCGCGGTGCGTTGACCCATCGCGTTAAGGTCCTTAACGCGATGCGTCGCCCCGTCGCGACTTGGGTGCCGAAGGCTTAAGGCCTTGGCCGACGACCCCTTCCCCCTTTCTCCCTCCTTCCCCTCTCTTCTCCCCTCCGGTGGTGCTCCGCCTCCCTCTCTCCCCTTTGTGTGTTTCAGGTGAGGAGGAGGGCCGTGCTCATGTTCCCGGCATCGTGGAGCTTGTGTGGAGCGAGGAGGAGGTGGCCAATTCGACGTGAAGGGCCCTTATGGGTTCGTTTCTTCTAGAAAGGTAGGGATTGCTTGTGTTCTTCTTGATCCGAGTGGATTGGGAGCCCCTCGTGGTTTCTAGATAGTATTTACTGCTTCTCCATACTCCCCTCCCCCGTGTGGAGTGTTTGTGGTGTGTGGGAGGCCTCGGGATAGAGCATCCCGAGGGTCTGCCTCTCTGTTGGTGTCGCGACCGCAATGCGCATCGCGACACCAGAAGAGCCGTCTGCCCAGTCGGTCGCGACCTTGTCGCTATGCGTTGCCCCGTCGCGATAAGGATCTCTATCGCGATGTGTTTTCATGTCGCGACATGATTTGCTGTCGCGACGCTCTGCGATAGGGTTCGGTGCCCTTCCCCATCGCGATGGTTAAGGGGGATGCGACAGTACCTGTGTTGCCTTGGGTGTTTCCATGGCCCCGGTTAGCGTGTCGGCATGTGCCCCAGGGTAAGCTTTGCCCTTAGAACCTTCTGGTGGTGAACGCGGCAAATTACCTCCCTGCGTTTAGTGATCGAAGGTGACACCTTCGTGGCCGTGTCCTGGCGGCGGTGCCAGGAGGCTCGCGTCTGTCTAATAATCAATTGTCCGACAGTCAATCGATTATTAGCAGAGCGATGTTTTTCGTACTGTCTGGTGGTGTTTCGAGGTTCTGGCCTGCTTGTGCGTGCCTTGGTTGGCCGACGGTCTTCTCAAGAGTCCGTGCGTGCCTCGTGCTTGCTGGGCTTGTCATGAGTTACAAGCCAGCAGTTCGGCGTGGTTTTTGTTGTGCTTGCCCCGCCTATTCGTCCGGTGCTTGGCACTTGAGGGCTTGTTCCGTTCAGAGGTTGTCTCCATTGCCTGGGACCCCCATCCGCGGGAGCTTGTTGAGGGAGTGCTCTGGGCTATGAGCGTGCTCGAGTTGGCAGTCGACTTGGCGGTCGACTTGGCGGACTCTAGAGCTAAGGGGAAAACAAGGTTTGGACAGCGGCACTAAGTCATTTTTAGAGCTCTCTTGTCTGGGGTGGGACGCCGAGGTCGTTGAGGTGTTTTCTTCCCGGCGCGGCCCAGACAGTCCTTTGTCTCACTGCCTCGCTCTGCGTTGGTTCAGGAGCCACGTAGTGGTGCTAGGTGTGGGGCCGCAGCTTGGCCAGGCTGCGGTGTTGTGTGCATTCTTGTGGTGTTCTGTGGCGGCTCTGTCTCGCTCTTCCGAGGAGTTTAGAGGTAGGAGCCAGGCTTGCGAGCAAAGGGAGTGGCTGGTGTGTCCTCCTCTTGGCTACCAGTGGCGGTGGCTTGGTTGTTGTTGTTGTGATGACGTTTCCTCACGACATTTCCAAGTAAGACTCGTTGCCCTAGCTTGCACGGCGGTTATATCCTAGCTATACCTTGTTTCCGTGGGCATTGTTGGTCTGGCCTTGTGCGGACCCGTGCTTCTGGTGGTTTCCGTTTCGGTGTTCTCTAGTTCCGTAGTCTGTTCCTTGGTGCCAGTCCATGGTGGCACCGGCGTGTGTGGCTTCCCGACCTTGCGGTATGTACAGGGTCCAGGGTGGTTCTGCTTGTGGGCTCTCGACCTTGTGAAGGTCTGAGGTGGCTGTGCTTGTGGTGGGACGTCGTTCTCACCTGGTTGTTGCATGGTCTCGGAGGGTGTGCTGAGGGTTGCTTCCGCTTGGTGCCTGACTCTGTTGGTTTCTGCGGGAGTCGTGTGTGTGTCACGACCTTGGTTGGTGGTCGTGACATTGCACTATTCTGTTCCGCTGCTTTGTAGTATCCTGCTGTAGGTGTTCCTCACTTTACAACTTTCTAGTGTAGTTTTCCTATTTTCTGAGTTCCTGCTGCTCTGGCCGGTGAGGGACTGGTAATCCCTATTGGGCCTTGTTCGCGAGGCTCACCCCCCTACTTCCTTCAGCTAGGGGCTCGTTGTCATGAGAGATCGGTGTCGGACGGGTTGCGGAGACGGCTGTGGCGCCGTGTGTTGTCAACAGTAGTGAAAGCGATTGTTGTGAGCTCTTGTACCTGAGTGAGTTGAGAGTTGTGCTTTACAAGTTCTCGGGGTATGCCCCTTAAGGACTGCACCTTTCTTCTTGTACCTGTACTTTTACTTGGGACACGTTGTACATATCTTACTAGACTATTCTTCTAACCCTTCCAGATCTTCAGATCCATGGGTGGCGACGCGAACTTCGGGATCCCTGGCGGGGGTCTGGGAGGTCGGGTCGTTACACTATACCTCAGACTACCAGCATCAGGCCTAACGACAAGAAGAAGTGTCCTCACTGTCGAAGGACACATGGCGGTTCAGAGTGTTGGAAGATAGCAGGAAAGTGTTTGAACTGTGGCAGCACCGAGCATCAGATCAGAGATTGTCCAAGACTACAACAGTTCGTGCCTAAGGAGCTCCAACACTAGCAACAACAGCATTGGTGACTAGGAAGCTAGGAAGGCCTCGGACCCAAGCCCGGGTGTACGTGCTGGCATGTGAGGACATAGAGCAGGCGGAGAATGTCACAGAAGGTATTGTCTTCACAGTACAACTAGCTCAGTTTCTATGAGAGAATCCATGAAATACGAAGACTTATGAAAGTCTTAACAATAAAGTCTTTAGTCTGTCAGAAGGAATATCCGATAGGAGAGATTATAAATCGTTAAGAAAGGATTGCCTAATTTGTGCAAGCGTATAAGTGTTGTTACTTGAAAACTTTCCTAAACGTGCATGCAATAAATATAGAAAATATTTTTTTATAAAAACAAAAAGTAGCAAAATAAAACATGGACCAAAATTAGAAAGTATTAAAACATGGCAAGTTTTCAACATCATACTATCTAACAAATCAACTAATGTAACAAGTTATGAAAGCTAAGTATGGCCATGAAAGATGTTAACATGCTTTACCACCAAACTTAATTTCACATTCAAATTATCATTTTATCCATAAGCTAAATAAAAGATGATGATCAAGATCAAATGCACTGTAACAGAGGCATGATCTTATCATTAAGAATATTAGAATATGATTCATGTTATTAATGTCTTATACATGTGGTTGATCACTTTTAGGATACTGAACAATTGATATTAAAAAAAAGTGTATGCATGGAAAGCGAGGATAAAAATCAATATTTCAGGTCTTAAATTGGCGCGTCTCTCTACTATGGCACCATTTCAAATTGGCATCATGCGAAAATAGAACCAATAAAACCATTAAAACCTGAAGCCTTGAGATCTGCATCTGGTCATGAAGTCGTTGTTTTAAATGGGTTACCTTATCACAGTGCCATAGCCCTAGCATGTATCCTTGAGAGGAAATCCTCTCAGTACACTAACTGAGGGGACTCAGTCAGTGTGAGAGGGGTTTTTTGTGAAAAGCCCCACTCACACCCCCACCCCACCTTTGCTAGTAAGAGACCCCTCTCACACTACTGAGAGGATTTCCTCTCTGCATCCTTGGGTGCCACGGACTACCCCATCCACCTATCGACCCACCATCCAAGCCTAGTGCACCTCGGTTTCATACTATCCAAGTCCTCTTCCTAGTGCCCACCAATTATCTGACTATTTGCCTAGCCCACTGTGTTGCACCAACTGGCCAGCACCGGAACATCCAACACATGCGTCGGCCTTTCTCATGTTGCTACTCACTCGCCTCGCCTGCTAATGTTTGATGATCAGTTTATCCCCATGTAATTTAAATAAATTATATATCTATTTTGGTGATTAACATAACTATGATAAAGGTTACTAACATACTTTCTATGAAGTCTAAGCATAGGAAATAAACCAAGGGAAAACAAGCCAATCAAGTAAGTATTCATCACACTATAGCTATTTCAATTCAAGCATGAAATTTCTCTAAGTACACATCGATTTCCACTATAGGTCATAACGATTTCTATAGAGCTATAACGATTTCCTTAGTTCCATAACGATTTCATACTTACAAGGATTCACTATGTGTTATATCGTTAAGTGATCGCAACGATTTTCCCTCACAACGATTCGGTAAGTGATCACAATGATTTGCTTTAGTAACGATTTGCTAAGTATTCACAACGATTTGCGTTCGTAACGATTCGTTAAATATTCATAACGATTTGCTTTCATAACGATTCATTAAGTATTCATAACGATTTGCTTTCATAACGATTCGTTAAGTATTCATAACGATTTGCTTTCATAACAATTCGATAAGTGCTCATAACGATTTGGTCTCACATCGATTTCCTAAGTAATCATAACGATTTGTTAAGTGATCACAACGACTTGCTCTCGCAACGATTTGTTAAGTGATCATAATGATTTGTTCCGCAACGATTTCTTAAGTGATCACAATGATTTGCTCTCATAACGATTCGATACAACAAATAACGATTCATTCACATTGTCTTTTACAATTTGATTATAACGACGTGTGCATAACGATTTGCTTATGGAGTCACAACGATTTGTCTCTACAACGATTTGGTTATTAATGCATAACGATTTATATGTGCATCGGTTTGCTTATGGGTACACAACAATTTACATGAATATCAACTCATTTGCATAACGATTTCATAAGTCATGCATATAACGATTTCATGGACTATAACGATTTGATTTTCGAGTTAATTTTTTAATAACATTGAAAAGTCAAAGGCTTCACACATATCTTTCTGTCAGATGTGCATTTATGGAGACTGAACGTATCACTGCATGCATGCAGACAATATCTTCTATTCTCCTGCTTACTCTGTAAACATCTTTTTAGAAGAACAGAATGGAACTTCTACTTCTGTATAAAATCAATCTAACGTTGACTGACAACAAGAGACAGTCTAGCTGTCTATTGTTTAGCATTTAATGTGTGCAGGTCTCTGACAACATTTTTAATACAACGTTGGACAAAATAGAAGCCAAAGGATACTTCAGAAGATCTTCTCTCTGTGCGTGCATGAAGACCGTTGAACAAGAAGCTCTCTCTACAGGACCATGCAGTCTAACGTAAACCAGAACTTAGAGACAACAGACACTTCAACGTTCAAATTTCAAAAGAGTGATATATATAGAAGAATGAAGCTCCTGAAAAATCCAGAGACAACAAGCAATACAACGCTTACAATTTTCTGCAAGCTTTCCCAGAGCCAAGAAAAAATTGCCATCTATTCTAGCTCTTGCTCTCTGTGCTAAGTGTAGATCTGTGAGAGAGCCTTTTGTTCTGAGAAGAGTTCTTTACTGTAGATCTTTTCCTTCTCAGTTCTTAGCTTCAGATCAAGCAGTGATCTATAAGCTTGATCTAGGGGCTTCGTGTCACGCCCCTCCAATTTAGCAGCGGAATAAATCGGAGGGAGACGCGAACAACGAGTATGGTAACGACAATTGTGCATACTTTCGCAAACATCAGAGCATCTAATGAACAATAATTGAAATAACTCTTGATTTCATTATAAAATCACTAAGACTATTACAACCACTAATTCGGAGCCAAACACAAGGCTCAATGACGTCATTACATTGAAAAGAAATCTAAAGCAATAACTACTAGACTCCATTATACTAAGGCAACTTCGTCATTTGACTTTGGGTCACTCATCACTCTGGATCCGTCCCATTGGTACGTATAACGTCATCGTCCGACTTGCCTGAGACACAATAACAAATAACGAAGGGTGAGCGATAACGCTCAGTAGGACTTAAATCTCAGGCTCAAGCAGGCTTTAAATAATTAGTGCATTAAATGGCAGAGCAACTAAAGATAGAGAGAGTTATGTAAAGTCGAGAAAGTAAGAGCACAAGTAACATAGTTCAAATAGCAGATGAATCAAGTATAGCACAATGAATAAGATCAAGTCACGATAGAAAGCAACAATGACACGATAGCAAATAATGTCAACGTCAAGCAATAGCACGACACATGTATAGCAAGGAGAGAAAAAGTAGTTGGCCATATAGAGAGTAAATTGCACTTTGATTGATTTTCTTATCAATCGAAATAGTCTGGCACTTTTGATTACCTTTCGTCAATCGAGATAGTAATTGCACTTTGGTTATCCAAAGATAGCCGAGAGAGAGTATAGCACTTGTTTGTCAAATGACAACGAGAGAATATAGCACTTTATGTTGATTGTCTTAGATTAATCTTGATAGTATGACACTTGGATGTAATGCCGACATCCTGATCATTTAACTCCCGCGGGCAAATGGCACTTTCGGGCGTTCCCCCCAGGACCTGATCGGGCCCCATTGCGCTGGCATTGGTTATATTGTTTATCTTTAGACAATCAATTAATGGCCAATTTGAGAGTACCAAGAAATAGATAAGAGCACTAGATGAATAGATGAGATAGTAGAGTGAACGTGAATAGGTGAGCGAGTAGAGTATAGATGAGAGCTAGTGGACATCACGTAAAACAACGAGTAAACAGGCGATAGTAACAGTTGCACAACACGTGCACGTCGTATTGGTAGTCAGGTGGAATTCACAACCCTACCACTGGCCTTGTTATGCACAAGTCCAGAGGTCCGACGTGATTCAAGACGAGGGTGAATTTCTAATAGCCGTTTGGATCATATAGATCCCTAAAGGTGTAATGGGTGTTAGGGTACAACCGGCTCGTCGACCATGTGGGAATCCATGATCAGAGGAGACTTATGGAGGCCTTGTGTAAGGGTTCACTAGTCCGAGGAAAGGAATATCCGACGGAGAGTTCACCACAAGCCAAGTAAAGTGTGTATATAAAACAGGTGCTCGACGTTCTAGAGGAATTCTAGAACAGTGGAGCGTCGATATCGGTATATAAACAACGCAAGAAACGAATACAAGTCCTTTAAAATAGGGCAATTAATGTACTTTATTTCAATAAATTACCAGCTACATTATGCGATATTTTTTGCAAGATTTCCGCCATATATGGATGGTTCATGTGTGTGCATGTGTAAGAGGAATCATAGCTAGAAATAAGTCGTGAATATGTATTTTAAATCATTCAATGTAGCTCCATTTTTTTTAAAACAAGTTTTTACTGGGGGTATAACTGCTAGAAATAATTTTTATGGATTTTCATCAAAAAAACCAGTGAACGCGACATAGGCCAATGAGGATTGCGACAGGGGTAGGCAGATCGCGACATGGGTACTGTCGCGATGGTCTGGTGAACGCGATAGAGGCGGGAAAGGGTCGCGACAGGACTTGCGAATCAGGTACTAGAAACGCGACGGCTTACCTGTCGCCTTCTTGGTCGCGACGGGTAGGCTGTCGCAATCGGACCCCAGAAGGCGACATGTCGGGCAGTCGCGATCTGGTGGTCTGCGCCTGACTCTGACAGGAGTCAGACCAGACATTGGATTGCGGACCAGAACATTCAAATTTTGATACAGGGTCATTTAAAAAAATCATAACTAATTATATACATGATGAAAAATCACGAAATCAGTGGTAAATGTAACTAGACATGCGAGAGTACTGCCAGTAATTATGAATTTGAAACAATCATGGTATCGACATGGTTCTAACAAGTTGAACAAGAAGCAACTTGATTCCAGGTACAGCAGAGATGAATGATTTAATTCGAGCAACATGCTTTATAAAAATTAGGGTTTTTAGGGGCAAAAGATGCCTAACATGAATTAGTCCCTACAGTAAAAATCTCGTAGCATGGGGTTGGGTATACAAGGAGATCAAGAGCTAAGAAGAGGGTTCAGGGTCATGTAAGTTGCAAAACATGAAAAATCAAGAACTAAAGATATGCTTGATGGAAAATTATGAAACTTGAGGGTTTTGTTCCTGATGCATGGAACAATCTACAAACGAAATATTAGGATTTTAGCTTGTGAGAATGCCTACCTTTGACTCGATTTGTCTTCTAGGGTTAAAATCTCCAAGAACAAGGAAGAAGCTCCAAGAACTCCCTCTCCCCACGAGATCCTCTCCTCCTTGGCCTCTTCTCCATGTCCAAGAACCTTTGGCAACGAGCTAGGGTCGGCCAAGAGGGTTTAAGAGGTGTATTTATGTTAGTTATGTTTCTAATTCCTAATAGTACTCTAACTCCTATTTAAATTCCGAATTTCCTCCTTTCCTAACCTCCTCCCAAGCTTTCCACTTCCTATTTGAGTTAGGATGGGAGCCAATTTCGTGGCCAACCTATTACGGTAGGTTTAGGACTCTAATTCTAACTCAAACTTCCTATTTAATGCATTAAATACCCCTTTTCTATTTAGGTAATAATTTAGTTACGAATTTAGGGTATTTTCCTATTATTCTTCTTTTAAAAATCCATATTATGGCACAATCAATTTTATATGGTCCATTTAACCAAGCCCATTATTTATTGGAATTTATCTTATAGGTTTTCCCCTTTTTTTTATTAGGGAATAATAGAGTTATGAATTTTATTATATTTTTCTTACCCGATTTATTCATGGACTATGAGAGGTCCATTGGTCCAATTCTGATAATGGTTAATCATTTCATGATGTTGGAAGTCTCTCCAACATGATCGTTTTAATTTATGAGCGCGTTATTCTTCTGTGTTATCGGTTTTCCGACTTAGTTTCCTAATTTGGATAATTAGTCACATTGTGACGTACACTTAGCCAATCGGATTTTTCGTTGCATGAATTTCTTCGTGGAACACTTAGGGATATTATTTGGGGTTGATTTATAATTTTTATGGAATTTTCCGGTGTATTCTTGCACATACAATAATGGCACGTATGTTTCTATTATTTCAATTTAAAAAATTATTATTTTGATTTTTTTAAGTATTAAATTTTCCGGGTTGCTACACTTCGTCTCTGAACACTTCTCTTGTGTTGTTCCCTTCATTGTGAAGGAAGACCTGGTGGGTTCCAGGGTGTTGTTCCCTTCGTGTAGAAGGAAGACCTGGTGGGTTCTAGGGTGTTGTACCCTTCGTGTGAAGGAAGACCAGCTGGGGTGCTGGGTGCTGTAGTGTTCTTAAGGGGGACTGTACCCTTGTTAGTGAAATCCTGAGATATTGCTCAGGGACTGGAAGTAGGACTCCTAAGGAGAGGAGATCTGAACTAGGATAATTCTCTGTGTCGTGTGATTGCTTCTGTGTGTTTGATTTTTCCTTCACTAACACTAACAATCTGCGAAGTGTGTTTTTGTGACTATTCTGTGAACAGATTCCAGGTACTCATTAATTTTAATATCCCATTCACCCCCCCTCTGGGCTAGTTAGCTAGGAAACAAGTGGTATCAGAGCTAGTCTCTTCGACAAAGAAGAAGATCCAACGATCTGAAGAGTAAAGATCAAATGGCAGCCCAAGGTCACTCCGAAGGTCAGTCAGTCAATAGGCCACCTCTATTCGATGGAGAAGACTACACCTATTGGAAAATAGGAATGGAATACTTCCTACAAGGCTTCGAATTTCAAATCTGGTCAATTGTAGAAGAAGGAGACCTTCTAGTCGCCAACGAAAAAGACAAATGGACTGATGATGATAGAAAGAAGATTTCTCTAAATTGCAAAGCCAAAAGCATACTATGTTGTTCTCTCAGTAAGAATGAGTTCAACAGAGTTTCAGCCTGCAAGTCTGCGATGGAAATGTGGGAGAAGATAAGAATCACATATGAAGGCACAAACAAAGTAAAAGAAACCAGAATAGATATCTTGGTGACTCAGTACGAGAGGTTCCAGATGCAGTCAGGGGAAACGATTACACAAATGTTCAGTTGATTCACCGACATTACAAATGGCCTGGCAGGTCCTGGCAAAAACTATGAAATGGGAGATATGGTAAGAAAAATTGTAAGATCTCTACCATCATCTTGGACTCCCAAAGTAACAGCGATAGAAGAAGCTAATGACTTGAAGAGAATGTCATTAGAGAAACTCATTGGGTCCCTTATGGCCCATGAAATCAACATGGAGAGACTGGGAAAGTCTTCGAGCAGGAAGAAACAATCAAATGCTCTCAAAGCTGAAGAAAACACGTTAGAAGAATTTTCAGATAACAATGAAAGCAATGAAGACAGCGAAGATGAAGAAGCAATGCTGTCTAGGAGGCTACAACGAATCTTAGCCAAAAAGAAGAAGTTTCAGTCTGGTAGAAGATATTTCAAGAAAAATAAGGACTTTAAGAAGCCAGAAGTAAAGGATTCAAAGAAAGGTGAGCCCATATGCTATGAATATAAGAAGCCCAGACATATCAAAGTAGAATGTCCGAAGCTCAAGAAACCTGAATTCAAGAAGAAAGACAGTTCCAAGAAGTTCAGGAGATACAAGAAGAAAGCAATGGCAGCAACTTGGAGCAATAGCAGTGACTTTGACAGCGAGTCCACCTCTAGTGAAGAAGAGGAAGAAAAGGCCAACTTAGCTTTCATGGGCAACACAGAAGAAAAGGTAACCTCTGACTCTTCCTTTGGTTCCTGTAATGATTCCGATTCAGATAATTTAGAAGAAGCGTTTAACGAACTGTATGGTAAATATAGAGAAGTATCCAAACAAGTAAAAGCCAGTAAGAAAAGTATCACATGTCTATAGAATACTAACTCAGACTTAAAATCATAAAATGAACAAATAAAGAAACAAATCTCTGAACTCAAAAGAAGAAATGATTTATTATGCAAAGATCTGAAAGATAAAAATGAACAAATAATCAAACTAGAAAACAAGAGACAGTAGATGGATTAAAAAATAAAATTAAAATGCTAACATAAGAAAATGAAAAATTATCAAGTACGTTAGAAAAATTTACTAATGGTAAAAATTTCTTAATATTAAAAGGTGCTAGACGGTCAGGTAAAAAGAAGCATGGAGTAGGTTACATACCCCCAGATAATGAAGACACAACAGTATACCCTAAAACATATCCAACTCCAAAATTCATACCTGAACAAAATACATCATATAAATCAAACCTTAAATATGTTCCATATGAAAAGGTAACTAGAACAATATGTTGTAGTCACTGCAACAAGCTAGGACACACCAAGATATTATGTCCAACTAAATATAAAAGATGGATAATAAAAAGGAAAATTGATGACATTAACCAACCAGGACCCAAAAGAACTTGGGTACCTAAAGCTTGATGTTTTCATTTCAGGAAAACCCTCGGGCATCCAAGTGGTACTTGGATAGCGGATGCTCAAGGCATATGTCAGGAAACAGAAGGCTGTTTACCCATTTAGAAGCTGAAGAAGGCACAGTCACCTATGGAGATAATGGAAAAGGGACTGTGATAGGCAGCAGATCAGTGAGCAGCAAAGGCAAAATAGTTATTGAAGATGTCTTGTGTGTTAGAGGACTGAAGCACAACTTCATCAGCATCAGACATCTATGCGACAAGGGACATCAGATCAGATTTCAAGAATCCAAGTGTAGTATCATGAAGGATGGAGCAGTCATCTTTGAAGCCAACAGAGAAAAGAACCTATATGTGCTTTACCTTGAAGAACTAAAAGATCAAGATATCTGCTTAGCAGTAAGCAAAGTACAATCAACCGAGCTGTGGCACAGAAGATTGGGGCACTGCAGTTTGGATGGCATGAGAAAGCTGATCAAGAGAAGCCTGGTGGAAGGTCTACCAAAAGTAAGCACAAAAATAAGTGGTGTGTGCAGACCATGTGCGAAAGGAAAGCATACCAAGAGTTCCTTCAAGTCGAAGACTGTGGTAACCACCTCTAAACCCTTAGAACTCCTTCACATGGACTTATTTGGGCCAATGAGGACCACCAGTCTCGGAGGAAAGCAATATGGATTTGTTAAAGTAGATGATTACTCCAGATTCACATGGGTATCATTCCTGGAGCATAAAGATGACACTTTTGAGAACTTTGTAAGCTTCAGTAAAAAGATACAGAAAGACAAGAAGTTTAGCAATATTGGAATCCGATCAGACCATGGAGGAGAATTCCAAAATGAAAGATTTGCAAATTTTTATGATGATCAAGGCATAGAGCATAATTTCTCAGCACCAAGGACACCACAGCAAAATGGAGTTGCTGAGAGGAAGAACAGAACCTTATTGGACATTGCGAGATCAATGTTATCAGAATATGATCTGCCAAGATACTTTTGGGCTGAAGCAGTCAACACAGCAAGCTATATCATAAATAGAGTGATGATCAGGCCCATACTAAAGAAAATAGCCTATGAATTGTACAAGGGAAAGAAGCCGAAGGTTAGTCACTTCAGAACATTCAGATGTCCATGCTTCATCCACAACAATGGAAAAAGAGACATTAGTAAGTTAGATGCCAAATCAGACGAAGGCATCTTCATGGGGTATGCTTCTAAACCTAAAGGATATAGAGTGTTTAATAAGCGCATTTTATTAATTGAGCAGTTAGTACATGTTATCTTTGATGAAACTAACCCTTTCTTGAGAAAGGAAGAAGATAGTGACAATGATGATGCAGATGAATTGTCCAAGAAACTAAAGAATACTTCAATTGAGGACAAGGAAGATCCACCTCTTGAAGACCTGCAACAAAGAGATATCTCTCATCAAAATCTTCCAAAAGAGTGGAGACACAAGAAAGATCACCCACCTGAAAACATTATTGGTGATCCATCTGTAGGGGTAAGAACAAGAGGTAACATGATTCCATGTGATTATTTAGCTTTTGTTTCTCAAATAGAGCCTAGGACAGTCAATGAAGCTATTACTGATGAATCTTAGATTTTAGCCATACAAGATGAACTGAATCAGTTCAAGAGAAACCAGGTTTGGTCACTTGTTCCTAGACCATCAGATCATCCAGTAATTGGCACCAAATGGGTGTTCAGAAATAAATTGGATGAAGCTGGTGTGATCATAAGAAACAATGCCAGATTGGTAGCTCAAGGCTATTCCCAAGAGGAAGGCATAGATTTTGATGAAACTTATGCACCAGTAGCCAGACTTGAGGCTATTAGAATATTACTCGCATATGCATTTGCATTAGACATAAAATTATTTCAAATGGATGTAAAGTCTTCTTTTCTAAACAGTTTAATAAAAGAGGAGGTTTATGTGGAACAACCTCCATGTTTTGATGACATTGATTTTCCAAATCATGTATTTAAATTGCACAAAGCACTATATGGATTAAAACAAGCACCAAGAGCATGGTATGGATTAAAACAAGCACCAAGAGCATGGTATGAACGACTAAGTGCATTTCTATTAGATCATGGTTTCACTAGAGGTCAAGTAGGCAGTACATTATTTGTCAAATCTAAGGTCAAACATATTTTGATTGTTCAAATATATGTTGATGATATAATATTTGGTTCTACTGATGAATCTCTTTGCAAGTATTTTGAGAAGATTATGCAGGGAGAATTCGAGATGAGCATGATGGGGGAGCTTAACTACTTCATTGGATTGCAAATTAAGCAAGGAAAAGAAGGCACCCACATATGTCAAGACAAATATACCAAGGAACTCTTAAAGAAGTTTGGATTCGAAAATGCCAAGCCATTATCAACACCCATGAGCACATCAACTAGAATGGACAGTGACAAAGATGGTAAGAATGTAGATCAAAAAATCTACAGAGGTATGATAGGATCTTTACTGTACTTAACTGCTATTAGACCTGACATATTGTTTAGTGTATGTATGTGTGCTAGGTATCAAGCAGATCCTAGAGTCCCATTTAATTAACGTCAAAAGAATATTTAGATACTTAGTTAGAACCTATGACTTAGGTTTATGGTATCCAAAATCATGTCAAATTAATCTGGTAGGATACTCTGATGATGACTACACTGGATGCAAAATAGACAGAAAAAGCACCAGTGGTTGTTGTCAATTCCTTGCAGGTTGCTTGATATCATGGTCCTCAAAGAAACAAAATTTGGTAGCTCTGTCAACAGCTGAAGCTGAGTACGTAGCTGCTAGAAGTTGCTGCACACAACTCCTATGGATCAAGCAACAACTTGAGGATTATGGGTTACATATCAAGTCAATACCATTGTTATGTGACAATACCAGTGCTATAAATCTAACCAAGAACCCAGTACAGTACTCAAGGACTAAACACATTAAGGTTAGATATCATTTCATTCGTGATCATGTAGAAAATGGCAACATTGATATTTCATTTATTGATACAAACAATCAGTTAGCAGATATCTTCACAAAAGTCTTACCCGAAGAGAGATTTACTTCTCTTAGAAGGGAATTAGGCATGTGTAAATTGTGAAAGTATTATCTGTTTAAAACTGAAATATTAATTTTCAGAATTTAAATTATTTTTCCTCCCAAATTTGAGCAAATTTCATTTATTGCCTATCCTTTTAAGTTTGTCATGACGGTTAGTTATTTTATAAGAATTTATTCCTATCGAACTAGTTAGTTTGTTGTTTTTCTGCCATCATGGCGCCTCCAAATTCCAAAGGTCATTCTTTTTAATTTTCTTTATACCCCGAAATCCGTGCGGCAACGATTCACATCCCTTCATCGTCTTCTTCCTTCTACCTAAGGCGATACCCTATCGACTATGGCATCGACTTCCTGAGATTTCAAGCTTCTGCCTCTTTTCCGCGAGAAATTTCTTGAGGGGTTCTACTCCTTTATTCATTTCAACCATCCAGAAACTCTTCCCTTCCAAAACCATGGCCTCTTCTGGTGTTTCTGGCAGCGTCGGGGGCTACAGAGCTGCATTTCTTACCACAGAGCAGCAAGAAAGATATGCTTCAGTAAAGACCAAGCTTTGCGGACACAAAGCAGTGGATATGGCTGATTTGCAGAAGAGCGGAATGGGCAGTATTGTCGCAGCTATGGATAGATTGAAGTGGACAAAGATTGCCACCCTATCAGAAGTAAGTTATCCAGACCTCGTAAAAGCTTTCTATGTATGTCTGAAGACAGAGGAAGACGGGACCCTGACTTCCATGGTTAAGGGAACTCAAATTAGGGTCACACGAGATCTATTGGCATCTCTCTTTGGAGTGACTACCTCTGGACACAGTGGAGTTCACACTGTGGATATTCAGGCGAAAGGTTTAGGGATTATTGGTCCCGAATATAGATTGAAGGATGGAAAGCTAGAT
This sequence comes from Colocasia esculenta, assembly GCA_014218235.1. Taxonomy (NCBI): domain Eukaryota; kingdom Viridiplantae; phylum Streptophyta; class Magnoliopsida; order Alismatales; family Araceae; genus Colocasia; species Colocasia esculenta. The sequence goes on along the minus strand of CM024755.1, from coordinate 79,794,129 downwards.
ATCAACCAGTTGAATGCGTTCAATCGCTTATTGCATTTCATTGTGTGTCAAATAGTAGTCCCAAGGAGTGCCACCTTCTCCACTTGCACCAAGGCAGACTCCGACCTGATGTTCTGGGCCATCCAGAACCAAGAAATCAACATTGCAGAGATCATGATTGAAAGGATGAAGTTTGCTAGCGCACATGTATGGGACACAAAGAGCAAGCTGAACGTTTCTCTACCTTATGCTCATCTAATCACCAAGATATTTCAACACTATGGCATCAGTGTGGTGGGAGATGTGTCTGAGAAGATGGGCCAAGCTATCCGGTCCAGAAATTTGAGAAAAAGTGGTTTTTCGATTGTCAATGGGGTTTGGACGAAGACATCTATGGCTGAGGGTGAAGTCATCATTGGCGAACCCCAAGAGGTCCAAGAAGGAGTACCAGCAGCAGCAGTAGAACCAGCAGTAGCAGCAGTCGTAGCTCAAGAAGAGCCAGCAGTAGCACCAGCAGAAGTAGAATCTAGCAGCAGGATTGAGGATATCCCTCCAGAGGACATTGAGCCTGTTGGGCGTAGTTCAGAAGATCCTCTTCCCTCTTCCCGAGTAGGCTCAGTACTCAGAGATGTACTGGAATCCATCCAAAGCTCTCTAAGGGATCCAGTAGTTAATGAAGTTCAAATTGCAGAAGCTGTGGCGTCAAGCCACATTGATGAGATTGTTATGGAAGATGCTCCCAATCAGGGGGAGCAAGTAGTTACTCATGAAGACTCAGTTGTAGAAGATGCTCCCATTGAGGGGGAGCAACATGTTGATGAGCGAGTAGCAATTCAGGGGGAGCAAGAAATTATTGTTGAAGAAGATCAAATGGAAGATGCTCCTGCTCAGGGGGAGCAATCATTTGAGAAAAAGGGAGCACCTCAGGGGGAGCACACTGAAAATACCTCTATGAATGATCAATTCTCTGAGGAACATGTTGATTTTGTGGAGCCCATTGCAAGGGCAGGCCAAAAGGGGAAAAGAGTAGCTCATCGAAGGTCAAAGAAGAAACAACTGAAGGTCAATTTCAAGCCTGTTATCAGAAGGTTGAATGATCAAGGCAAAGCCATCACTTCTATGCAATCGGATATTCTGTCCATCTCTATCAGTCAGACTTCTGCAGCTAATGAAATTGGAACTTTGTCCACTGAAGTACACAACTTAAGAGATGATTTTAAAATGTTCAAACAATTATGCCGATAGATGAAAGGTGAGTTTGATAGTGTCAAGAAGCTCATCTCCTCACGGGAGTAATCCTCCTCTGCCCCTCCTGCTGATCCAGTTAGCAGTTCAGGGCCTTCTCAGGCCAGGCAGCAAGAAGAAGAGATCGGGCCATCAGGGCCATCTGGTATAGCAAAAGATCGGCCATCTGGGCAAATTGTGGTAGAACCTGCAGGGCCATCCGGGCCACAGGCAGTTCAGAAGGAACCAGCAGGGCCATCAGGGCTAGTCAAGGGCCAGTCAAGGTTGTTTTAGGGCCAACAGGGCCAGTGGTCTCCAAGGATGTGCAGTCAAGTGTAGAAGAGCTAGCGGTTGCTCCTGAAGCCCCTGAGCCTTCATCTCTTGCAACACCAGCCCCTTCTTCACCACCATCTTCTTCCACAGCACCTCTAGCTCCACCTACCTTCAAACAACCTGTACCAAGAACCATCTCATCTCTAGCACCTTTTCCCTCTGAACCTCATTCATCTCCTATCATGCCTACTACCCTTTCCACATCCATTTCTCCTTCTCCTCCTGTCATTGATCCTCCAGTTTCTTCATCAACTGGAGCCTCTTCCTCCTCTAGTCCCTCATCAGCCGGGGCATCCACTATTCTTTCTCCTAGATCATTCCTTCATCCTCCTACTCCACCTACTTCTGTTACAATTTCTCCAATTAATCCACAACATGCCAGTGTTTTCCACAATAAATTTGAGGATGAGTTGGAACGCACCACACTCATCTCAATTCTGGCAGTTGCTTCATATGTTCACAGGATTGATTCTTCTAGTTCTGTTTCTAAAAAGAGGAAAATTTCAAAAACTCTTGCTCTTTCCTTTGAACCCATGTTTCCTCCTCTTTGGTACTCCCTCTCAGTTGAAAATCGAAGGAGATCAATTTACTGCGAATATCTCCAAAAATGTATTCTCGCCAACCTTTTTGGCATTCCCTTTCTCAATCTTTCTGATCACCTTAACATTGTACTTCCCTTCTGCCACCTTTCCAAAATCGACCAACTAAAAATCTTCCAATCGGCTGAATGCAAGACTGAAGATTAGTGGGCCAAAGGGCATAAGTCTCTCTACAGCAAGTATCTTCTTGCCAGATCAGACAGCACCTCTCGACAGGATCATCCTCTCACCCTTTCTGAATGGTTTGTAATTCATCATCAAGCACTTTGGGGCCCTTTCATTCTCAAAGAAATCAGAATCACCAGGTGCTTCCAGCTTTTTAATGATTTTTGTTATTTACGCAAGCAACCCGAAGTTCAGTTTGGCCAATTCCATGGGGCTCTTGCTATTCTTCGAACTGAAGGTCCCATTAATTGCCCCTTCACAGTGGACTTCACCACTCTGAAGATGCCTAAAGTAGTATTTCTTCCGAAATTACATTCCTTGGTTTTGGATTCCTCCGTTGACTCTCATGCCTTTGAAAGATTTGCACGAGTCATGGGGAGAATCTCAGCTCAACAGGGCCGCCTTCCCTCCTTTCAGAGGTTTATCTTTCGGGAATATCATTTGGGCCACATTTCTTCTGCAGTGCTTGCTCCTTTGATATCTGAATGTGAAAGGCTCTCTCCCACAGATTGGGAGAAGCGCTTTAATCAATCTGCTCTCCAGTTGGAATCCTTGAACAACTCCTTGGTCCGAGCAGGCAAGCCACCTCTCTCTGCTGAAGCTTTCCTGGACTTGAATTCCATCAATCCAGTTCAGGAGCTGTTTGTGCAATGGGCTGCGCGCTACTCAGCTTTTATTTCCTTGCTAAAAGACCTGAAGGATCATCGACTCTTCTATCCTGTTAACATTGCTCACTTTCTTCAGCGTGCCAGTTTTGGGAAGTCCAGCCATTTCAGGTTCACCCTTGATAAGGATCAGTGTGTGTGTTTCTTAGATGATCAACGACAGCTTTACATTGAGCGCATGCATCCTGAGATGGGTGTATCCTTCACTATAGATTCTGGCATCTTCCAACAATTTTTTGAAGAACATGAGATTAAGGCTTGGGAACTTATTTCCCGGCATGCCTCTCTTCTTTCTCCAACTTTCTATCTCCCTGTACCCCTTCAAGAGTAATACAATCATTTATCTTTTCTCTTCATCTTTGTCTCAAGCATTTGATCTTTTTGCTTAAATGACTAAAAGGGGGAGAAAATATTGCATTTCTGAAATACATTATTTATGTTATTTCCACAATTATGCTTGGACTTATTTTAGATCATCTTTGCTAATTGTTAAGTTTTGTCATCACCAAAAAGGGAGAGATTGATGATCAGTTTATCCCCATGTAATTTAAATAAATTACATATCTATTTTGGTGATTAACAAAACTATGATAAATGTTACTAACATACTTTCTATGAATTCTAAGCACAGGAAATAAACCAAGGGAAAACAAGCCAATCAAGTAAGTATTAATCACACTATAGCTATTTCAATTCAAGCATGAAATTTCTCTAAGTACACATCGATTTCCACTATAGGTCATAACGATTTCTATAGAGCTATAACGATTTCCTTAGTTCCATAACGATTTCATACTTACAAGGATTCACTATGTGTTATATCGTTAAGTGATCGCAACAATTTGCCCTCACAACGATTTAGTAAGTGATCACAATGATTTGCTTTAGTAACGATTTGCTAAGTATTCACAACGATTTGCGTTCGTAACGATTCGTTAAATATTCATAACGATTTGCTTTCATAACGATTCGTTAAGTATTCATAATGATTTTCTTTCATAACGATTCGTTAAGTATTCATAACGATTTGCTTTTATAACGATTCGATAAGTGCTCATAACAATTTGGTCTCACATCGATTTCCTAAGTAATCATAAGGATTTGTTAAGTGATCACAACGACTTGCTCTCGCAACGATTCGTTAAGTGATCATAACGATTTGTTCTGCAACGATTTCTTATGTGATCACAACGATTTGCTCTCATAATGATTCGATACAACAAATAACGATTCATTCACATTGTCTTTTACAATTTAATTATAACGACGTGCGCATAACGATTTGCTTATGGAGTCACAACGATTTGTCTCTACAACAATTTGGTTATTAATGCATAACGATTTATATGTGCATCGGTTTGCTTATGAGTACACAACGATTTACATGAATATCAACTCATTTGCATAACGATTTCATAAGTCATGCATATAACGATTTCATGGACTATAACGATTTGATTTTCGAGTTAATTTTTGAAAAACGTTGAAAAGTCAAAGTCTTCACACATATCTTTCTGTCATATGTGCATTTATGTAGACTGAACGTATCACTGCATGCATGTAGACAATATCTTCTATTCTCCTGCTTACTCTGTAAACATTTTTTTAGAAGAACAGAATTGAACTTCTACTTCTGTATAAAATCAATCTAACGTTGATTCACAACAAGAGACAGTCTAGCTATCTATTGTTTAGCATTTAATGTGTGCAGGTCTCTGACAACATTCGTAATACAACGTTGGACAAAATAGAAGCCAAAGGATACTTCAGAAGATCTTCTCTCTGTGCGTGCATGAAGACCGTTGAATGAGAAGCTCTCTCTACAGGACCATGCAGTCTAACGTAAACCAGAACTTAGAGACAACGGACACTTCAACGTTCAAATTTCAAAAGAGTGATATATATAGAAGAATGAAGCTCCTGAAAAAGCCAGAGACAACAAGCAATACAACGCTTACAATTTTCTGCAAGCTTTCCCAGAGCCAAGCAAAAATTGCCATCTGTTCTAGCTCTTGCTCTCTGTGCTAAGTGTAGATCTGTGAGAGAGCCTTTTGTTCTGAGAAGAGTTCTTTGCTGTAGATCTTTTCCTTCTCAGTTCTTAGCTTCGGATCAAGCAGTGATCTATAAGCTTGATCTAGGGGCTTCGTCTCTGAACACTTCTCTTGTGTTGTTCCCTTCAGTGTGAAGGAAGACCTGGTGGGTTCTAGGGTGTTGTTCCCTTCGTGTAGAAGGAAGACCTGGTGGGTTCCAGGGTGTTGTTCCCTTCGTGTGGAGGAAGACCAGCTGGGGTGCTGGGTGATGTAGTGTCCTTAAGGGGGATTGTACCCTTGTTAGTGAAATCCTGCGATATTGCTCAGGGACTGGACGTAGGACTCCTAAGGAGAGGAGATCCGAACCAGGATAATTCTCTGTGTCGTGTGATTGCTTCTGTGTGTTTGATTTTTCCTTCACTAACACTTACAATCTGCGAAGTGTGTTTTTGTGACTATTCTGTGCACAGGTTTCAGGTACTCATTAATTTTAATATCCCATTCACCCCCCCTCTGGGCTAGTTAGCTGGGCAACAATGTTGTTGCCCGATCACATTCCAGCGTGTGCCAGCACCATCCGTCAGTTAGTGTTAGCAATTAGACCAGCACATCAGTTCTGACCAGCGACCGTCCAAGCTTTGCACCCACATGTTAACACTCTACTAGTGAGTTGGCCCTAGATAGCCCCTCATATGTTGCCTAAAAACAAGTGACCAGTGATTTGTCTACTTCCAAAGTAGAACATGGGCTGCACAGCTAGTGCTTAATGGATTGTCCCGCATCACATATCAGATTAAGTATAACTATTATATGGAATTCATTCAAAGCAACGGGCAATTATTTTGATGTTGTTCGAATGCTAATTGACTTCAGCGAGCTTCACCTTATAAGGGGCTTCCATATGTACCCATCCAATGAGGTATGCTAAACAGTAACTCAAATCCCTTTTGTGTTCTTCATCAACATCTTAGTTGTATGTTTGATGTGAACTTCTAGTGGTTTACATTGAGAGAATCAAAACCTCGAAAATAGAAGTTAAAAGTAATAGAATAATAAGAATACTATTGAATTGACAATATCCATTAATTCTAATTAAAAAAAGGGCAATCTCCATAAACTATAATCCAATACGTCAAAAACAAGTGATTGGTGTTACTAATTGGTTCATTGTAGCATCCCGGAAAATTTAAATGCCTAAAATCTCGAAATAATAATTTATTTAAATCGAAATAATAGAAACATACGTACCCCTATCGTATGTGTGAAAATACATCGGAAAATTCCGTAAAAATTACAAATCAACCCCAAACATTATTTCTATGTGTTCCACGAAGAAATTCATGCAACGGAACGGAAAATCCGATTGGCTAAGTGTACGTCGCAACGTGACTAATTATCCAAATTAGGAAACTAAGTCGGAAAACCGTTAACACAGAAAGATAACGCGCCCATAAATTAAACGAATCTGTCGGAGAGACTTCCAATGTCATGTAATGATTACCCATTATCAGAATTGGACCAAGGGACCTCCCATAGCCCATGAATAAATTCAAGTGAGAAAAATATAATAAGTCTGAAATTCTATTATTCCCTAATTAAAAGAGGAAATTCCCATAAGTTAAATTCTATTGAGTGATGGGTTTTGCTAAATGGATCATCTAAAAATTTTTGGCCCAAAATAGGGATTTTTAAATAGGGAATAATAGGAAAATATCCTAAATTCTTAACTTAAATATTACTTAAATAGAAAAGAGGTATTTAGTACATTAAAACAAGTAAATTGGGTAGGAATTGGATTCCTAAACCTACCCTAATTGCTTGGCCACAAATTTAGATCCCATCCTAACCCAATTAGAAGTTGTCAAACTTAGAAGGAAGAAGGGAATTAGGAAATCTCGGAATTAATAGGAGTTAGAGTCCTATTAGGAAATAGAAAGGGAGAATGCTTAAATACTCTCCTAAATCCCCCATGGCCGGCCCTAGCTCATTGCCAAGGGTTGCTGGACCAGGAGGAGAGGCCAAGGAGGAGGAGATATCGTGGGGAGAAGAACATCTCAAGCTCTCATCCCCGTTCTTCAAAGTTCTAGCCCTAGAAGAGAAAAAGAGTCAAAGGTAGGCATTCTCACGAGCAAAATCAAATTAAATTTGTCTGTAGATTGTTCCATGCATCAGGAACAAAACCCCTTTCGTCTCATAATTTTTCATGCACCCAATCTTTTCTTATTGAATTTTGAAGTCCTGCAAACCTCTTGATCCCGAACCTTCATGTTTAATTCATATCTCCTTGAATACTGTATCCCATGCCTCAAAATTTTTATTGGAGATACTGATGATTGTTAGGAATCTTTTGCCCCTAAAAGCCCTAATTTTCATCCATCCTACCATGCGAATTAATTCGTTGATCTCAACTATGTACTGTACCATGCACTTCGTGAATAAACCTATTTCAATCATGTCGAGACCCTGTCTACTTTTCAATTCCTATTTATTGTGAATACTAATGCATGTTTAGCTTCGTTTGGAACTAGTTTCATGATTTTTCATCGCTTGTTCAATTAGTTATGAATTTTCGAACCACCCTGTGTCAAAATAAGGCAACTTTGACCACAATCCGAGGAGCTGTCCTTTTTTCCGCTCGGACTCAGGCGCAGGACCTGAGAACGCGACGACCCGATAGACCACGTTCTCAGGGCTGGTCACGATAGCACCTTCCGTCGCGTTCTGAACGCGATAGGGGCTGTCGTCGTGTTCTACCTGCCAGATCTGACAAGCCCGTCGTGTTCTGTACAAGGCCCTGTTGCGTTCTCACCTGACCCCGTCGCCACCCTTACTGGGGTGCGTCGCGATCTCAAACTTTTGCATGAAAACCCCCAATTTATGATACTCTAACTTTCTACAGTGCTTGTACACTTTGTTTACAGTCTTACACGCAGTAAATACATTTGTTATAAATTGAACATTTATGTGAAATTTTTAAAAGACATGCACATGACCACTTTCTATCTATAATTTCATGACACATGCACACACTTGAACCATCCAATATGGCCTAACATGACATGAAAATTTTCCATAATATATCTGGAAATTCATCCCAATTTATTACCATATTTTAAAAGGACTTGTCTTCGTTTCTCGCGTTGTTTTGGTAACACTAATATTGATGCTCCACTGTTCTAGAATTTCGAGCACTTGTTTCCATATATACACTTTCTCTTGACTCGGACGAACTCTCCGTCGGATACTCCTTCTGCCGGACTAGTGAATCCTTGTTCAAGACCTCTGTAAGTCTCCTCTGTCCATGGATTCCCACATGGTCGACGAGCTGGTTGTACCCTAACACCTATAATACCATTTAGGGATCAATAAGGTCGAAATGGCTATTAGAAGTTCGATCTTATCTTGAATCACGCCGGACCTCTAGACCTATGCGTAACATGGCCAGTGGAAGGTAGTGAATTCCACCTGACTGCCAACACCAAGCGCCACTTTGGATGTGAGTTAACTCAGAGTTAACTCTCAAAAAATGCTTTGGTAGTGTTTTAAAGTTAACTCTAGTGGGTTGGGCTAAAGGTGGATTAAAAGTGAGTTAACCCACCATTTTCTAACCCACCTCTAGAGGTGGAATAGAATTAACTCAAGTTAGTTAACCACCTTTTTCATCTCACATCACAAGCATTAAATGCTACTTTTTCTTTTCCTAAGGTTAGTTAACTCACTTTTAACTACCAAAGTGCATTTGAGATTAGGTGAGTTAACTCACTATAGTCTAAAAGTTAACTCTATGATTACCAAAGTAAAAGGTGGGTTACACATGTGCAACTTTGTACATGGGTTGAAGTTATCTTAACTCCAACCCATTACCAAAGTGGCGCCAAGTGCGCGTGTTGTGCAACCGTTACTATCGCTCGTTTACTCAACGTTTTATGTGCATTAACCTGTTGTTCTTGTCCATACTTTACTCGCTCATCTAATCACATCCACTCTACTATCTCATCTATTCATCTAGTGCTCTTATCTATTTCTTGGTACTCTCTATTGGCCATTAATTGATTGTCTAAAGATAAACAACATAACCAATGCTAGCACAATAGGGCCCGATCTGGTCCTGGGGAGAGCGCCCGAAAGTGCCATTTGCTCGCAGGAGTTAAATGATCAGGATGTCGGAATTACATCCAAGTGCCATACTATCAAGATTAATCCATGACAATCAAAACAAAGTGTTATATTCTCTCGTTGTCTATTGACGACAAAAGTGCTATATTCTCTCTCGACTATCTACGGATAACCAAAGTGCCATTACTATCTCGATTGAAGAAAGTTAATCAAAAGTGCTATACTATTTCGATTGATGAAAATCAATCAAAGTGCAATTTACTCTCTACATGGCCAATTACTATCTCTCTCCTTGCTATATATGTCGCTTGCTGACAATGTCGCTACTTGCTATTGCATTGTTATCATTTTATATCGTGATTTAACTTTAATCATCGTGCTATACTTAATTCATCTGCTATCTGAACCATGTTACTCGTGCTATTACTTTCTCGAATTTACATGACTCTTGCTATCTTTAGTTACTCTGCCCTTTTTAAAGCACTAATTATTTAAAGCCTGCTTGATTCACGAGATTTAAGTCCTATTAGGCGTTATCGCTCACCCTTCGTTATTTGTTATTGTGTCTCAGGTAAGCTAGATGACGTGACTCACACCAATGGGGTAGGACTCGAGTGATGAGCGATCTGGAGTCAAGTCATGAAATTACTCTAGTACCATGGAGTCTAGTAGTTATTGCTTTAGATTTCTTTTCAATGTAATGACGCTAATGAGCTCAATGTAGTGGCTCTAGATTAGTGGTTGTAATTGTCTTAGTGAATTTAAATGAAATGAAGAATTTTATTTCAATTATTGTTCCTTAGATGCTATGAATTATTCAACTGTTGTACATTTTACTCTACTATGTACTTTGCTCACGTCTCCCCGATTTATTCTACTGCTAAATTGGCAGAGCAGCGGGCAGATCCAGAGGTGGAGCAACCAGCAGTTCAGCAGGTGTCGGGTACTGGGAGCACCCGGGCAGGTCGGTGGAGGATGACGGTTACGGAGGACAGGACTGCTCTCCTTGAGAGGTTCCTACATCTCCGGCCACCGATGTTCTCCGGAGAGTATGATCCCGATAAGGCAAAGAGCTGGACACATGAGTTGGAGCGCACGTTCGAGACCATGGAGTGTGTGATGACACAATCAATAAACTGGCCCAACAACCGTGCTAGTTGGTAGACTTTCCAGGAAGGTCACCCATCCTGGGACTACTCCCAACTGAGCACGCTTAACTTCAGAGTTCTTTTCAATCTCGAGCTCTGAAAATGACTATTCTGAATTGTTGGTAGTTTACTGATTTAGTCCATTTAACATATTCTTATATGGGGTGTTACAATCTACCCCTCTTATATAAGAGACGTCCTCGTCGCTACTCACATATAGCACACAATCAAACCCCAGGCAGGTAGGATTCTAGAGGTGGACCCACATGCTCAAGAGGTGGCTCCCACTATGTAGCACTTTGCGCCATTATGGCCTCAAGAGGTGGCTCCCATAGCGTAGCACTTTGCCTTGTGTGGCACTTAGTTCCTACACTTCCGGATGGGCAAGGCTCTGATACCATTTGTGATGACACAATCAGTAAACTGGCCCAACAACCGTGCTAGTTGGTAGACTTCCCAAGAAGGTCACCCATCCTGGGACTACTCCCAACTGAGCACGCTTAACTTCAGAGTTCTTTTCAATCTCGAGCTCTGAAAATGACTAGTCCGAGTTGTTGGTAGTTTGCTGATTTAGTCCATTTAACATATTCTTATATGGGGTCTTACAGAGTGCGCTGAGGAGGACCAGGTTAGACTGACGGTGTACCAGCTCAAGGGAGTAGCCGATGAGTGGTGGAGAGTTCAGAGGCAGACTCACTTCCAGGGGTAGCGGTTGGATCAGATCACTTGGCAGCGGTTCTTGGAGATCTTTCACGACGAGTACTTTCCCGACTACGATCAACGTGAGAGGCGAGACATGTTCCACGAGTTGGTGCAGGGCGATCTCACTATTTCTTAGTACCATTAGAGGTTCGTCCGGTTGTTGAGGCATGTTCCTCATGTTGCAGGTAGTGAGCAGGCTTGTGTAAAGAGGTTCATTGCAGGACTAAGACTAGACCTGAGGTGGGGTGTGACGGCTCACATGTGTACCACCTTAGGAGAGGCCATGGCTAAGGCCACTGCCTTGAGAGGGAGACTTGGAAGCCCCAGTAGCAGCAGTAGCAGTAGGGAGGAGCCTCTTCCAAGTCCTCTCCGCACCAGCGTCCCGCCGGGAGCTGTGGTAGCATGACTTCTTCTTCCTCAGGTTCGGGCAGTTCCAGCAGCTCCGGAATTCGCTCGAAGTTCAGGCAGTTGTCTACTCGCGGGGGTGGGCGGAGCCGACAGCAGAGGCGTCAGTCCAGGTTCACAGAGCAGTCGGTGCAGCAGGGAGCCGAGCTGGGCAGACAGGAGGCAGTTTGCTACACTTGTGGGTTGCCGGGCCACTTCTGGAGGGATTGCCCGACGGGGCAAGTTCCACAGCAGCATCAGCCAGTACAGTACGCACAGAAGCTACCTCAGTACCAGTACCCTCCCCAGCAGTAGGCACCGCATGAGTAGCAGCGAGGGGAGTACCAGTAGCTAGCTCAGTAGTTTCCGTAGTTTCAGCAGTCGCAGCAGTACCAACCGTACCAGCAGTAGCAACAATTCCCTCAGCACCAGCAGTCGCCGCAGCAGTAGCAGCCCCAGCAGGTGCCGCAGCGTGGGCGTGGTCGTGGTCGTGTGATGGCACTCACCCGGGAGCAGGCAGAGGCATCAAACCTAGTTATAGGTACTCTACATATTCTCGGCAGAGCTGCTCGTGTTTTGGTTGACCCCGATGCTTCTTTGTGTTTTGCTTCCGAGGAGTTTTATGACTCCCTGGCTTGTCACACACTTGAAAGGTAGTGTGACGTGATGGTCGATCTCCCGTCTGGTGACTACATGGGTTCTTTTGGTTACCTGGAGGGTGTGGCAGTCGAGGTTGAGGGGCACCAGTTGCCGGCCAGGTTGTACGCGTTGTAGCTTCGTGACTTTGACGTCATCCTGGGCATGGACTGGTTGGAGGTGCACTTGGCTGTGGTTGATTGTCAGCGGAAGACCGTTCGGTTCGGGATACCTGGAGCGCCCGTTCTTTGCTTCCGAGGTATCCAGTCTACCCATCGGCCATTCATTTCCTTGTGTAGAGCTCATCGTTTGATCTGTGATGGCTGTGTGGCGTACCTTGCTTCGGTTTGTTCCTTGGAGCCTAGCTGATCATCAGTTTTTGATGTGCCGGTTGTTTTTGAGTTCCCTAATGTCTTCCCAGAGGATCTACCTGGTTTGCCGCCTGAGCGGGAGGTAGAGTTCTCCATTGAGCTTTTGCCCGGTACGATGCCTTTGTCCAAGGCACCTTACCGGATGGCTCCGGCGGAGTTGCACGAGTTGAAGCGCCAGCTACAGGAGTTGCTTGAGCTGGGCTTCATTCATCTGAGTTGTTCGTCGTGGGGAGCACCCATTGTGTTTATGAGAAAGAAGGATGGTAGTCTGCATTTGTGCATCGATTATCGGCAGTTGAACTAGGTTACTGTGAAGAACAAGTACCCGCTGTCGAGGATCAATGATTTGTTTGATCAGCTGCAGTCATTCAGAGTTTTCTCGAAGATTGACTTGAGATCCAGTTACTATCAGATGAGGATCAAAGGGTCAGATGTTGGCCTAACCACTTTCCGCTCCAGGTACGATCACTTCGAGTTCGTCGTGATGCCATTTGGGTTGACGAACGCACCTGCAGCATTCATGGATCTGATGCATAGGGTGTTCAGTGAGTACCTAGATCGTTTTGTGGTCATCTTTATTGATGATATTTTGGTCTACTCGGATTCAGAGGAGGAGCACGAGGAGCACCTGAGGATCGTGCTAGAGACCCTGCGAAGTCACCGCCTTTACACCAAGTTCGACAAGTGCGAATTTTGGCTAAGGGAGGTGCACTTCCTCGGGCACGTGATCTCGGGTGCTGGTGTGGCAGTGGATCCTGCCAAGGTGGAGGCAGTGTTGTCGTGGGAGCAGCCCACATCAGTGTCAGAGGTCCGTAGTTTTCTAGGCTTGGCAGGTTACTACCGGAGGTTCATTTAGGATTTTGCCAAGATTGCCGAGCCGTTGGCCAGGTTGACGAGGCAGAACGTCAGGTTTATTTGGGCAGAGGACTGTGAGAAGAGCTTCCGAGAGCTGAAGACGAGGTTGACCACAGCGCTAGTCTTGGTCTTGCCATCGGGTAGTGGAGGTTTTGTAGTCTACACTGACACGTCGAGATCTGGTTTGGGTGCCGTGCTGATGCAGCATGGTGGGGTCATTGCCTATGCTTCTCAGAAGCTCAAGAAGCATGAGGAGAACCACCCCACCACGACTTGGAGTTGGCAGCAGTGGTGTTCGCTCTCAAGTTGTGGAGGCACTATTTGTATGGAGAAGCGTTCGAGATCTTCACTGACCATCAGAGTTTGCAGTATATATTCACCCAGAAGGATCTGAACTTGAGGCAACGCAGATGGATGGAGTATTTGAAGGATTACGACCTTACCCTCTCCTATCACCCAGAAAGGGCTAATGTTGTAGCCGATGCTTTGAGCTGGCACGTTCACTTGAGTTCACTGATGGTCAGAGAGTGGAGACTGTTTGAGGAGCTATCCCAGGGAGTGTTCTACCCATCGAGGCGCAGAGACCATATTGTAGCATCTAGTTTGTCAGATCAGCCGTCAGTTTACAGGAAGGTGTTGCAGGCACAACAGGTAGATACAGAGTTAGCAGACATTTTACAGATGCCAGATGTGGAGATGGATGAGGGCAGCGAGGTCAGATTCAGAGGCCGCTTGTACGTTCCTGAGGAGGCACGCCAGGCGCTACTATCAGAGGCTCACAGGTCGAGATATGCTATTCATCCTGGCTCTACCAAGATGTACCATTATTTGAGGAGGTTCTTCTGGTGGCCAGGGATGAAGAGGGGCGTGGTGAAGTTTGTCACTCGGTGCCTTACCTGTCAGCAGGTGAAGACTGAGCATCATCACCCTAGTGGTGAGTTGCAGCCATTGCCCATTCCCGTGTGGAAGTGGGACGACATCAGCATGGACTTTGTAGTTGGGTTTCTCCGCACTCCGCAGAGGCACGATGGTATCTGGGTGATCGTAGACCGTTTGACCAAGTCAGCACACTTTTTGCCAGTCAGGATGTCTTGGTCAGTGGACAGGTTAGCCAGGCTGTATGTTGACAGAGTCATTGCGTTTCATGGTACTCCAGTTTCGATCATGTCCGACAGAGATCCGAGGTTCACATCAGGGTTTTGGTGCAGTCTACAGAGAGCACTTGGCACAGAGTTGAGGTTGAGCATAGCGTATCATCCACAGTCAGATGGGCAGTCAGAGAGGACCATTTAGACTTTGGAGGATATGCTGAGAGCGTGCTGCTTGGACTGGAGTGGCACCTGGGAGTCGCACCTTCCGTTGGTAGAGTTCGCCTACAACAATAGCTATCACTCGAGCATCGGAATGGCACCATACGAGGCTTTGTATGGTCGCCCGTGCAGGACACCCCTTCACTGGTTCGAGGTTGGATAGAGGTAGCTTTTGGGGCCAGAGTTAGTGCAGCAGTGTGCAGATACAGTCAGGCTGGTCAGGCAGAGGCTTCAGACAGCACAGAGCCGACAGAAGAGCTATGCAAACAGTCGCAGGAGACCGTTACAGTTCAGCGTTGGTGACCTTGTTTTATTACGGGGTCTCACCGACCAAGGGTGTTATGAGGTTTGGCAAGAAGGGAAAGCTCAGTCCCAGGTGCGTTGGGCCTTTCCCTATCTTAGAGAGGGTCGGCGAGGTGGTGTACAGGTTGACTCTTCCGGCAGAGTTGGCAGACGTGCACAGTGTTTTCCACGTTTCGCAGCTCAGAGAGTATGTCGCAGACCCTTCACACATGTTAGACTACTCACAGCTTGAGGTAGCGCCAGGCTTGTCAGTGCCAGAGTACCCAGTCAGAGTCATCGACCGTAGGGTGCAGTAGTTGCGTCGGAGGCAGATTCCACTGGTGAAGGTCATTTGGAAGAACCGCGTTGGTGGCGAGGCCACCTGGGAGCGCGAGGATGAGATGCAGGAACAGTTTCCCTATTTGTTTGATTGATTGGTATGTTACTTCTCCCTGTACTATTTTCCAGGTTAAGACCGAGTTGTTTTCATTTCGAGGATGAAATGTCTTAAGGAGGGTGGGATGTAAGACCCGACCCCCTTGGGCCCTTTGGCCCCATCCTCAAGGTCGTGACAGATGCCCCAGTCGCGACGTGGTCGCGCCAGATGCCCCAGTCGCTCTCAAGTCGGGTCGCGACAAACTCGGCCGTCGCTTTCTCGTTGCGACGGGGGTGGCCATCGCGTCTTTGTCGCGGCGTCTGACGGTGTCGCGACTGCTTTTCTTACAGACGTGAC
This sequence comes from Colocasia esculenta, assembly GCA_014218235.1. Lineage (NCBI taxonomy): Eukaryota > Viridiplantae > Streptophyta > Magnoliopsida > Alismatales > Araceae > Colocasia > Colocasia esculenta. The sequence continues at coordinate 79,778,597 of CM024755.1, read as the reverse complement.
CGATGTCCTTTCTGTCAGAACGGCTTTGTCGGGTGTCAGGCACGCGCAACGTTGACACGACCTGGTCAGCCGTCGCATTTGCTTTTCCGGTCTTCGAGGTTTGACCACCTTTTTGGGGTCGCACCGGGGGTTGCCATCGTGACATGGTCGCGACACCTAGGGGCATTGTGACACGCTAGTTGTCGCGCCGGGTCGGCCCGTTGCGTTCTGGGAGCCGTCGGTTTAAAACCGAATGCCGCGCCCCATTCTCCCCCTCACCCCTTTCTCTCCTTCTTCTTCCCCTCTCCTTCCCTCCGAGCTCTCTTGCAGTTCTCTCGTCCATTCTTCGTGCTCGAGGTGTTTGTGCTGAGGCGGTGTCGCCTTGGTCGTGCAGGGGCCGTGTTTGTGTTGCATGGAGCGAGAAGGAGGTGGTCATTCCTACGTGAAGGCCCCAACGGGTCGGCTCTACATGTGGAGGTAGGGACCCTTGATCCTCTCGTTCTAAGCATGCTCCCTTCCCCCTTTAGATCGTGTTTTCCCTGTGGTTTGGGGCTTGGGAGTGTGAGGAGTCCATGCTCGAGGTTGAGTGAGGTTTTCCTTCGAGTGTAGATTCATGTGAATCCATGTTTATGGAGCTCTAAGGGTTGTTTGGAGGGATTTACAATGTTCATACATGTTGCACATGCTCCCCTCCCCCTATGGAATGTTTATTTCATGTTTTTGGGGTGGTTCCCAGAGGGACTGCTCCGGAACCCCCCTCTGCTGAAGACGTGACCACTATAGAGGTCGCGATCTTGTCGAGACAGCCTGGCTGGTCGCGACATGATCGCGACGCTCTTGGGTATCGCGACCTGGTTGTGACGGCAAGGGCCGCCGTGATAGTGTCGCGGCAGGGAAGGGCATCGCAACAAGGTCGCAACGGCCCGATGCGTCGCGACTACAGCCGAGAGACAGGTTTTGGTCTTTGCCGTTTTCGCTTCTTTTACTATACCCGTGGCACCTGTGCTAGTTCCCTAGTACGGTCCTACACTAGTCATTCGTCCGGTGCTTGGCACTTGAGGGCTTATCCCGTGTGAGAGGTTGTTACCGTTGCCTGAGACCCCCGTCCTCAAAAGCCTATTGAGGGAGTATTCTGGGCTACAAGCGTGCTCGAGTTGGCAGCCCAGCAGGCGGACTATGGAGTTGAGGGGAAAATAGTTGTTAGGACAGTGGTGTTGAGACGTTTACAGAGCTCTCGTGATTGGTCTGGGACGCCGAGGATGGTAGGAGTTCTACCCGGCGCAGGCCAGCCAGTCCTGTTTCTCACTGCCTCGCTCCTTGTGGCCCCGGAACCACTTGGAGAGGCCAGGCGTGGGACCGTAGTCCGGCTAGACTACGGTGGTAATTGTTGTATACTTTGTGTTCTACCTCGCTCTAACGAGACGTGAGGGTCAGGACTTGGGTCGAGGGTAAGACGTCGGTGGGCGCACCTGACCTTTGACTAGTGGTAGTGCTTCCCGTAGCTAGTGTTACTTGTCCAGGCGGAGTCCCCTCTGTCTGTGTTTGCTAGCCTTGTGGTGGTCACGACGAACAGTCATACGAAGTTTCCGACCGTGTTGGATTTCCGTACCGCCCTAGTTGTAGCTTCGCTTCCGCACTTCCAGTTGTAGGTAGAAGATATAAACTGCTATTAATTATTTATTATATATATTCTTATGCCTGTTAGAGCCAGTAGGAGATTGGTAGTCCCTACTGAGCTTCTTTTGTGAAGCTCATCCCTTTCTTTTCCAGGTGAGACTTCTCAGCAGTGGCAGGGCGCACGCCGGGCGGACGAGACGGGGCGGTAGTGGAGGTCCCCGTAGCTAGCAGTGGTTCCCCTTTTTCAGTGTACGTCACCCTTGGGGTATGCCCCTAAGGGATCTATTTTTCCCCTGCCTCTTACTTGTACTAGCATGCGTGTGTTGGGATTGTACTTAGAGCGGTACGTAGCGGTCTCGCTCTCTTTTCTGTTTCCGCTTGTACGCTTCTACTTTAGCAGTTGATGTTTACTTCTGTTACATATCCTGTTAGATATATATTATAGCCCTTCCGGGTCTCCAGATCCGTGGGCGGCGACCGCGAAAATCGAGTCCTCGGCGTGGGCCGAGGGTCGAGTTCTCGGGGGTCGTTACATGTCTCAAGGACTAGATGTAGGAGGCTAAAGTGACTCAATTCCAATTTAGGATAAATCTATGTGCCTATTTGTGTGATTATTTATTTCGCATATGCACTTTTGATTAACCACTATTAACTCCGATTTAGACGCATTCACCCCGCCGTCTTGGTCTCCATAGCATGACCAACACTCTTAAGATTTTTAATCAAAGGTGGGTAGCCATGGCTCTTGTGGAGGAGTTCAAGCATCATCTTTCTATCTTTCTACAACCTAAGAAAAGCCCTACTGAGGTGTTTCTTTCCTTCTCTTCCACTTTCTTCTTCTCTCTATCATTCTCTCTCTATGTTTGTGTGTCTCTCTTCATCCAAACAATTTAGGAATAATCCCCGTTTCAAGGTGAAAAGCGAGGTCTTCTATGGGAGGTGCCTTTAGAAAAGTTGATCCACTCTTCCCCAAGTTCATTCTTGAACTGAAAGCATGTCTATCACTAGTCCCTACTCATAGTTGTGCCAGATTATCCTCGACCTTCTCTCTCTAATTGTTTTCTTGACAATCTGTTGAAAATTATGATTTAATGGAAGATAGAACCATCTTCAGAGAAAGGCTTCTTCAAGGGATTCGTTCTACTCCTAATTGTCATCCTCTAATATGAAGTACTCTGATCAAGACTCACTAAAACACTCAATTATTCTCCCAACTATCTTTTCTCATGTACGCATAATAGATAGGCTATTCTTCTGTTCTTTCACTCATCTCACATGACGCATATACCTATTTTTACACTCAAAGATGGGTTAAAACCCAGCCTTCCTAGTAAGACACCCTCCAATTTCATGTTCCAAACCTTTGAGAGACAGTAGCTTCACTTGTTTGAAGTGTTGGAGATGTGTACCTGATGCGGAAGTCATCCCACGTGCGAGGAGGAAGACGATGCCGGAAGACGATGTGCACAGACGCCGGGAAGAGAGACGTGTAACCCGCTGCACTCTCCATCTGGTTTCCTCTCTCTATATGTCTATAGTCTGTGTGACCTGGTAAGGAGTCTCACATATATTTATAGAGAGGAGAGACCAGTCCTAATAGACCTGAGCAGGATCCTACCCATAACAGGATCCTAATGGGCACTTAATGGGTTAAACCCAATAACATGTTCCTTTAACTGGACCTCATGGTGTGTCATATGATGTGTAGCCTAGGACAGTGGACCACTATATCGAGTAAACCCCAACATTCTCCCACTTGGTCCAACTTGTCACAAGTACATCAAATCTTCTTTTGAAAACATACATATAATATAGACTGATATAGTTTTAAAAGGACTCTTGAAGATTTGATGTCTTAGGCATGCACCTGAAGGGAAAAACATGGTACATGAGTGCATGATTAAAACAAAAACCACACACCATTCCAATTAATGGAACCTAAAGAGTTCAAATATAGTAAATCAAATGACAGGGGTCATGGCGGTAAATGCATTCAAAACACACACCACCTTCCATGTACCATAATTGCACCAACTCACTACAACTGAGCATCAAATTTTTTTTTTTTTTTAAGGAATGCAACAGGATCAGCACCGGTTGAGTGCATTCCACCCCAGCAGAGTAGAATGTAATCACTCCTCCATGCGACACCTGCTACAAATAATTTTATAAATATGAAGAGGAAAGATACAAGGTCTACGGGGCATACCCCTGAAAGCTACAAGAGGAGAATCAAAATCTGAAGTTCACAAGGCCCAAACGATTCCCAACAAGGGCAGGAAAACAAGCCCGAGGGAGCTGGGAAGAAGAAGAAAAGACCCTGTTACAATGGGCATTACAAGCAAAGGTGGCCAAAGCATCCGCCACTTGGTTTGCTTCCCTGTAAACATGATAGACTCGAACTCTATTCAGCTGAACAAAATCAGAGATAAACCTCCACCACCTATAACACGACTAGGATGGAGCACGACCCGTCCGAAGGGAATTAATGAATCCGAGCAGATCTGATCAACCGGGAAACCTCTTTCCACTGCCAATTGCAGGCCATCACACATGGCTCTAACTTCTACTAGAAGACTATTACCATTACCATAGAAGTGCGAGAAAGCAAGAACAATAGACCCCACAGCATTTCTAACAACACCAACACTGCCACAAAGCCCTGGATTTCCTTTAGATGCACCATCAACATTAATAAGGAAACCACGTAATGGAGGGATCCATCTGAATTGCTTGCAAAGCTTGACATAAGGCTGAACAACAAAACCCATCTCCCTGATCACTGTCATTTCCTGAGGCGTGGCGGCCTCCTTGAAAACCATGGAGTGTAAAGCAGTAGTAACGAGCCCATGAATACTTTGTCTTAGATAATTTGCTGAGTAACCAGCCTGTTCAAACTTCATTTTGCATCTAGCTTTCCAAATCTCCCAGGTAATGAGCATAGAGCAGTAGATGGAAATGAGACCATGCGGGTTGTTAGTACTGCTCACCTTAATAATGTCCGACAGACATAAAGAAATATTCATATGATGGTCACCACTTAAGCATGCATTCTGCCAATCCATAGCCAACATGTATACACAAATAAATGGAATAGGCAGAAAACAATAGAAGAATCATGACATTGATGTGATCACAAATAACAACATAATGTCAACGGAAAGTGTCATAACATATCGAGAGAGCTTACAAGACCCATCCGAATCACATGACTACAAAAGACACTAGCAGGTAGTCCTTTAGTGAGAGGGTCAGCAACCATAAGATCTGTCCCAATATGTTCTATACACACTTCATGATTCCTCACTCTGTCTCCAAGAGAAAAATACCTTATATCCAAGGCTCTACCACCCTTGGATGCTTTACTATTTTTAGAGAAGAAAACTGTAGCAGAATTGTCACAATAAATTGTGATAGGCCTGGAGATGAAATCTATAAACGGTAGACCTGTGAGCAAATTCTGCAACTGAATGGCCTGACCACTAGTCTCAAAACAAGCAATAAACTCAGCTGCCATAGTGGAAGTCACTGTAACACTCTGCTTTTCGCTGCACCAGGTAATGGCTCTCGCTGCCAAGAGGAACACATAATCCGACGTGGACTTCCTCATGTCAAGGCAACCACCAAAATCAACATCAGAATATGCAATGACCTCCAGCTGATCTGACCTTCTATATGTGAGCATATAATTCATTGTGCCTTTCAAATAACGCATGAGTTTCTTGGTAGCCTTCCAGTGATCTATGCCTGGGTCACTCTGGTATCTACTGAGCATACCCACAGTAAAAGCTATATCTGGACGTGTACAAGTCTGAAGGTACATCAGGCTCCCAACAGCTGAAGCATAAGGAATATATTCCATTTGCTTCCTTTCTAAGTCATTCTTGGGACACTATAATTTACTGAATTTATCACCTTTAACAATGGGTACCTTATCGGGTGCGCAGGATTGTATGTTAAATCTTTCTAAAACTTTTAAGATATAAGCCTTTAGGAAAGACCTAAAGTTCCTGATGGTCTATCCCTAGTTATTGAGCTTCACCTAAATCTTTCACCTCAAAGTTTTCATAAAGAAAAGCCTTTGTTTCATGTAAAAAACCAAGATCACTACTGGCAAGTAATATGTCATCTCCATACGAAAGCAAGATAATGAACTTACTCCCACTGACCTTTAGGTATAAACATTCATCAATAATGTTTTCCTTAAACCCAGAGGACAGTATGATCTCACTAAACTTAATGAACCATTGACGGGAGGCTTGCTTAAGTTCATAGATGGATTTCTTTAATTTGCATACCAAGCACTCTTTCCCTTCAACATGAAACTCGTGAGGTTGTTCCATATACACTACTTTATCTAGGTCCCTATTAAGAAATGTCGTCTCCACATCCATTTGGTGCAACTCTAAATCAAAATGAGCCACCAAGGCCATGACTATCCTGAATGAGAGCTTTTTAGAAACAAGAGAGAAAGTCTCATCATAGTTAATACATTCCCTTTGAGTGAAACCCTTAGCCACCAATCTGGCCTTATATCGCTCAACTTTACTTTTAGAGTCCACTTTAGTTTTGAATACCCATTTGCATCCAATAAGTTTGGACCCTTTTGGTAAGTTGACGAGTTCCCAGACTTGATTTTTAGCCATTAAGTCAAGCTATTCCTTCATGGCTTCAAATCAATAGGTGGATTTTTCACTCTCCATGGCTTGTGAAAACGTCACTGGATCATCAATATCACCCCTGTCTAAACCATCTTTCTGTAGGTACACCAGAAACTCATTAGATATGGAAGGTTTCTTAACTCTCTGAGATTGACGTATTGTTGGCCCCTGATCCACCTGAGGAGGTGGTTGGTCAACATGTGCGATGTCTACTGGTTGTGAGGTGATATCCCACGAATGCGTCGTTAAACACGTAACTAACAATCTCAAAATTATCGGCCTACACTAAATATTTTGACAATAGTTAAGTGGTGAGAGCCGAGTCGAATCCACGGAGAACTAGATTTTAGAATTGAAAATCTTGGGTTTTTATTTATGAAAATAATGTGATGATAATAAACTAAATTTTAAATTAAAGAGAAAGATAGAGAGAGATAAGATAAACTAATTATTTAATTAGACTAACTGAATCTAAATTAAGTAAACATTAAAAGAAAGTGATAGAGAGAAGGAGAGAGTAGAAAGAGAGAGAACAAATTAACAAACAATAACTAACATTATTACATGAATGTGAGAGTCTAACACAATACCAAGAAAATAAACAAAAATAATAATAACCTAGTGAGAAATAGAACACAAGAGAGAGAGAGAGAGAGAGAGAGAGAGAGAGAGAGAGAGAGAGAGAGAGAGAGAGAGAAGTAGAGAGACGGGAAGAGAGAGAGCGAGAGAGAGACGAAAGAGAGAGGAGAGAGATGATAGAAGAGAGAGAAACGAGAGGGATAGGAGAGAGAAGAGAGAAAATAGAGAGAAGAGAGAGAGAGCGCGTGAGATAGAGGAGAGAGGAGAGAGCAGAGAGAGAGGAGCTGCGCCTCTCTACGTGCATGCATGCATGTAGAGAGGAGAGGAAGGGCGTGCTCGGCTGTGCGGGCTGGGCGGCGTGGCCTGCGACAGGGGTCCGCCCGCGGGCGGGCGCGGCAGGCGGGCCCGGCGCAGGCGAGCGCGTGGAGGTGGCAGGGCGCGTGGAGGCGGCACGCAGTGCGCGGCAGGCAAGCGGCGCTGGTAGGCGGGGGCTCGCGCGGGCGCGACAGGGGGCGCGCGCGGGCGCAGGCGGGCAGGGCGCCTGGTGCGCAGGCGGGCAGCCAGGCGGCGCGCGGGCAGGGCGCCTGGAGCTGCTGCTTCTGTGTGTCCGAGAAGAGAGAGAAAAGAGAAGGAGAAGAGAGGATGAAAGGGATCGAAGGAGAGAGAGATCGCAGGAGGGAGAGAGATAGAAGTGGGAAGAGGGAATAACCCGAGAGAGAGAGAGGGGGGAAGCTTATAAAATGGTAGAGAAAGAGAGGAAGGGGGAGAGAATAAAGGAAAGAGATTTTTGGAAAATAGGAGAGGAGATTTTTAAAATGAGAAAGTGTTTTTGAAAAGAAAGAGAGAGAGGGAATATTAAAAAATATAGAATCTCTCATTATTCTCTCTTGATCCAATCAAATTTATTGGCCCATTTGACACTTCATTTCTTGGCCCATTAATCCTGCAATCACAACACAACAGTGATTTGATCAATTTCCGCATTTGTAATGAAATGATAACAGAACTTATGAAATTATCAATTATTTGTCAATCAAATGGCATGATTATTCATAACAATTATGCAATTATCATGGGGCCACTTGAAGTGGACCAATAGTAACTTCTTGTTCCCCAACAATGTCATTCTAAGGAATGAACATGGGAACAAAGTTGTCAGTTGCTACAAGGTATTTTAGCCTGATCCTATAACTCCTCAAAAGAAATCTCTCGAGAAGGTCCACTCCCACTGACTCCACCATCCTCAAGAAATCTTGCCTTATCTGTCTCTATAATGATCGGGACATATGAAGGATAATATGTCACGTCCTATTCATATTCTATTCTGGAGGCGACAGAAAGATCGAGTTAATACAACTAGGGACGGTCTTGCATATACGTAGAAGGTTGCAGCGGAATAATATGTTACATGTGCTGATAGCTTATTATTTTTTTTTTTTGGTAGAAGACCACAGGATCGGCGAACCAGCTAAGTGCACTACTCCCCAGAGGGGAATAATGTGCTCACTCCCCTGGTGCGAATCACTGTGCTAGAATATATATATAAGAAAGAAAGTGATGATACAAATCCATCGGGGCATACCCCTCGGGCCTGGGTTGTATTAACTCAGATGAGTCTGACTCGCCAAGGGATTGTGCTAATTTAAGGATCACTCGGCACACATCCCTTGGCGAGTCAGACTCATCTGAGATGCCTGAAAGGAAAGTAGGATTTATGAGCAATTATGCCCAGTAGGAAATTGCCATTTATAATATTAGTAAGTCGGGCAGTAGTAGGAAAAGAATAATAAGTACAACTGTTTATAAGAGGATGCAACAAAGATATTGAAGTACAGTTCGATGAAGATATCATAAAAGAATTTGCTCGGAACTAAATAGTAAAAAATTCATGCCATAATACCATTCATGGAAATGTAGACTAAATTTAGTAGTAGGTGGTGTTATGCCAAACACCCAGTAGATCCATTCTCGATGTGTACAATTTAAATTGACCGATTTAGTGGCTGAGTTTGGGTGCTCCTCCCAGGACTGGATCGGCCTCATTGCATAGGCATTTGTCCAGTAGAGTCCAAAGACCCAAGGTGTCATCATTTCCATTTGATCAGTCTTTTAATATAGTTCGTGCAGATCTCGAGGTAACATTAATATTAGAGCAAATTCAATGTGAGAGTACAGTGATAGCAAGCCAAAGTAAGGCTAGCTAGTTAGGTTGGTCCAAGTCTAAATAATATAAAGCTATATAAGAAATCTGGGAAAGAAACAAGTTGGAACCACATGTATAAGTGAAATCCATGTTTTAAAGAGGAAATCGATGTTGGGAGTTGATGTTTAAGTGAAATCCATGTTTTAAAGAGGGAATCGATGTTGGGAGTTGATGTTTAAGTAAAATCCGTGTTTTAAAGAGGGAATCGATGTTTGAGTGAAATCCATGTTTTAAAGAGGGAATCGATGTTGGGAATCGATGTTTGAATGAAGTACATGTTTTAAAGAAGGAATTGATGTTGGGAATCGATGTTTGAGTGAAATCCATGTTTTAAAGAGGGAATCAATGTTTAAGTGAAATCCATGTTTTAAAGAGGGAATCGATGTTTGAGTGAAATCCATGTTTTAAAGAGGGAACGATGTTGGGAATCGATGTTTGAGTGAACTCCATATTTTAAAGAGGGAATCGATGTTTGAGTGAAATCCATGTTTTAAAGAGGGAATCGATGTTGGGAATCGATGTTTGAGTGAAATCCATGTTTTAAAGAGGGAATCGATGTTGGGAATCGATGTTTACTCTAAAAATAATCGAGGTGCCATAATATCCTGCATTTACGAGTAAAACATGGTAAAATATATTCTGTGGGTTGATAAAATATAAGGTAAATGACAAGATTCTCTCTAATATTAATAAGTCCCTAGAGCAGTGATGTTTGGGAAATAACAATTTGAAAGGGAGAAGAGGGAACGAGATTTCCTATCTTGTTCTAGAAAAAGTTAAGGTTTAAGTGAAAGTAACAGGTTGTTCCCAGAAGAGGTTGATTTCTTTCGTTGTTCAAGAAGAGGTTAAGGTTTAAGTGAAAGTAACAGGTGGTTTCCAGAAGAGGTTGATTTCTTTCATTGTTCCAGAAGAGGTTGAGGTTTAAGTGAAAGTAACAGGTGGTTTCTAGAAGAGGTTGATTTCTTTCGTTGTTCCAGAAGTGGTGGAGGTTTAAGTGAAAGTAACATGTGGTTTTCAGAAGAGGTCGAGGTTTAAGTGAAGGGATTTCCTATTATCAAGTGTTTAGATAATGAAGCTTTCCTACCTTGGTTAGAAGGGAAAATAGAGCTTCTGGAGATCGTCTTACAGCTAACAGTGTCTCCCTTACTTCTTCCTTGGCTTTAGTGGGAGCAGCAGGAGCAACAGAGTACTCATATCAGCAGCAGATAAAGCAGAAGCAGCAGAGCAGTAGCAGCAGCAGTAGATAGAGCAGTCGCAATCAGTAGGTGCGGGAGGATAAGATTTACTGGGGGATAAGGATTACTGGGGTTAGAGTTTATCTAAAAAGGTATATATAGAGTTTATCTTCCAAGGGGATGGAGGTGTGCGTGAAAACGTGGCTACTGGGGGTTTGATCGCTGGGAAGATTTTACTGGGATTAACCACATAGGTGGAGATCAATACATAACCCATGTTACGTAGGGTGAACAGTGATTACCCTACATAATCACTATGCCATAATTCATATATATATATATATAATTCCCATAAATGACTTTTAATGTAATATACTTATCCTTTAATCCTTTTCTATCCACATAATTTTATTTATTTCGGTTATTAATTTTTATGTGCTCTCATGTGTGCCTATTTAAGGATTATTTTAGCCATGGTAGTGTGTACAATAATTAAACTAATTGGAATGTCATCATACATTAATACCCAAATGGCCATTTGTTTTCATAAATAAAAATCAAGGTGTTACATCTCTCCCCCACTCGAAAAGAATTTGGCCCTCCAAATTCAACTAGTATCAACTTCTAACTTGCAAATAACTCTGGATATTTGCTCTTAATAGCATCTTCAAATTCCCATGTTGCTTCTTCTTGACCTCGCCGACTCCACTGAACTTTTACGAATGGCACTTTCTTATTCTGAAGTTGCTTGATTTTTTGGTCGAGGATCTGAACTGGCTTTTCTTCGTATGACAAGTTACTCTCCACATTTAGATCTTCATATTCAATGACATGGGATGGATCATATACATATTTCCGCAACATAGATACATGAAAAATATCATGTACGTTGGATAACTGAGGGGGTAGAGCAAGCTGATAAGTCACTACTCTAGTTCTCCTTATGATTTCAAATGGTCCAATATAGCGCGGACTAAGCTTGCCTTTAACTCCGAATCTACGGATTCCTCTTCGAGGTGATACTTTTAGAAAAACATGCTCTCCTTGCTGGAATTCTAGTTCTCTTCTTCGTTGATCGACGTAACTTTTATGGTGATCCTAGGCAGCCTTCATCCTTCCCTGGACTATCTTTACGTTTTCTGATGTCTCTTGAATCATTTCTGGCCCCAGAATTTGTAGTTCATCCAGCTCTATCCAACAGATGGGTGATCTACATTGCCTACGATATAGAGCCTCAAAAGGTGCCATCTGAATGGTGCTCTAGTAGCTGTTGTTGTAAGCAAACTTCATGATTGGTAAGTGATTATTCCAATCCTTTCCGAATTCCAGTGCACAAGCTCGGCACATGTCTTCCACCACTTGATTTAACCTGTCAGTTTGTCCATCCGTTTGGGGATGAGAAGATGTACTAAATTTCAATTTGGTCCCAAAGCTTCATGTAGTTCCTTCCAGAAATGTGAAGTGAACCTTGCATCACGATCAAAAATAATGTCTTTTGGAATTCCATGTAATCGAACGATCTCCTTCAAATACAATGCTGCCAGGACATTAACAGAACATTTGCACTTTACAGCCAGAAAGTGAGCTGATTTGGTGAGTCGATCGATTATTACCCATATTGCATCATATCCTCCACGAGTCTTGGGCAATCCTGTAATAAAATCCATGCCCACGCTGTCCCATTTCCACTCAGGTACCTCCAGAGGCTTTAATTTTCCTGTCGATTTTTGGTGTTCAGCCTTAATCATTTGGCAGGTCGGACACTTTGCTATGAAACTTGCAATGTCTTTCTTCATGTTGCACCACCAGAAGTTTTTCATGAGATCTTGGTACATCTTGACAGTTCCAGGGTGGATAGTATAATAAGTTCGGTGTGCTTCCTCCAGTATTTGCCTTTTGATCTCTGAATCATCTAGCACACACAATCTTGACCTAAATCGAAGGTTCCCTTGAGTGTCAACACAAAAATCTGGTTTAGAATTCAAGTTCTCCCTGAATTCAATCAATGCGGGATCATTGTCTTGTTGTGTTCTGATTTGCATCAAAAGGTCCAATTGGACTATGAGATTTACTATCATGACCTTATCTTCCTGTGGTTTGGCTTCTAGATTTAGTGTAGAGAATTCCTCCAAAAGCCTCCATTCTTTAATCATTAAACATGCCATCTGAGCCACAGGGTTTCTACTGAGAGCATCTGCAACAGTGTTGCCCTTTCCTGGGTGGTATTCAATTTTAAAGTTATAATCCTTGACGAATTCCAACCATCGTCTTTGCCTCATGTTCAATTCTTTTTGTGAAAATAGATACTTCAGACTTTGGTGATCGGAATATACAATGAATTGACTGCCGTAAAGATAATGCCACCACAGCTTCAGAGAAAAAATTACTGCAGCAAGTTCCAAATCGTGAACTGGATAGTTGCTTTCATGGTTTCTCAATTGTCTGGATGCATAGGCAACAACTTTTCCTTCCTGCATTAGAACACATCCCAACCCTATGGTTGAAGCATCAGTGTATACTTCAAAGCTTTTTCCAATTACGGGTAAGGTTAGGACTGATGCAGAGGTTAGACATTCCTTCAACTTCTGGAAGGCATGCTCTCAATCATTGCTCCATACAAAGGGCACATTCTTCCGAGTTAGCTGGGTAAGTGGTGCACCAATTTTTGAGAAATTTTTGACAAATCAACGGTAATAACTAGCCATACCCAGAAAACTTCGGATATCAGTAAGAGTTCGAGGTTGTTCCCAATGCTGGATGGCTTCAATCTTAGAAGAGTCTACCACCAAACCATCTTTAGAAATAACATGACCCAGAAATGTCACTTGCTTCATCCAGAACTCACACTTACTAAACTTGACATATAACATATGATCCTTTAATAATTGTAAGGCAATCTGTAAGTGTACCTCATGCTCCTTCACACTTTTTGAATAAACCAAGATATCATCAATAAATACAATAACAAATTGATCCAAGTGAGTTCGGAAAATATCATTCATTAACCGCATGAATGCAGCAGGGGCATTGGTCATTCGAATGGCATCACAATAAATTCATAATGCCTATACCTACTACGAAAAGCCGTTTTGTGGATATCTTCATCATGAATTCTCAATTGGTGATAACCAGACCTGAGATCAATTTTTGAGAAACATTGAGCTCCTGACAACTGATCAAATAAATCATCAATTCGGGGAAGTGGATATTTATTCTTGATTGTGAGCTGGTTCAGTTGTCGATAGTCAATACACAATCGTAAAGTTCCATCTTTCTTCTTGACAAATAAGACTGGAGCACCCCAAGGAGATGTACTGGGTCTGATAAATCCTTTATCAATCAATTCCATGAGCTGCCTCTTTAACTCCTTTAATTCTTCTACAGACATTCTATATGGTGCTCGAGAAACTGGCGTGGCTCCAAGAATTAATTCAATGGTGAAATTTACTTCCCTACTAGGAGGTAAACTAGGCAATTCTTCAGAAAATATGTTAGAAAAATCTCGAACTATGGGATCATGTTCCAAACTTGAGACATTATGTTTTATCAGTATTACTGATGATAAGTAACCTGACATCCACTCTTCACCAGCTTATATGCTTTAACTACCTATATGAGTGGTATTCCTTGAGCACGGGGATTCTTAAAGCTTACAGGTGGGATTTCCTTATTCATAAATGTTATTTGTCTAGCATGGCATTCCACTTGAACATGATGTTTGGATAGCTAATTAGCTCCCAGGATAACATCATATTCCCACATATCCAAACAAATTAAGTCTCCAAGAAAGTTGTATCCCTCAATCATTATGTCACTATCTGGACAGTAGCAGCTAAGTTCTTTTCTTTTACTAAGGGGCGTAGCAACCTCTAATTTTTCCAATAGTGGGAATAGATGTTCTTCAAAGGATTTAGCAAATGTTCGACTCACAAAAGAATGTGTTGCTCCTAAATCAAATAAAGCATAGGCAGGTTTTGAGTTCACAGAAATTGTACCGTCCACAAGACCGCCTTCCTCTTGTGGTTCGGATTCCACTCCTTGAATAGCTTGCAGTCTTCCTTGCTTAGGCCTGGGATTCTATGGAGAAGATACCTTACGCAAGAGAGGGAAGTTGGGGAGTCGGTGTTGATTACTACCACAACGCAAACAAGCTCCTAGCTTCCTCCAGCAATTTTCTTCTTTATGCCCACAGAGGTGGCAATAATGACAAGCGTCCTTAATTTCAGTCGCAATCTTTCCTGCCTTCTTGGTCGGTTGTTGAGGCCTAGATGCATTTCCTACCTCATACTTCCTTTTACGTCCTCCCGTGGTATTGTCACGTCCCGACATTTAATATAACTATAAATTCCGAAACGTGAACGCATGAGGAATCAAGAGTAAACTTTGAACTATTTGAGCAGAAGAATGCTCAGACTTTACTAAATAAAAATAATTATTCATTGACAGTCTGCAGGTATTACATGACTCTCCATTTACAATTCAAACTTAAATGTCATAAAGGTTGGTCTCTCAGCCCATAAATCCTGATGTCCCGCCTTCTAGAACCATAGATACCTGAAAGAAATAGGATTTGGTGAGCTAACCCAGTAGGATTCAAATTCTCAAATAAAAAGGATTAGGCTATATGATGATCAAGGAAAAGACTAGAATGATATTACAGAAGGACAAGTAAGCATCTTATCATGGCAGTGAAATTGGAACAGTGTTACTGTAATGCAACATGCTCAGGAATTCACAGTGAATCTCATAATTTGGCTCATATATATGTTCACATAGGACATGTAACGTGATGACCATAATCAGACAGTATTTGATGCTATACCAAACATCCAGTTGCCCTTTATCATTTCATATGGTTAGAAAATGAATTCGGGTGCTTCCCAGGACTGTACCAGCCCTATTTTCCAAACAGTCAGTTGCCCTTTATCATTCCGTAAGGTCAGAAAATGAATTCGGGTGCTCCTCCCAGGACTGGACCAGCCCTATTTGCAAAGGCATATCAGTCAGGTGGGGTCCAAGGACCCAATAAATGTCATCATCATCAGTTAATCACATCTCACATGGTGTTCATGCATTTGAACTCTCAAGACATCAAGTTATATGAACTCAGTTATCGAACATAGGAGAATGGACTCAACGGAGTACCATTCGTAGTTGACAACTTCAAGAATATTTCAAGGGCGAGTAAGGTATCTCAAATGGGTATTCTTTACAGTAGAATGACAGAAAATACCCAAGTAATTAAGGGGGTAACTTGCTAGGCTATTAGGATAAACTTTTAGCAAGGACTCATACACGAAAAAGTGCAGAAATTTGAATCAGGGTCGTAGCTGTCAACAGCCAGGAAGGGGCTGTCGACAGATTGCAGCAGACAGAGCTCCGCTTTTGCTGGTCTGTGTCCATATGTCGACAGCAACAAGATGGCTGTCGGCAGCTGCACAGAGTCCCAGTTATTCCAGAGTTCAGGAAGGCTGGCCTGTCAACAGCCATGAGCTGCCTGTCGACAGCCGCCTGTTCCTCACTCAAAAGAGACTTTGAATTCACCTTAAACACTCTAACCATGGAACCTATGAATCAAGGCATGATTTATATCAAATGGAAGAATGTAATTGTATTTCTCACAGTGGTTTATAAGCTAAACATACGAGATGAAATAAGAGATCTACAATTCAAACTTGTCTAGCTAGAAGCTAACATAGTGTAGTACTGAAAGCATGGTTTGATAGCAATGGATTATTGGAAAATTCCTACATGATGGACACCAAACCACAAGGTGTTTCATGAATCTAAATCAAGACTTGAAGTATCAATCATCTAAACCGAAGTCTTCATACTATTCTAAAGATGATTGAGACTTCTACAAACTCTATAGCATGTACAAGGATCAAGGGCGGAAGAAGAGGATAGGAGTTAGTTTCTAAAATGGAACAAGGTTGTTCCTCTTCCAACAAGAGTATTTCTATCATGACTGGAAGAAAATAGAAGAACCACAGGTATAGCCTTTTGTCCTCTCATCAAGAACTTCTTGTCAGGTATGGAGGACAGATTTGAATCAGAGGGAGATGAATCCTACACATGAATATCTAGGAACCTACTACAACATGATACTGGAAGGAAATCCTTTCCAACAGGGATTATGTGAACTCAAAGAGTAGCTTCTATAGCAACTCAAAACATACATATAGTGCTAGAGGTGTTCATGACACTAGAGCATAAGTTTGGACATCCAAACAGTAGGTTCTAAAGCATGTCCAAGAACATGAGTTAGAGAAGAAGGAAAGAGGTTCGAATCCTACCTAATTTGAAGAAGAGGAAGTCTCTTCTCTGATGGTTTCTCAACTGGAAGAAGGATGTTGACGTCAAAAGTGCAAACACTATATCCTCCTTCATCTGCTACTTGTTGCACCTTCAGCGCAAGCGATGGAAACAGCAACCCACGCAGCAGCAGCAGCTCCTCACAACCCAGCAACAACTTGAACAAGAACAAGGGTGCAAGAGGGAAGCTCAGTAGCTCCAACTACACCTCAACTGTGAAGCCTTGTACGCACAGCAGCAGCACCACAGGAGAGGAGAAGAGTTTTGGAAAGATGGGTTCGTAACATGATGGGGGGGTATTTATAACCCAAGGGTCTGTCCATGCACAGCAACACGTCAGCGGCAAATGTGTCATGGTAAAAACCATTTGGTTTTTACCACAACACGTAGCACATGCAATCCCCCTCTTGGTTACACGCAGGTAGCTTAGGTGTTGGCTTAACCCCTTGGTACGGTGGCCTCCCCAAAGCCTTACACGTAGGCACCCAAAAAATCCCAGAAAAGCCTCACCGTAATTGGACCATAATTCGGTTGGCCCAATAATCCACCTTTTTATGTATTCAAACGAAGTTCGTTTGTGATAAAATTTCAACCATAGACTAATATGATGGTTTTACAAATTATGGTGATTTTAGTTCAATTTTTAGAATTTATTTTACACTGGGTGAAAAATTGCCCGAAAAATAGTTGCGTCGGCTTAATCTGGTAATCCATACGTCAACAAATCCGGATATTTACATTTCTGATACCACCTTATGTTTTTGGAAATTATGGTGTTCTCGAATTTTAATTTCGTTATAGTTTTTCGGTGTCATCCTGTGGGAGCGCGCACGTCCGAGTACGACACTGGGGTAACGTTCATTAATGTTAAACATTCCCAAATATCACTTGTTTCAATCTAAGAATAATGGTTAAGTCCAATAACCTTATTATTCATGTTTTTCAACAATTAAAAATTTTTCGGGTTGTTACAGGTATAGCCTCCATTGGTTTTCCCTGAAATCCTTTCTGCCATTTCAGTGGCGGCTTCAAGAGCTAAGGCTCTCTTAACCATCTCGGAATAAGTGGTAATCAAGTGAGAGGCCAATTGAGGGATCAAGGTCGAACGTAAACCATTCAGGAACCTTTTTGCTTTCAATTTTTCTGTGGCAATCATGTGAGGGGCGTACCTTGATAATCGAGCAAACTGTGCCTCATACTCAGCTATCGATAAACCTCGCTGTTTTAAATTAATGAATTACATTACTTTCCTTTCTTGGACTACCTCCGAGAAATACTGTTCGTTGAATAATTCAACAAACTCCTCCCAAGACAGTTGATCAGCATCTCCTACTGTAGTTTCCATGGTTTCCCACCAGGCTCGGGCATCTCTGTCTAATTGAAATGTAGCCAAACAGACTTTGTCCTCTTCCTGGTACCTGATAGCTTTAAAAATTTTGGTAATCTCCTTCACCCAATTTTCAGCCTCATCTGGGTCAGTACTTTCGGAGAAATGAGGGGGACTTAGACTACGAAACTCCTTCAGGGTATTGGTTCCATTGTGCGAGTTGTTCTGGGCTACTATTTTTAATGCTCGCGTTATGCCCTGAACTATATTCTCTATTCTCTTCCATACTTCACCTCTTCCGTCCATGGTTAATTTGAAAAATAATCTGAGATGTTCAAAATGTCACAGTTAATATTACACACATGACCATAAGTTGACATATTTATATATTCTATTTGTACATGCCTTCCACTAGTAGGACAACATTTACATAAGTTCAAAAGGAAAAAGAAAGCCTCCCTCCACAATATCTTAACATCCTTTTTTTTTTTTTACAAAAGTCAGCTATCTACAATAAGGTATTGTCATGCAAGAGGGGCACAAAAGGGTGAGTCCTAAGCTTCATCTCACACTACTGGTGGGTAGTGGATCCTGAAGACTGGTCCTGAGCATCATTTTGGTTGAAGTATAGCTCCCTGGCGGCTTCGGTCATAGCATCCCAATATACTTCTACTTGGTGTAATAACAAGTCTTGGCCATCCTTTAAATGGTCTAGATTGTTCATGACTGTACTCATAGTGGCTAGCGATGCAGAAGGGTTTCCTGCCATGAACGCAACACCAGTTAAATTTAACACTTCTTCCGTAATCCTTAGGTGGGCTTCACGTTGGGCTTGGGCGTAAAGCTCAATGTCCTGACGTAATAATTCCATAGCTAGTAGCAATCGATCGCGTGCATTGGGCTGCATTCTGTTACAATTAGCAGGTCAATTTATAAAAATGAAATAATTTCAACTATTTCTAATGATAATTTCCCAATTTTCTACCCATCTCACAGGTTGTTTCCAGGGTTAGCGGAACTTCTCTTTGATACCAAGAAATAGCTGTCATGTCCTACTTAAATACTATTTCCGGAGGCGACAGAAAGATCGAGTTTAATACAACTAGGGATGGTCTTGCATATACGTAGAAGGTTGCAGCGGAATAATATGTACATTTTTTTTTTTTTTTGGTAAAAGACACAGGATCGGCGAACCAGCTAAGTGCACTACTCCCCAGAGGGGAATAGTGTGCTCACTCCCTGGTGCGAATCACTGTGCTAGAATATATATATAAGAAAGAAAGTGATGATACAAATCCATCGGGGCATACCCCTGCCACACAGTCCGTACAAAGTCAATGAAACCCAAAACAAAACCCACCCAATACAAAGAAGTAAACCACCCAACAAATACATCAATGCCGGCGAAAACTAGGCAAACCAGCCTTGTCAACTAAGATAGCCCCACGAGCAGGACGTGGCAAAGAACTCAAATCACTGAAAACCGAACTAGATGTGGTAGAGCAAGCATGATTAGCCAAGGAGTCCGCCGCCTGGTTACCCTCCCGAAAGATGTGCTTGAACTGTGGCTGCATCAAATGTACCATGTGGAGAAGCCCACGCCACCAGGGAAAGACCGCCCAGTGGGGGAATCGGCCAGACCCAATAGCCTGAAGGGTGGTAAGAGAATCCGAATATAGAACCGAGATATGAATCCTACGCCTCAAAGCCAACCGAAGACCATCATAAACAGCACGAACCTCAGCAACAGTACTGCTGCCCAGACCATAATAAATAGCAAACCCACATATGAAACTGCCATGCACGTCTCGAATACAACCCCCACCTCCACAGATACCCGGATTGCCTTTAGAAGCACCATCAACATTCAAACAATAGCTTTGAATAGGAGGGATCCATCTCACCTGAACGGGCATTTTAGTAGTAATCAGAACATTGAAATCATATAACTAGAGGGTGGCGGCCTGGGAATAGGAGAGAGACCCAGAGAACTTGGCCAACGCCATGATGGAACGGGCAGCCGCCAAAGTAGATGTTTTGATAGAGGTGACAGAAGGAAGGACACCCTCCATCTGAGCACGACACCTGGACTTCCAAAGTTCCCAGAGCATAAGAATAGATGTAAATAATCCAGCAGAGTGTAATGGCGAACTCATAGAAGATCCAGATAAGATACTCCATAACCTGATCGAAATACAAGCACTCCAGTTCATGTTGGCGCAGAGAAGGGGGGCTACCCAAGACCATAAATCCTTGGCAATAACACTGGAGACAAATAAATGGTCCAGGCTTTCCTGCTCATGAAGAGTACAACAAGCACACTTAGAGGCAAGCGGGATACCACACTCCATAATACGAGAATCAACCGGGACCGCCCGATGAAGCAACTTCCATGCAAACATTGCAGCACGAGGAGGAATAAGATGAGTCCATAACTTTAGCCAAGCACTGCGAGAAATACCAGAGGCAGAAGCAAACAAATAAGCCGATTTGACAGTAAATGCACCGTGAGGAGTAGGAGACCAAATAAACTTATCCGGCTGATCCGAGAGAAGATCCCGAACATTCTGTGGAGAGATAGTGAGAAAAGACCAAACAGGATGAGCCACATCCAATACCACCTCTCTAACCGAAGCACAAGGTGACGGGATGGGAACAGAGCCAGGCAAGGCATGAAGTAGGGTTGTATCACCAATCCAGGTATCCTGAAAAAACTTAACCATTGTACCTTCCCCACCAATCCACCTCATATTAGCCAAAATAACCTCTTTAGCTTTAATGAAGGTACCCTTAGAGATACCAAAAGGAAAAGGAGAATTAATCTCACTGAGATGGGAATTCGACAAGAACCTGCTTTTGGCGTAAGAAGACCAAAGAGAATGACCATGAAAGATATTCCATATTTGCTTGGCCGCCATAGCCACTTGTAGAGTATGTAAGTTCCGGAAATTCAATCCACCCTCAATATACGGCTTTTGCAGCGTGGACCATGCCACCCAGTGGCGCCTACGCTCACCATCCCCACTCTGCCAGAAAAAGTTAGCACAGATGCGATCTAATTGAGAGATAATAGTTTTAGGAATAGAAATCGAACTAGCCAAGTACACAGGAATACTCAAAAGGACAGAACGGATAAGAACCGCTCTGCCCGCCTGGGAGAGAATTTTGGCACGCCAACCAGAAAGCCTCCGAGTAACAGACTCAACCAGAAACTTGAAGTCTTGAACAACCAACCTGCCAGCTTTCAAAGGGCTGCCCAAGTATTTAATAGAACCAGACTGTGGAGAGAAACCGGTAACAGCAGAGATCCGAGACATCAAACCTGGAGGTGATTTTTCTGATAGATAAAAACAACTCTTGTGTGCATTCACTTTTTGGCCCGAACTACATTCATATGCACGAAGAAAGCGCAGTAACACTCTCACACCTTGGATTTCAGCATTCATGAAGATCAGCGTATCATCTGCATAGAGGAGATGCGAAACCCGCAGGACACCTCTGGGTCCGCTGAAATATTTAATGAAGCCATTGCTGAACAGACTGGACAAGCCACGACTAAGAACCTCAGAGGCAATAATGAAAAGAATTGGAGCCAATGGATCACCTTGTCGAATGCCCCTGGTCGATTTGAAAAAACCAGAAATTGAACCATTAAAAATAACTGATGACCAACAGTTGGATAGAAGCATACCAACTAGAGAGGTGAACCGAGTGGAGAAGCCAAATTTTTGCATGACCTGCAAAAGGAAATCCCACTCCATGCGATCATAAGCTTTAGCCATATCAAGCTTAAACATGATATTATGACCACGAACTTTACGATTAATATCCCTTAAGATATGACGAGCCAAGGCCACATTTTCCAGAATAGACCTCCCCTTCACAAAGGCACTCTGGTTATCAGAAATGATAAGCGGCAACAAAGGAGTGAGGCGAGTACAGAGAATCCGCGAGATAATTTTGAACACAAAGTTGCATAAGGTGATAGGACGAAAGTCACCAAAAGTACGGGGCACATCCACCTTAGGAATGAGAGTGATAAGAGAGGAAGAAAGACCCTTAGGGAGACAAAACCCTGCAAAGAAACCTTGCGTCGCAGCAATGACATCTTCACCAATAATATCCCAGCAATGAGTAAAAAATGACCCAGAAAAACCATCTGGACCAGGAGCACTATTACCGTTCATTTCAAAAACGGAGTTCTTGACTTCCTCAGCAGTGGGTGATAAGCATAAACTAACATTTTGTTCTGGTGTGATGATAGAAGGAATAACAGAGAGCAGATCAGGATCGACATCATGATGTTCAGAAGATAGTAATTTTTCGAAAAAGCTTGCTGCTTCTGCCTTAAGGAGATCCTGATCCGAACACCAATCTTGCATTGAAGGAATTTTAAGCCTGTGAATATAATTTTTCCTCCTGTTGCATTTAACCGTAGCATGATAGAAAGAAGTGTTTCGATCACCACTAGCCAGCCAATCAACTCGGGCCTTTTGTTTCCAGAAAATTTCCTCCCTTTTCATGGCCAAATTAAGCCGAGCATTAGCAGCAGAAAGGGCCGAACGATTACCTGCAGACGGGCAACTGTCAAATTCCTGCTGCAATCTTGCCACTTCATCGTTCGCCAGGTGCACCATTTGATGGACATGGCCGAACACCCCCTTATTCCAGCTTTTAAGAAACGCTTTAACCTCCTTAAGCTTAACATGGAGCCGGGTTAGAGGATTCACATCAACAACCCTTGACCCGGTCCAGACATTGGAGACACCCTGCAGAAAGGAATCATGCGTAGTCCACATATTCTGAAAGATGAAACGGCTTGGACCACGAGGTGAGGAAACAAAAGAGAGTAATAAGGGACAATGATCAGAAGGCCCCCTGCTTAAGTGAGTAACAACCACATTCGGCCAAAGATCCTGGAATTTATCATTGAAGAAAAAACGATCAAGCCTAGCACGAATATTAGCCACACCAGCACGGTTATTATTCCAAGTGAATGAAGTACCCATATACCCAGCATCAAACAAGCCAGAAGCGCGATAAAGGCATTGAAATCAATCATACTAGACATATTGCCAAAAGAGCCACCCAACTTTTCAGATGGATGTGCAATACAGTTAAAATCTCCTCCAATTAACCAAGGGACATCCATAGATAAACCAAAGTGCAATAGGTCATCAAAAAGAATACGGCGAGAGCCAGCATGACAGGAAGCATAAACACATGTAATATAGGAGGAATAACCTGACGAAGAGCGAATTCCCAGAGTAAGATGCTGAGCAGATGATTCAATAATATCCAGAGGGAGAGATGAATCCCAGAAAACCCAAATTTTCGACTCATTAGCCAGATTACCAGCAAAATTATCCAACTTAAGAGAGATTGCCATACGTGAAGCTTTATCCATCGGTTGTTTAGGCTCAAAGATAGCCACTAGGGAGGGATGATGATGAGAAACCAATTTCTTTAACCCTCGTTTAGAAGCTACATTCCCAATACCTCGAATATTCCAGAAAATCACAGAATTCATATGGAAATATTGTTTTTTTCCTTGTCCTCCGATCGAGCTCTAGCTCTAGTAAAAACCCGTTCCCGTCTAGGATGATTATCTTTTATGACAGAATTCATCACCATAAAATTATTTTCCACATTAGCCAAAGCTATCAAATCAAACCCTTCATCACAAACCGGGGCTTGAGGCAGGCCAAGGTCAGGAAGATCAGAAATCATACCAGAAGCCGATAAACCGCTGTTACCTTTGTCTTGGGGAACAACCGCTATCTCAACATCAACAACCGGAGCTAACACCTCCATCTGAGTTGGCGAAACAGACTTAGATAAAGAAGAGGTGTCCTGGAGAACATCTGGCTGCGCCAAAGCATCCAACGTCGACGCAGCATCTGCCGAGTCCAGCTGCTCAACGGAACAAGGAGCCGTGAAGGGAGCCATCACGGGTAAGACCTGGAGACCATCTGGCTGCGCCAAAGCATCCGCCTCCACTTGCGTCGACGCAGCATCAGCATCCCGCTGCTCGACGGAACAAGGAACCGCGGAGGGAGCCATCACGGGTAAGGAGGAAGTCGCAGCCACCAAGGTATTCGCCGCCTGCAAAATAGGAAACAATGTACCTTCCTCTCTACGAGGGGATACCGGAATAGGAGACTCCAAAATCTGCGCCTGGGGAGGAGACTCCGAGGCGGAGGCTAGAGCATGTTGGACACCATCAAATGGCGGATCTCCAGGAGGCCCATGCACTCCAACCACAGATTTCCAAGTCTTGGTAGCGGCTGGTGCAAAAACCCTAGGCTGGGTTTTTCCAACGTGCATGGCCTTGACGACCGTACGGCAGCGGCCCTCAATGTGACCCAAATGACTACAAGCACGACAATAATCCGGGATATTGACGTATAGAATCTCCTGCCAGAAACCACCATACTCACCCATCCCGATCCAGACCCTCTCGGGCCTGGGTTGAAGAAGATCCAACTCAACACAAACCCTTGCAGCCTTGGTATTCAACAGAAGATCCTTATAGTTAAAATATACAACAACTTAAGTGACATAGTCTAAAAAGAAGTAAGGTTTGCTAATTTAAGGATCACTCGGCACACAATCCCTTGGCGAGTCAGACTCATCTGAGATGCATGAAAGGAAAGTAGGATTTATGAGCAATTGTGCCCAGTAGGAAATTGCCATTTATAATATAAGTAAGTCAGGAAGTAGTAGGAAAAGAATAATAAGTACAACAGTTCATAAGAGGATGCAACAAAGATATTGAAGTACATTTCGATGAAGATATCATAAAAGAATTTGCCCGGAACTAAACAGTAAAAAATTCATGCCATAATACTGTTCAGGGAAATGTAGACTAAATTTAGCAGTAGGTGGTGTTATGCCAAACACCTAGTAGATCCATTCTCGACGGGTACAATTCGAATTGACCGATTCAGTGGCTGAGTTCGAGTGCTCATTCTGGGACTGGATCGGCCCCATTGCATAGGCATTGGTCCAGTAGAGTCCGAAGACCCAAGGTGTCACCATTTCCATTTGATCAGTCTTTTAATATAGTTCGGGCAGATCCCGAGGTAACATTAATATTAAAGCAAGTTCAATGTGAGAGTACAGTGATAGCAAGCCAAAGTAAGGCTAGCTAGTTAGGTTGGTCCAAGTCTAAATAATATAAAGCTATATAAGAAATCTGGGAAAGAAACAAGTTGGAACCACATGTATAAGTGAAATCCATGTTTTAAAGAGGGAATCGATGTTGGGAGTTGATGTTTAAGTGAAATCCATGTTTTAAACAGGGCATCGATGTTGGGAGTTGATGTTTAAGTGAAATCCATGTTTTAAAGAGGGAATCGATGTTGGGAATCAATGTTTGAGTGAAATCCATATTTTAAAGAGGGAATCGATGTTGGGAATCGATGTTTGAGTGAAATCTATGTTTTAAAGAGGGAATCGATGTTTGAATGAAATCCATGTTTTAAAGAGGGAATCGATGTTTAAGTGAAATCCATGTTTTAAAAAGGGAATCGATGTTAGGAATCATTGTTTAAGTGAAACCCATGTTTTAAAGAGGGAATCGATGTTGGAGTGAAATCCATGTTTTAAAGAGGGAATCGATGTTGGGAATCGATGTTTGAGTGAAATCCATGTTTTAAAGAGGGAATTGATGTTTGAGTGAAATCTATGTTTTAAAGAGGGAATCGATGTTTGAGTGAAATCCATGTTTTAAAGAGGGAATCGATGTTAGGAATCGATGTTTGAGTGAAATCCATGTTTTAAAGAGGGAATCGATATTTACTCTAAAACAATAATCGAGGTGCCATAATATCTTGTATTTATGAGTAAAACATGGTAGTAAATATATTCATGATATTTAAGTTAATCATGAATTTTTTTATCCCAAAATAAATGATTAAATATAAGGGTGGTCCAAACGGTGGGTTGAGGGTATAATGCCAAGATTCTCTCTGATACTAATAAGTCCCTAGAGCAGTGATGTTTGGGAAATAACAATTTGAAAAGGGAGAAGAGGGAATGATATTTCCTATGCTGTTCCAGAAAAAGTTTAGGTTTAAGTGAAAGTAACAGGTTGTTCCCAGAAGAGGTTGATTTCTTTCGTTGTTCAAGAAGAGGTTAAGGTTTAAGTGAAAGTAACAGGTGGTTTCCAGAAGAGGTTGATTTCTTTCGTTGTTCCAGAAGAGGTGAGGTTTAAGTGAAGTAACAAGTGGTTTCCAGAAGAGTTTTAAGTGAAAGTGAAGTAACAGGTGGTTTCCATAAGAGGTCGAGGTTTAAGTAAGGGGATTCCTATTATCAAGTGTTTAGATAATGAGCTTTCCTACCTTGGTTAGAAGGAAAATAGAGCTTCTGGAGCTCATCTTACAGCTTCCAGTGTCTCCTTATTTCTTCCTTGGCTTTAGTGGGTGCAGCAGGAGCAACAGAGTAGTCGTATCAGCAGCAGATAAAGCAGAAGCAGCAGAGAAGTAGCAGCGGCAGCAGATCAAGCAGTCGCAATCAGTAGGTGCGGGAGGATAAGATTTACTGGGGGATAAGGATTACTGGGGTTAGAGTTTATCTAAAAAGGTATATGTAGAGTTTATCTTCCAAGTGGAAGGAGGTGTGTGTGAAAACGTGGCTGCTGGGGTTTGATCGCTGGGAAGATTTTACTGGGATTAGCCACGTAGGTGGAGATCAATACGTAACCCATGTTACGTAGGGTGAACAGTGATTACCCTACGTAATCACTATGCCATAATTCATATATATATATATATATATAATTCCCATAAATGACTTTTAATGTAATATACTTATCCTTTAGTCCTTTTCTATCCACATAATTTTATTTATTTTGGTTATTATTTTTTATGTGGTCTCATGTGTGCCTATTTAAGGAATATTTTAGCCATGGTAGTGCATACAATAATTAAACTAATTGGAATGTCATCATACATTAATACCCAAATGGCCATTTGTTTTCATAAATAAAAATCGAGATGTTACACAATAAAACCTATACCCCCTTGATCTCTCTGGATAACCAATGAAGAATCCACTAGTTGTTCTGAGATCAAAAGCCTTCTCTTGTGGATTGTATGGTCTGGCCTCAACTGGACACCCCCATGTGCACATGTAGCTTACTTTAGGTTTCCTACCACACCATAGCTCAAAAGGAGTCTTAGGTGCAGCCTTCGTAGGAACCTTGTTCACTATGTATGCACCTGTCTTAATGGCCTCCCCCCACAAGGACAAGGGTAATGTAGAATGACTTAACATTGTCCTGACCATTTCTTTAAGTGTTCGATTCCTTCTTTCTACAACTCCATTCTGATATGGACTGCCAGGGGTACTATATTGTGGTATAATACCCTCCTCCTTAAGGAATCTTGCTAATGGTCCGGGCCTTTGTCCCATCTCAGTGTACCTACCATAATACTCACCACCTCTATCAGATCTGACTATTTTGATTACTTTTCCTGATTGTTTCTTCACTTCCTTCTTGAACTCCTCAAAGGTATTGAAGACGTCTGCCTTTTCAAGAAATAAATAGAGATACATCAATCTAGAATAGTCATCTATAAAAATGGCAAACTACCTTTCACCAGACAAACAGGGTGGAAAGGGACCACATATATCAATATGAATTATTTCAAGCACTTGAGAACTCCTAGTGGCATCCTTATTAGGCGTGTGTGTTTGCTTTCCTTTTATGCAATCAACACATGTCTCAAAGTCAGTGAAATCTAGAGTAGGAAGTACTTCTTCTCCCACTAACCTCTTAAGTCTCTTAATGGAGATATGACCCAATCTCCTATGCCACAACATAGATTAATTTTCATTAACTCTATCACGCTTGTTGCCAACAACAACTGAAGTATGCAGGGTATGATGAGATTGTTCATTTACATTGCTAAGACACAATTTATGTACCA
The DNA here is from genome assembly GCA_014218235.1 of Colocasia esculenta. Lineage (NCBI taxonomy): Eukaryota > Viridiplantae > Streptophyta > Magnoliopsida > Alismatales > Araceae > Colocasia > Colocasia esculenta. The sequence continues at coordinate 79,750,806 of CM024755.1, read as the reverse complement.
TCAGATAGAGAACCAGTACCAATGACAATAGAATCTTTTATTAATTCAAATGAAGAGTTTCTAAAACATATACGAAAATCTTCTGAATCAAATTTTGATAGTAAAACCAAATTTCTACTAAAAGATGGTACATAAAAAGTATCTTTCAAATCTAGAACAAATCCTGATCCCAAAATAATCCTATAAATCCCTATGGCCTTGACTTGTAAGCGCATCTTATTTCCTGAGAAGATGCTTCGCTCACCCTCATTCGGAGGCCTTTGGGAAAGAAATCTCTGCATAGAAGTGGCAACACGCACAGTAGAACCTGAGTCAATCCACCATGTATCTTAAGGAACATTCACTAAATTAGACTCATAACAAACATAAGATGAGAAATTACCTTTCTTTTCAAACCATGCCTTCCTTTTCAGACAGTCTTTCTTAACATGTCCAGGTTGTTTGCAGAAGAAGCACTTGTCAGTTTTGCTTTTTGACTTGTTTTTCTTCTTGCCCTTCTTCTTTTCTAATCCAATAGCTTTATGAAAAGTAAACATAACTGTATTGTTTCTCTCTCCTCCTAACATCTCCTCCTCCTGAACACACATGGTCATCAATTCATTGACAGACCACTTTGCCTGATGTGTGTTATAAGAGATCTTGAATGCCTCATATTCATTTGGTAGAGAGTTTAAGATGAAATGGAGTAGGAAAGTATCTGAAATGGTAACCTCCATGGTATTGAGTTGTGCTGCAATATATTTCATCATCATCATATGTTCCCTAATGCTACCACCGCCAGTGTATTTCATTGAGAAAAGCTTAGCCATCAGAGTGTTGGCTTTAGCTTTATCTGAACTTACAATTGTTCCTCAATAGCCTTATGAAATTCACTGACTATGGTCTTCTCTGGGATAGATCCCTTAATGCTTTGCCCCACATGTCCCTGAAGAAACAGAAGGCATAAGCGGTTGGACCTTTCCCATTTTTCAAAATGAGTCTTCTATTCCTGAGTGCTTGCAGTTGTAATAGCAACAGGCTTAACCTCACGCAATGTTAAATCTAAGTCCATCCACCCTAATGTAAACATGACCCTTTGTTTCCATTAAGTAAAATTTGTCCCATTAAGATACGATACTTGACCAGTGAAAGGGGCAAACAATGGAGAAGAACCTGAAAATAACCAATGCTCACATATAAATGATGACTGAATAACAAGTTTTGAGACAGTGAACTGAAGTAACGCAATTCTAACAACTTAATGAATTACTTTAACTAGTTATCCTGATGCATCATTATAATTCCTCCTTTGGGCGGTAATTACAACATGCTAGTAGACAACCTCCCCAATGAAATTACTTAAGTGATAGAACTAAAATTTATATACACTTTGATGTAAAGAGAGAGTTCTTTTGGGTACATACTCTCAATAGTCGTCATGCACACAAATTCTATTCTACCCTATTCATGGCATGAAAATAAAACACTCTTTTGGGAGTTAAATTTCACCTTCAAGCCAAGAACACAAAAGTTTGATGTTATTTTCATTTCTTAATGAGAATACTTCATTATCCTTCATACATAAGGCCACTTTGGTGATCTACTTATACATTTGGAATGCAGAAATATCCTCCCCACTAATTAAAATGACAACAAACAAACCATAATACTCATCATTAGTACTATCAAAAACTTAATTGAGTGCACACTAACACCGGGGAACTTCATGGTACAACCTACTCGTCGGCCATGAGGGAATCCATGGCCAGTGGAGACTTACGGAGGTCTTGCACAAGGAGTCACTAATCCGACAAAAGGAATATTCGACGGAGAGTTCATCCAAGCCAAGAAAATGGTACCTATTTGTGCAAGTGTGAAGAAAGTGCAAGGTGAGAGCTTAAATTTTATCATTCTTTATGATTAGTGCCACTTTGGTGATCTACCTAACCATTTAGAAATAAAAAATTCAATGTAACCCTTAATATGAGCAAAAAGACATATATACAATAATTATTGCAATCTAAAAATAAAGATATTCATGCATAAAAAGAATTTTAAGCAAGTCATAACTCATAAGAATGATCTCTAATGAATTATTGCAACAATTATCAGTTCATAACAAGTTTTATTCATGTTAAAACCAAATTAAAATGGGTTAAAAACACAAGTTTAAGCATGTTGTTACATAAATATCCTCTTTTTTTGCAGAAAAGACCACATAATTGTAAACATATCCCTAGAATTGCTTCTGTATCCACTGCTTTGCAGAAATGCCTTGATTGCATAACAGTTCAAATTAAAAGGACATAAAAACAATATTAGATACTAAATGGATATCATGTAAATAGATATTCGGTTCTTAATGGTATCCAGATATGGATCCTAAATGGGTCTGTATTGAACCCAATATCTAAACCCAGACCGTTAACCAATATCCAAAAATTAAACCCCCAAAATCGGATCCAATAAGAAATGGATATATAACTAAAGAAACAGGGGTATAAGTGCAAAAATGAGAAGCTAGGGGTAAGGGGGTAAAAACCCCATCTTCTTCCTCTCTCCCAAACCCTAATCGCAGGGTGGGGAAGAGGGGGCGCCGCCAACAAAGGTGCTGCGGAAGGAAGTGGCCGGCGGCCCCCCTGACTCCCTTGCAGCCGGAGACAGTGTCGGCGGTGCCCTCCGGCGAGGGAAGGGCCGCCGCAGCGCGAAAGACCTTTTTCTTTTTTTGTAAAACTTGCACGGCAGACTACTGCGGCACCCTGTGCAGTGGGTGGGCAGCGCCGCGACAGCCTGCCTTCCCTGCCGCGTGCAGTGAGCGCAGGCCGAGCAGGTGAGGCATTATCGTGGTGTCCTGTCTGTGCAGCCTTCACCCCGCCGCGCTGGTGAGGAGCCCATCGCCGCGCCCTCCCTGCACAGGTGGTGGGGGACCAGTGACTGCCATACGTGGCGGCGGCCCTGCCTCCCTCACCGGCCGGAGATGGCGCCGGCGGCACCGTCCAGTGAGGGACCTGATGGGGTAGGCTGCCCTGCAGCACCCTACGTCCGCCGCTCCTGTAGCCGTCACACAAGGTCCGCGGTGCCCACGCCGTGCTAAGCCCGAGCCAAGAAAATCACCGGAACAAAACATGCAGCCGAGTTCGAACGTGAACGGAAATGATAAACGAAACCTGATGATCAGAACACGGGCTCTGATACCACATGTTGGAGATGTGTACTTGATACGAAAGTCATTTCACGTGCGAGGAGGAAGAAGATGTGCACGGACGTCGAGAAGAGAGAAGCGTAATCCGCTGCACTCTACGTCTGATTTCCTCTCTCTATATATATGTAGTCTGTGTGACTTGATGGAGACTCTCACATATATTTATAGAGAGGAGGGACCAATCCTAATAGACCTGAACATGATCTCACCCATAACATGATCTTAATAGGTACTTAACGAGTTAAGCCCAATAACATATTCCCTTAACTGGATTTCATGATGTGTCATATGATATGTAGCCCAGGACAATAGACCACCATATCGAGTAAAACCCAACATGAAAATCTAATTAGTTTTTTCTTTTCTTTCTGTTATTTCACAAGCAAAACAAGAAATTCACGTGAGGTCCTTGTTCTTTGGCCAGCCATGATGGAAGGAGAAAGAAAGCATCGTTTCACATACATCATCTCAAGATGCAGTTAGTACCTGGGACGCATTTACGGTCGCGTAGGCTAAGGGCAATGTGTTCTCATTTGGAGGTATATGTTCTGATTGTTTTCTCCTATTTCTAAGATAACTAACCAATCCTCAACCCTTATTTTATATGGTTCACCTGAATTGGTGGTGACCAAGAATCATTCATATTTCCACATTATATGTGATTAACCTCACATCCAATGTCCCGTAGGTTACCAAACCCGTAATTACATTCATATGTACTATTTTGATAAAATTTTCCAATAAACATAAGACTGTCCATGTTTGATGACCGGTTAAAATAAAAAATACACTTCTTTTCTTAAATGGTAAAGGAAAAAAAAACTTTTTACATATTTGATTCCCATTGCACCATCTACAGCCCCTAATATTCTCTATTGTTTCCAACATGTCTCTGACATGATTAAAGGGCCCATGAAAGGGAAATAAAGGTTAATTTAGGTGGGAAGGAAAATGGTGGGACATACCAAAGGACAGCCTATAAAAGAAATTAGGTTTTTTATAGAAAATATTGTTGCATGAAAAATGACAAATATACTTGTTTAAATGCTATTAAATATATCATTCGTAAATGAAAAAATATTACATATATGCTATTGTAGTTAACTTTCATGAAACAATATTCTACAATCATTTTTATTCCCATCAATTAATCAAATGATGATTAAAATACCCTACAATATTCCTTCCCTCTCTTTGAAGACTCTCTCTCTTTCTTTCCAAGACCTTGCATGGTCATAGGGGTGTAATGGGTCGGAGTCAAAAATAGTAGTTTCCGAATTCGACTACGATAAGAATTATCAGAAATAATCGGATTCAAAATCGGATACGGAACAACAGTTTCTATATCCGAATCTGTTTCATCAAATTATCATATAATCGGATTCGAAAATCGAATAGTGGTGAATATGAATATGTTCGGTAAATCAAATTTGGATATTGGATAATTAGATATTTGAATATATATAATATATATTATATAATTTATATTATATGATAAAATATTATATAATGATATCATATATTATATTATTATGTATACTATTGGATTTGGAAATCGGATAATCAGATACAGAAATAGTTTTCGTATCTAATTTTGATAGTTTATCGAAAATATCCAAATCATATAAATTATCGACAGTGAAATGTGTTTTCGAATATTATAATTTTTATAAAAATCGAATTAAATAATTAGATAAACGGATTTTTTTACAACTCATCTCTCTCTCTCTCTCTATATATATATATATAGATATATATATAGAGAGAGAGAGAGCCCCCCCCCCTCCACAACCAGGACATAACTATGATGCCATTGTAGACGCGGAGGAGAAGAACTAGGAGATATAATAGAGGTATCAAACCTCCCAGTCGAGCCACATAGCATTACTGAACAAGACGATGGCAAGGATCAGCATGAGACAAATGGCATAGCCTATGAGAAGGACTATGGAGTATGGCCTGTCTGTGAAGAGTAACAGTTTTGTAACATCATTTGATAATATCACCATTAAAATTGTACCACATTAATAATTAAATTAAAAAAAAATAAAAATACCTCATAAATGATAAAAATGTGGTGTATTTTAATTGATGTGTTATTTTAATATGTTACCAAATAGTGTTACTAAACCATTTTCCGCCTGTGAATGCTCTCACAAAAGTCTTCCCATCCTAATGTAGAGCCCTATCGGAGTGAGAGGTTTATCGTAGTTGATGGCGTAGGATGCAGAGATGGACCCTACTCACGGCAAGCACAACTTGGTGAAGGAGATGGCGGCTATGGATGTAGCGAAACAAAAACTTAACCTATTATATATATATATATGTATAATTCTATGTTTTTATTCATAAACCGAATTACCTAGCATAGCAGAAATTTAAATCGGTAGCTAACTTTTTTTATCGTAGTGAAAAGGTTGCAAACAAATAGGTATGCCACAACTTTACTAGTCAAATCAATAGTCTAGAACAAGTTCTTGCACAGTCATCATGGGTCATGACTAAAATCAGTACAAAATATCTCAACACTTTTTCAAGGTATAGTTTGCATCCTTGCTATTCTACACCATAGTCTTAAACATTTCAAAATAAAAGATACTAAACAGATCTATCGTGAATATAGCTTAGAAGGACTCAGGTCTCTCTCTTCACACATCCGCCCCATTTAAAGATTCTTGGTTTATCAGGTATTTGGTTACATTTTTTTTACCGTTTTTTCTCTTTAAAAAAAAGAAAGATAGATATATAAACACGTTTGGTAAGTACTTTTTTTTTTAATTTTATTTTTCAATCCTATATAAATCTCTCTCAACATAAAAATAAGTACCACCAATTTTTTTTAAAAAAATTACATACACTCTCTCTCACCCCCCACGCCCCCTATGCCCTCCCCCCCTGTGAAACCCCCCCCCCCTGCGCCCTCCCCCACCCCCTGTGAACCACCCACCCCCACCCTGTGAACCCCCCTCCCACCGGAATCCCGCCCTGCCACCGCCGGAGCCCCCCCCCCACCCCCCTGTGCCCTGACCCCCCCTTCCGCCGGCCGAAAGCCCCCCCCCCCCCCACCCCCACCCTTGCCCCCCCCCTACCTTGCGAAACCACCCCCGCTCCCCCCGCCCTGCGAACCCCCCCCCCCTCGAAGCCCCCCCTGCCCTGTGACCCCACGCCGCCCCCCCCCCCCCCCGCCATGCGACCCCACCCCACCCCCCTCCCGCTCATCGGAAGCCCCCTCCCCACCCCCCTGCGCCCTCCACCCCCCCCCTGCGAACCTCCCCACCTACAGAACCCCCGTGACCCCCCCCCCTTTCTGTCGGAACCACCAAACACATCAATATAAATTTTAATATTTTTACCAAACAAGATAACATCAAATTATTATAAACTTAAATTTAAAATAAAAATTGACACAACATAAATTTTTAGGTAAAAATAACTTTTTTAAAAAAAAATGTTCCCAAACACCCTATTAGATCCTACTCATTTGATTTACCTGAAAAAGTGTTAAAAGAAGGGGGTGAACAATACTAGATCAGTAGGTCTTACATCTTTAGCAAGTATTGTACATCAATAATGTTTTGACAAGCAATGAACGAGATACAATCGATAAAAGCAGCAAGGTTTCAGATCAAGCTACAAGACTAATTTGCAATACAAATCATATAGTTCAAGCAAATGGTTAAATCACGCTATGTTTCTTCCAGAAGAGAGACCATGCACTGGATGTCACATAGTAGAAATTAGTAGCACCAGAATTTACTGTTACCAGCCACACGTGGACTCTTCTCAGAACAGATGTATCAAGATCAAATGTTCATATCAATCATATTAAATCTCATGCTCGTGTAAGATAATGGCCATTTCCAAAACATATTCAAATATAATATCAAGGACAGATCATATATTTATATTGGAAATTGTCGAGACACACAAATCAAATATATCATACCAATGCAATGCCACACCTCACGTTCATATTTCCATGGTTGAAATGAATATTTTGGGCACTCCTCCTAAGACCGGACTAGCCTTATAATTTTGCACATAACGGCATTGGGGTTGGTGAACCCAAGGTCCCATATACTTAATACTCCATGATAATTCCATTCACTTGCATATATGTCCATATAGAGTTCCAAAAACTGATTCATATAGACAAGGCATATAAGCAATAGAAGACCATGTACGAAGTCCAGGGCCATAAGCTAAGGTAAACGAAGTTCTGGAAGAAAAATTCAGATCTCCTTTTTGGGATGAATGAGTTCAGCTCTTCAGGGCTATTCAGACAGGTGTACTAAGAGATCTCAAAGCAACATGGCAAGTCTTGCTGGTTCTAGACACATCTCTAATGATCATTATAAATCGATCAAACCACAAAAAAAACACATGGTGAGCCTTATAGTTAAAACTACCCATCCCATGACAAGCTCAAGCAAGCAATAGAGAGTTGCAGAGTCAAGGATCAATGTTTGTGAGATATCACAACTGTCAGAGGGTGAGACAAATCTTAGTTTTATATTCTAGTAGACTAAAAGCATATGTTTCTTACACATGGCTTATCATTTTAACATCCTCTTAGTTAGATCCTACATGTACATCAGCCTATTTATTACTTGTCTTGAAATTGGACTTGAGGAAGAAAACAAGCTATGACCAATGAAAGAAGACTCCGAGGATAGCCTTCCTACCCTTGACACCTTGTATCCTCCGGTAATCATGGTCCTCATGACTCTACCATATCTTGAAAGAAAAAACACAATGCATAATGGTTAGGTTTATGTTTGTTGAGAATCCCTACCTTGATAATCTCAAGTTCTTTGTTGTTCTAATCCTCCCTTAGCATGTAGGTCTCCGTCTCCAAGGTTCTCGGAGATAGACCAACCTTAGAAGAACAAGAAGGTCAAAACTTATCCCAGTGTGCATACAGTAAGAGACTAGAGGAGTGTCCTTACATTGCTAGAAGAGCACTAGATGAGAAGCTCAGTCAATACCCAGTGATCCCTTCTCCTCCAAATGAGTTCAAAGGGTCCAATTTCAATTGATTTTTAGGGGAGTTGTTTGTAGTGATGAGTCCCAATGAGTTTGAGGTTGGTACAATTGAATCTTCTGCACATTGGCCAAGAAATTCTGTAATAGGTTTCATTCCAAAAGCTCCTATTCTAGCTTACTCTTATTGGCCATTAACACCATTCTACCGTTGTTGGTTTCAATCATCCCAGTTTGGAACATTCCCATTGGTCTACACTTTGGGTAGTGGGTATTAGGGCAAGTCGCCTAGACTAGAGACACTTCTTATTGAGCATTGTAAAGATTTTGGCAAGTGTGAGAATCAATTCACATCCAATCTGATCGGATCCCATTGGCTCACTACTTTGGGGTAGGTTAGCATTGTTTTAGAACATTCAACTTAAAGTTGTTCTCATTGGCCCACGACTCTAGGTGGTAAGTATAGGACCAGGCATTTCCAGGGCTAGACGTTTCCTATTAGCTATGGTTTACTTTAGTAGGTGCAGGGTCATGTGTCTAGTGTTGCCCAGCTAGCAAGCCCGGGGGGGGGGGGAGGGTGAATGAGATTCTAAAAATTCATTTAGATAAAAACCGGTCATAAAATGCTTTGACAAAAAAATACTGGGATCGATAGTTAGTGTTAGTGATAAATGAAGACAAGCTAGCAAATAAACAATCATACGACACAAAGGATTTTATCCTAGTTCGGACCTCCTATCCCAAGGAGTCCTACGTCCAGTTCCCAAGAAATAACTTGGGATTTCACTAACACTAACTAAGGGTATTGTCCCGCTTAAGGACCCTTACACATCTAGCTGCAGCTGGTCTTCTCTTCTAACCCCGAAGAGGTACAGCTACCACCTGATACAACAGGTCTTCCTTCCTCAAGAAGGGAATTACAACCACCTGTTTCCAACAGGTCCTCTCTTCATAGCCCGAAGAGGAACTTCACAACAGATGTGAATAAAAGCAAATGGCCCCTAGACCAAGCTTACAACAAATGCTTGATCCGAGGCAATGTCTGAGAGAGAAAGATTTTCACTAGACGAAAACTCTCAGAACTACAAAGGCTCTCCAAAAGCTAAGCAAATGAACACGGAGAGCTAAGTGCTACAAAAGATTATGGAGTGAAGCTTTTGGGGCTCTTGTTTTTGATGCTCACAAGTTGTAGGTTGGTTCTCTAAAAGCTCTAAGGTACCAAAAGTTCTTCTTCATGGAGACATCAGTCTTCTATATATCTTCTCTTGAAAAATATAGTCGTTGAAATGGCCATTGTCTCTAAGTTTGAAGCACGTTGGACTTCATGGTCCGAGGTGTACAACAGGTAAGTCTGTAGCCATTTAATGCTCTATTAGCCATGCACGCAAAGAGAAGATTCGTCCAGATATCCTTTAGCTTCTAGTTGTCCAACGTTGTATGATAATGTACTGGCAAATACCTGCACACAATAAATGTCGAACCACAGACAGCTGAACTGTCTCTATGCTTGTCAGTCAACGTTAGAAAGAATATATACCAAATAAATGCCATTATGCGATCCTGAAAAGTTTTTGCTATAGAAACCATAGGAATAGAAGGACCTAGATATGCAATGTGCAGAGATGTGTACAATCACATTAAATGCAAGGATATTAGTGATGCACGCGGGAGACTTTGACTTTTCACAGTTATTTGAAAATATATTTGAATACATGTATGAAATCTGTAAGACCCTCGAATTTCCGTCGTATTTTTTTGTATTTATGTGTGTATATTGTGTTGAGTATGTATGTACGTATTTTACGTGGATATTTAAAATAGTATAAATACGTGTGCATGTGTTTATATTGAATAACTGTAATTGTACGATACTCATGCATGATGGTAGTGTGGATACGATACTATATGTACATTGCATGTATATATGCCCGGTATGCATGGTTTTCTGCATAAATTAGGGTTCTGGCCGAAGGCCCTATTGGCGTCAATCCCCAGGCCGTTGAGGTGGTGTCAGCGTCCAGCCCTGGACGCCAACACTAGATCCGGCGTCCAGCGATCTGGACGCCAACCTCTCTGACCTGCATGCGCAGCAGAGCTGCTATCTTCTGAAGCAAGGCATGGCAACCATTGGGGGATGTCCCCCAACGGCTCTGAACATGTCTAATCGGTATGGTGAGTGGGTGAGGGGCTCTTCTTAGGGTCCAACCCGAAATTGGCTCCTCTCACTTCTCCCTTCACCTTGTGAGAAGGGAAAAGAAGAGAGAAAACCCTAGAGAGCATTCTGTGAGAAAAACCCCAGTTTGAACCCCTAAAATCCGACCCTTGGAAGCTGGTTTGGAAATCTTCTGCATCAAGGAGGGAGCTGAAGCAAAGGGGAAGGCCTCCCCATCATCTCCTCGGCGTGGAGATCACCCAGGAGCTCGGAGGAAGGCGTTTTTGGAGGTGCTTCTGCAACTTCTTGGGACTGCCCAAGGAGGTCTTCTTCGAGCCATAGATCTCTTGGAGGATTTTTAAAGAGGCAAGTAACCTATCTATGGTGTCCCCGTATGAGTCTAGGAGGTTCTTATCATTTTTATGGAATTTCCCTCGAGTCCTAGACCCTCCATTTCACCCAGTTTCAGAGCTCGGGTCTGTGTTTTCTGCACAGACCTGAGTAGACGGCAAGGTCCCTGGACGCCCAGTTCCTCCTTGGCGTCCATCGACCATGCCGCTGACTCTGAGTCAGCGGCCAGAGACCGCCGCCGAGTTCTTCAGGACAGAACAGTGAGCTGTTCTGTCCCTCTTATACATTTAATTTCGGTATGTTTATGCGTTGAGGATATATGGTATTCCTATAAGCTATGTATATGGTACATTGTGGTTGTGGATGTATGTGAGTTGTGTGGGTGAATGTGGCTAATGATGTCTTGTAAGCATGTGAGAATAACTTGTAAACCATCTTGCAAAATCCATGATTCATGATTTAGATTAATGTGAATGCCTTGATTTCGGTCTATACATGAAGAGTTGTGGGACATGATGTGTGTTCTGAAATTTTGGAAATTATGCATGCTTGTGAAATTGCTAATAAGTCGGTTCGGTAATATGAAAGCATGTAAAAATGGTTGTGGTAAACGATTTATAGATGTATGAATTAGGGAATTTTGTACTCTAAATTCATGTGTATACATTGGTAGTTTATGTTTAAACAGCAAGTGATAAGTTACATGATGTGTGAATTCCATGTTGACGTAAAATGTGAATAACATGCTAATTAGGTGTTTGATTTTCTGTAAATCCTCTTTAGCTCAGAAAAATCTGAAAATTGAGGGTATGATCATGAGCCTGAAAAAGTCCTGTGGTTAAATTTTCAGACCATTTGGACCCGTAAATAGAGAATTATGAGTTTTCATGTGAATGTGAATAATTCGTACATATGATCGCAATGTGATTAGATTTTGTTTAAATCAGCATGATTTGAATGTTTACTGTGTGTTAAAGCCTGAAACTCTGTAGTACCATGTTAGTAAAAACAGAGGAGTTCATGTGAGTGAGGAAGTGAATGTGATGGGAAGTGTAAAGTGTGAAAACCATGCGTAAACGCTAATTGTGTAAAAGTGTAAATTGTGCCAATGTGATACTGCTTCCAAGAAGGCAGTGGAGCTGTATCAGGGAAAAGTCCCCCTGAGAAAGTTCATTGTGTTAAGTGACCCTAAGGGCATTAGGGGGAAATCCTGGAGGTGGACAAGTACCACTGGTTAGGGTGGAGACTTGTTCTCCCGGTCTGCGCAGTCCAAGAGTCACCATTGCATTGCCTAGATGGTGTCTATGTGTTATGTGATGTGAATGTGTCCTTCTTTGGTGGTTTGGACTATGTGTCACGGCACCTAAATTGTGTAAATATGTGTAAAGTGTAATGTGTAAAGTGTATGTGACAATGTGTCATGTGTGACCATGTGTAAATGTGTAAGTGACATGTGGATGTGTATGTGTAAAGTGTAACCATGTGAAAAGAGAAAATTGTGTGAAAAGAAAATGTGAAATTCTAGATGTGTAAAGTGCTATGGAAACCATGTGAGATAAAGCTGAAACCATGTAAATTTAGAAAATGCATGTTATCTTTCTCATGTTATGTGTACAAATTGCTTAGAATCCATGTTAGGAACAACAAATGAATATGTGTGCAAAATGGCATGATTAGATTGTTCATATGTGATGTTTTAAGCAACGTTGTAGCTCTCATGTGTAGGTTATAGTCCATTGGAGCATGTAAAATCAGCAACCTAAAGCTTGTAAAAAGTTATGTATGCACTTATGAACATGTGGAATCCATGCTAGTTATGTTTCCCCGTCCATGTATGTAAGTTGTTCATGTTAATAACTCTCGTGTTTGGTTCTTTATAAGGTTAAAGTTCATAAGTGAATGGATTAGAGATCATGTGATAGGTGAATTTTATAGTTAAAAATCTGAAAGCATGAGATATGTATAAAATTGTAGAACCGTCATGATAGGTTGAAAACGTAAATGGACTAGCATGCTTGTGTTTGAAATTGTAAATGTGCATGTAGAAACCACTAGGACTTGTACGTGAATATCATATATAGTGTTGCTTGCTGAGTCTTTAAGACTCACTCTTGCTTCGGCGTACAGGTTTAGACGGTGACGAGACCTTCGTGGAGGAGACGGTGGAGATAGACTCCGAGCGCGGAGTTTAGCTTGTGGAGTTGTGCATCCCTTTTGTTGTAATCTTCATAGTATGTACTTGAAATATTATATTAGAATTATCATGAAGAAAATGTAATATGTGGACATTGGACATTTTGTATTTATTTCAGCATTTAAATTATGAGAACTTTAGTTCCTTTTTGCAAATTGTAAACTGCATGTATGTCTAATGTGGATGATGAATGAATGGAGATAGTTCTCTTTTACTTCCGCTACTCTGTTATTTATATTCGCGTGTATCTCAGCTGTTTGTATCGTTGGGTAAATGTCCCACTGTGGCTGGCAGCACTCGTTATATCGACGTGGGTCGGTATGACCGTACCGGTATAATGAGGGCCGTCACAGAGATTGGTATCAGAGCGACCAGTTGAGATGCACATGAATATAACTAAGTCATCATCCCCATTGCATGCTAAGTATGTCCACATGTGTAGAAAACACTAATAAGAAGTGAGAAATAGATAAGAAAATGGTTAGAGAACTTAGTAACCTAACTCTAATGGTGGCTGAAATTTTATTACAGCCATGGCTTCCCGTGGACGACGTGGAGGTGCGCCAGCTCGCGACGACGAGCAGAGGCGTGAGGAGCGGGCGGAGCAGCAGGCCCCGGCCCCACAGGTCCTGTGCTTCCCCCACCACCGCCAGTGGATTATGGAGTGTTCATGCAAGGTCTGGTGCAAGCCATGCAGACGCAGGCCCACACCCAGGCAGCACTCCAGGCCCAGTTGGAGGCCCAGGTAAATTAATGAAACAACTAAGTGACTTGTTATTTAATTTGTATGATATTGTGTTTATTGTATATTGCTTGTTGTTTAATGTAGCAGGCTCAGGCCCCAGCTCAGGACCATGGTGGACCTTCCATCATGGAGCGATTCAAGAGGATGACCCCACCCTCTTTTAAGGGGGAGAGTGATCCGCTTTTGGCAGAAAGCTGGATGAGGGAGACCGAGAAAATCTTCCGAGCTATCAGGTGTCCTGACGAGGACAAGGTGACCTTAGCCACCTACATGCTACAGGTATGTTTTGTTATGCTTGTATGTTGCTTGTTAAGTTAGAAATTTTTGGTTAGTGCTTTATGAAGGTGTGTTGCAGGAGAGAGCGGATGTATGGTGGTCCTCCCTACTGCGTACGCGTTTCGAGGACGGAGCAGTAGATGTGGCGTGGGACGCGTTCGTGAGGCTCTTCCGAGCCAAGTTCGTCCCCGAGCACATCCAGGACAAGATGGAGCAAGAATTCCTTTCCCTGACGCAAGGATCAATGACCGTCCTGGAATACGAGGCAAGGTTTTCTGAACTCTCTAAATATGCACCGCACATAGTAGAGGATGAGCGCAGGAAGACCAAGAAATTCGTGATGGGTCTCAAACCATCACTGAGGACGAGGCTCGTGGCGTTCGACCACCGCACGCTAGACGAGGCCCTCAGCGCAGCCTGCAGACAGGAGGGAGAGATGGAGCAGTATCTAGAAGAGAAGAAGGCATCGCAGAAGAGGCCGGCAGCGACCTTCCAGCGGCAAGACAAGAAGAAGACGGTGTACCAGACACCGCAGAAACAAGTGACAGTCAGCAACTATCAGGTACCCTCTGTACGTTCCCCCGGCGCGAAGAAGGAGTGTCCCCATTGTGGGAAGACCCATGGAGGTTCGGAGTGTTGGTTAATAGCGGGTAGATGCCTAAAGTGCGGGAGCAGCGACCACAAGATCAAGGATTGCCCAAGGCTTCAGCAGGGAGCTCAGCGTGGAGCGCCAGTACCAGCAGTAGCGGCAGCCGCGCCAGCTACAGGACGACCAGGAAGGCCTCGAGCCCCAGCTCGAGTGTTTGCGTTAGCTCGTGAGGACGCCGAGCAGGCGGAGCATGTCACCGAAGGTACAGTTTTACTTTTCGGTGTGCACGCTCGGGTTTTGTTTGATACGGGTGCTACTCACTCGTTCATTTCCGAGCGGTTCGCTAGGCAGTTAGCCCTAGAGTCAGGCATAGAGTCTGAGGAGTTAGAGGTCCCTTTGTCTGTGCACACCCCTGCGGGTACGGTATCGACTAGGAAGTGCATTCCGTCGTTACCTGTGTGCATTGAGGATAGGTTCCTAGATGGGTGTTTCTTCTTGCTAAAGATGAAGGACTATGATTGTATCTTTGGTCTGGATTGGCTAGAGGAGCACTATGCGTTAGTGGATTGTCGTAGGAAGAAGATTGTTTTCCGCATTCCTGGTGAGGATGAGTTTTCTCACCCCTTGCCAAAGAACTTAGCGGGAAAGTTAGTCATCTCTGCCATGAAGGCGATGCGCATGGTGAACAAGGGTTGTGACGCATTTCTTGCCAGCGTTATGCTAGTACCCGATGCTGGTTCGTCACTGACTCTTGCAGAGATCGATGTGGTGCAGGACTTTCCAGATGTCTTTCCCGATGACTTGTCTGGATTGCCACCGGATAGGGAGATAGAGTTCACTATAGAGTTGCTTCCAGGCACCTCTCCTATCTCGAAGGCCCCATATCGGATGGCCCCTGCAGAATTAGCCGAGTTGAGGAAGCAATTGCAAGAATTGCTTGATAAGGGATTTATTCGCCCTAGCGTTTCCCCTTGGGGCGCACCTGTATTGTTCGTCAAGAAGAAAGACGGGTCACTTCGGTTGTGCATTGATTATAGGAAGCTAAACCAGGTGACTGTGAAGAACAGGTATCCCTTACCTCGGATTGATGATCTGTTTGACCAGTTGCGAGAGGCATCAGTCTTTTCCAAGATTGACTTGCGATCTGGTTATCATCAGTTGAGGATTAGGAGTGAGGATGTGTCCAAGACGGCATTTAGAACCCGTTATGGACATTATGAGTTTTTGGTTCTTCCCTTCGGATTGACCAACGCCCCTGCAGCGTTCATGGATCTCATGAACCGGGTGTTCAGTCCGTATTTAGATAGTTTTGTTGTTGTGTTTATTGATGACGTGTTGGTCTATTCTCCGGATGAGGCCACACATCGTCAGCATTTGAGGTTAGTCTTAGAGGTTCTCCGTGAGCACAAGCTGTATGCAAAATTCAGCAAGTGCGAGTTCTGGTTGCGCGAGGTTCACTTTCTCGGGCATGTTATCTCCGGCGCTGGTGTAGCTGTTGATCCAGCAAAGATCCAGGCAGTTATGGATTGGGATGTTCCCAAGACTCCTTCGGAGATTCGTAGTTTCCTTGGGTTAGCTGGTTATTATCGGCGATTCATTGAGGGTTTCTCATCCATCGCCGCCCCTATGACAAAGCTGACCGGAAGGGTGAGAAGTTTGTATGGTCCGAGGCATGTGAGCGCAGCTTTCAGCTATTGAAGGCTAAGCTTACTTCTGCTCCGGTATTGGTATTGCCTGTGGTCTAGAAGGCTTTGCCATTTATACGGATGCATCTCGGATTGGTTTAGGCTGTGTGCTCATGCAGCAAGAGAGGGTAGTAGCTTATGCTTCTCGTCAGTTGAAGGAGCATGAGAGGAACTATCCGACTCATGATTTGGAGCTAGCAGCTGTGGTTCATGCACTAAAGATCTGGAGGCACTATCTTTATGGTGTCAGATTTGAGGTGTTTACCGACCACAAGAGCTTGAGGTATCTTTTCTCCCAAAAGGAATTAAACCTGAGGCAGAGAAGATGGATTGAGTTCTTGAAGGACTATGACTTCGACCTTCAGTATCATCCTGGAAAGGCGAACGTCGTAGCGGATGCTCTTAGTAGGAAGAGGTCTTCGCTCCAGCAGGATTGGAAGATGTTGGAGGATGCAGCGTGCTCTATGACCGAGTTAGAGCCATCGTTGTGTCAGGCTTTTGTAGCTCAGCTATCCCTTAGATCCTCAGTCTTGGATGAGGTGATTGAGCAGCAGAAAGCCGATCCTAGATTGTTAGAGTTAGTGGGTAAGGCGGGCATTGCTCGTGATGAGGACGGTGTGATTAGATTTCAGCACCGCGTTTGTGTCCCCGATGTAGTAGATGTCCGTGAGCATGTGTTAGCGGAGGCTCATAGATCGCGATTCTCTATTCATCCGGGTAACACTAAGATGTATCAAGACCTGAAGAGATCATTTTGGTGGTCCGGCATGAAGAAGGATGTTGCGGATTATGTGTCTAGATGTCTAGTATGTCAGCAGGTGAAAGCCGAGCGGCAGCGACCATCCGGCCTTATGCAGAGGATGGATATCCCCGTATGGAAGTGGGAAGCTGTCACTATGGATTTCGTATCGGGTTTGCCTCGATCTAGAAGGGGCAATGACTCGATTTGGGTAGTCGTAGATAGATTCTCGAAGACTGCTCATTTCTTACCTATGAAGAAGAAGCAGTCAGTAGAGAGTTTAGCTAGATTGTATGTTAGTGGTATCGTTAGATTGCATGGTGTGCCGAAGTCGATCATTTCGGATCGAGATCCGAGATTTACTTCGAGATTGTGGAAGGGTCTTCAGGATGCGTTAGGTTCGGAGCTTAAGCTCAGTTCGGCGTTTCATCCCCAGACCGATGGACAGTCCGAGAGGACTATCCAGACGCTCGAGGATATGTTGAGAGCGTGTGTTCTGGATTGGAAGGATGATTGGGAGCGTCATTTACCTCTTGTGGAGTTCGCATACAACAACAGCTTTCATGCTAGTATTGGAATGGCTCCATTCGAGGCGTTGTATGGTAGGCCCTGCAGATCTCCTTTATGTTGGGAGGAGACTGGTGATAGGCAGTTGATCGGACCGGAGTTGGTTCAGGAAACTTCGGATAAGATTCAGCTTATCAGGAAAAGGCTTGTTGCGGCACAGGATAGGCAGAAGAGTTATGCCGACAACAGGAGAAAGGATTTGGAGTTCGAGGTTGGCGATCATGTCTTCTTGAAGATATCGCCTACTCGAGGTGTTGTCAGATTTGGCAGGCATAGCAAGCTAAGCCCTAGGTTTATTGGCCCATATGAGATTCTCAGACGTTTGGGCAATGTGGCGTACGAGCTAGCTTTACCCCCAGCTTTGGCTAGCATTCACCCGGTATTCCACGTATCTATGCTCAGGAAGTATGTCCGAGATCCGTCTCATGTGATTAGTCATGAGCCAGTGGAATCCAGCCAGATCTTTCGTATGTCGAGCAACCAGTAGCCATTCTTGACCGGAAGGTTCAGCATCTCCGGAACAAGAGTATCGCGTCGGTGAAAGTTCTATGGCGGAACTTCTCACGTGAAGAGGCTACGTGGGAGCTTGAGGATGCGATGAAGAAGAAGTATCCCCTCTTGTTTGAGTAGTGTCGTTCTAACTTCGAGGACGAAGTTTTCTTTAAGGGGGAGAGGGTGTAAGACCCTCGAATTTCCGTCGTATTTTTCGTATTTATGTGTGTATATTGTGTTGAGTATGTATGTACGTATTTTACGTGGATATTTAAAATAGTATAAATACGTGTGCATGTGTTTATATTGAACGTAACTAATGTACTCATTGCATGATGGTAGTGTGGATACGATACTATATGTACATTGCATGTATATATGCCCGGTATGCATGGTTTTCTGCATAAATTAGGGTTCTGGCCGAAGGCCCTATTGGCGTCAATCCCCAGGCCGTTGAGGTGGTGTCAGCGTCCAGCCCTGGACGCCAACACTAGATCCGGCGTCCAGCGATCTGGACGCCAACCTCTCTGACCTGCATGCGCAGCAGAGCTGCTATCTTCTGAAGCAAGGCATGGCAACCATTGGGGGATGTCCCCCAACGGCTCTGAACATGTCTAATCGGTATGGTGAGTGGGTGAGGGGCTCTTCTTAGGGTCCAACCCGAAATTGGCTCCTCTCACTTCTCCCTTCACCTTGTGAGAAGGGGAAAAGAAGAGAGAAAACCCTAGAGAGCATTCTGTGAGAAAAACCCCAGTTTGAACCCCTAAAATCCGACCCTTGGAAGCTGGTTTGGAAATCTTCTGCATCAAGGAGGGAGCTGAAGCAAAGGGGAAGGCCTCCCCATCATCTCCTCGGCGTGGAGATCACCCAGGAGCTCGGAGGAAGGCGTTTTTGGAGGTGCTTCTGCAACTTCTTGGGACTGCCCAAGGAGGTCTTCTTCGAGCCATAGATCTCTTGGAGGATTTTTAAAGAGGCAAGTAACCTATCTATGGTGTCCCCGTATGAGTCTAGGAGGTTCTTATCATTTTTATGGAATTTCCCTCGAGTCCTAGACCCTCCATTTCACCCAGTTTCAGAGCTCGGGTCTGTGTTTTCTGCACAGACCTGAGTAGACGGCAAGGTCCCTGGACGCCCAGTTCCTCCTTGGCGTCCATCGACCATGCCGCTGACTCTGAGTCAGCGGCCAGAGACCGCCGCCGAGTTCTTCAGGACAGAACAGTGAGCTGTTCTGTCCCTCTTATACATTTAATTTCGGTATGTTTATGCGTTGAGGATATATGGTATTCCTATAAGCTATGTATATGGTACATTGTGGTTGTGGATGTATGTGAGTTGTGTGGGTGAATGTGGCTAATGATGTCTTGTAAGCATGTGAGAATAACTTGTAAACCATCTTGCAAAATCCATGATTCATGATTTAGATTAATGTGAATGCCTTGATTTCGGTCTATACATGAAGAGTTGTGGGACATGAATGTGTGTTCTGAAATTTTGGAAATTATGCATGCTTGTGAAATTGCTAATAAGTCGGTTCGGTAATATGAAAGCATGTAAAAATGGTTGTGGTAAACGATTTATAGATGTATGAATTAGGGAATTTTGTACTCTAAATTCATGTGTATACATTGGTAGTTTAT
The DNA here is from genome assembly GCA_014218235.1 of Colocasia esculenta. Lineage (NCBI taxonomy): Eukaryota > Viridiplantae > Streptophyta > Magnoliopsida > Alismatales > Araceae > Colocasia > Colocasia esculenta. The sequence continues at coordinate 79,731,215 of CM024755.1, read as the reverse complement.
GTTTAACAGCAAGTGATAAGTTACATGATGTGTGAATTCCATGTTGACGTAAAATGTGAATAACATGCTAATTAGGTGTTTGATTTTCTGTAAATCCTCTTTAGCTCAGAAAAATCTGAAAAATTGAGGGTATGATCATGAGCCTGAAAACAGTCTGTGGTTAAATTTTCAGACCATTTGGACCCGTAAATAGAGAATTATGAGTTTTCATGTGGAATGTGAATAATTCGTACATATGATCGCAATGTGATTAGATTTTGTTTAAATCAGCATGATTTGAATGTTTACTGTGTGTTAAAGCCTGAAACTCTGTAGTACCATGTTAGTAAAAACAGAGGAGTTCATGTGAGTGAGGAAGTGAATGTGATGGGAAGTGTAAAGTGTGAAAACCATGCGTAAACGCTAATTGTGTAAAAGTGTAAATTGTGCCAATGTGATACTGCTTCCAAGAAGGCAGTGGAGCTGTATCAGGGAAAAGTCCCCCTGAGAAAGTTCATTGTGTTAAGTGACCCTAAGGGCATTAGGGGGAAATCCTGGAGGTGGACAAGTACCACTGGTTAGGGTGGAGACTTGTTCTCCCGGTCTGCGCAGTCCAAGAGTCACCATTGCATTGCCTAGATGGTGTCTATGTGTTATGTGTATGTGAATGTGTCCTTCTTTGGTGGTTTGGACTATGTGTCACGGCACCTAAATTGTGTAAATATGTGTAAAGTGTAATGTGTAAAGTGTATGTGACAATGTGTCAAGTGTATGTGACCATGTGTAAATGTGTAAGTGACATGTGGATGTGTATGTGTAAAGTGTAACCATGTGAAAAGAGAAAATTGTGTGAAAAGAAAATGTGAAATTCTAGATGTGTAAATGTGCTATGGAAACCATGTGAGACTAAAGCTGAAACCATGTAAATTTAGAAAATGCATGTTATCTTCTCATATTCATGTGTACAAATTGCTTAGAATCCATGTTAGGAACAACAAATGAATATGTGTGCAAAATGGCATGTTAGATTGTTCATATGTGATGTTTTAAGCAACGTTGTAGCTCTCATGTGTAGGGTTATGGCCATTGGAGCATGTAAAATCAGCAACCTAAAGCTTGTAAAAAAAAAAGGGGTTAGGTATGCACTTATGAACATGTGGAATCCATGCTAGTTATGTTTCCCCGTCCATGTATGTAAGTTGTTCATGTTAATAACTCTCGTGTTTGGTTCTTTATAAGGTTAAAGTTCATAAGTGAATGGATTAGAGATCATGTGATAGGTGAATTTTATAGTTAAAAATCTGAAAGCATGAGATATGTATAAAATTGTAGAACCGTCATGATAGGTTGAAAACGTAAATGGACCAGCATGCTTGTGTTTGAAATTGTAAATGTGCATGTAGAAACCACTAGGACTTGTACGTGAATATCATATATAGTGTTGCTTGCTGAGTCTTTAAGACTCACTCTTGCTTCGGCGTACAGGTTTAGACGGTGACGAGACCTTCGTGGAGGAGACGGTGGAGATAGACTCCGAGCGCGGAGTTTAGCTTGTGGAGTTGTGCATCCCTTTGTTGTAATCTTCATAGTATGTACTTGAAACATTATATTAGAATTATCATGAAGAAAATGTAATATGTGGACATTGGACATTTGTATTTATTTCAGCATTTAAATTATGAGAACTTTAGTTCCTTTTGCAAATTGTAAACTGCATGTATGTCTAATGTGGATGATGAATGAATGGAGATAGTTCTCTTTTACTTCCGCTACTCTGTTATTTATATTCGCGTGTATCTCAGCTGTTTGTATCGTTGGGTAAATGTCCCACTGTGGCTGGCAGCACTCGTTATATCGACATGGGTCGGTATGACCGTACCGGTATAATGAGGGCCGTCACAAAATCGATGTAATCCATGAAGTTGTTATGACAATGAAATAGTTGTTCAACTTATGAAATTGTTGTTTATGCAAATCGTTATACAAATATAGGCAAATCATTATGTAAGCAAGTCGTTATACAAATATAGGCAAATCGTTGTTCAAACATAAATAAATCGTTGTTTGAGCAAATCATTGTTCAAACATAAACAAATCGTTGTTTGAGCAAATCATTGTATAAACAAATCGATGTTTGAGCAAATTGTTGTTCAAACATAAGCAAATTGATGTACAAGCAAATCGTTGTACAGATATAAGCAAATCGTTGTACAAGCATAAGCAAATCGTTGTACAAGAGAAAGCAAATCGTTGTACAAGAAAATCGTTGTACTATCTTTATCAAATAGTGTAAGTGTCAAATATGTGCTTAACGTGTGTGAACAAATTAATTAGTGTGTAGGCAAAATCCCTATGCATGCATCTAGCGCAATACAATGCAAACCACAAATCAAACCACAGTGCACAAGGGATTTTTAGGTGGTTTAGAGATCACATCCAGTGACTCCTACATCTACCCCTCACACAATGAGGCACACACTACTCAAAGAACTGAGTACAACACACACACGAGCACTCAGGCTCAGTCCACACACACACAAGCTAGAAGAACCACTCTATAGAGATCAAACCCTCTAGCTAAGGCAAGATCTCACACACATGAACACAGTGACAAACACTTGGTCTGCACTGCACATCCACAACACACAATTCAGATCTGTGCACAAACCAGCACAGATCGCATCACACACACTATGATCTGTACCATACACTTGTACAGATCAGATAACAAACATCCACATAGAATCCATGTATTGATCTCAGTTCAGTACACACACACACAAATCTGAAATGAATTGAGTTGAGAAAAGGTGTGAGTGAGGAAAGACATATCCCTTTAAATGTTGATCTGATCACCACGATCACAGATCAACAATGTTTCTTCCTCAATTCTACTGCTACTCCTCTTCTTCTTCTTTTCCTTCTTCTTCTTCTTCTTCTTGATCAGCACTGCTCTGCTTCAGGAGCTTCTGAATTGCGATTTCTTCTTCTTCTACTGATGCACTTCTTCCAGATCTGCTCCTTCTTGAGCACACCCCTTCTTTCTCCAGAGCTTGGCCTTGATTCCCACGTCCTGTATGTTGAAAGGCTGGTCTGCAACTTTTGGAGATTGAGCAAGGCACTGGAGAGACCCTCTTTTGCCGCCAAAAGCTTTTCTGAGAATTGTATGGGTTGGCTTGCCTTTGGGGTACGAGGATCATGGGTATTTATAGCCCTATATGTCCATGAGGTGCCTTGCGGTGCGTGGGCACAAAAATCTAGGTCAAATCTCTTGATTCCTAAGAAGCCACGTGTCCAAAAAAATTCACATTTTTGAGCTTCAGTCGAAGTGTGTCGACACGTAGGCAGACTGTGTCGACAGTGTAGACACCTATTTCTGACCCATAAGTCAAGCCAAATTCCTTGTCATGTCTTTAATGCCCCACGTTGGCTCATCATTGCCTAGCTGGCTTTATCCGATCATGGTATCCTTTCATTAGTCCATCACCCTGGTGGGTTCTTCCTGGTCACATCAATCAGTCCTCATCACCATCTCGTAGCCCTCTGCGTCAAGAGTCCAATGCTTCATGCCGCACGTCAATCCGATACCCATGCAAGGAGATCAGACCCTTTAATTGAGCCATATGTAGAAAGTTCCTGAAGGCGACAATGTCCATGTCGCGTTCTTCTTCAGAAGGCGACACCCCGATACGTCGCGTTCTTATTTGGCCCTTTTAATTCCCTGAAAAATCGCAAGAAAATGCTTTCCTTCTATGGAAGGCGACATATCGAGGCGTCACTATCTGATAGCGACACCAAGCTCGTCGTGTTCTGGTTTCCATGCAACGTATCATTTCCTAACATGACTTGGACCCTTGCTATTATTGAATACTCTGAATTTTAGTTGATCTAGAGGCATCCAAATCCTTCCAAAATTGGAGGAGACCTTCTTTAATACTTCCTTTCCAAGTTCTGACCCCCCTTGCGCGAGCATACTTACCAGGATTCGGACTCTTGCCCATTATTCCCCTCTCAGCCCATTCAAGAATAATAGGGTATATATCCCTCCATACAGGATGGTTTAGGGCAAGGCCGGCGACTTCTTCTTCCTCTCCCAGAGAGCTGCGAATCCTCAGAAGAGCAGTCAGCCTCCAGATGACCAGGAAGTGCCCCCTAGGGCATTTTGCCCCTGCCTATGATTTCTCTCTCCTCTTTTCCCTTGATTTTCTCTTCATACATGCATCTTTAGGTTTGTTTTCTTCGTAGATTAGCATTAGAACACTCCACACACACCTAATATAATCACCCAAAGGGGTTAAAACCCCACCCCACGTGAGTTCCCTCCAATTACTTCATGTTCTTTCATGTTTTTGGGACATATTCTACACAAACGAGTTATCTAATGGGTTTTCTGTCATCTTAATGTTATTGGCAGGTGTTAGAAGATAGTGGCAGCACGAGGCTCTTGCCCCTTGGCTGGCTGAGGAGCAGGAAGAAAAAGAACCCATAATCTTCATCCTCTGAAGCAGAAGGCGACGATAATATTGTCGCGATCCAAGAGGCGACGGACCACACGGTGCGTTCAAGTACAAAGAAAGCGACACTTACATAGTCGCATTCACAGGATCAGGTTCTCCTTCTGCCTTCTTTTCCCTTTTCCAAGGTAGTTAGCACTTAATCTTTCATCATATCCTTTTGCAACTACTTTGGTGGCGATCACGATCAATTCCCTTTACTTTTAATCATCATCTTTGGGGAGCTAATCCTGTGATTACACCTTTTGGCGATCACGGTGGGACATCTAGTGCCCATCATGCTTGTTACTGCCTTTCCCTGCCTTCTCTAGTCGTCCATGTGTGTGGTTCTTCCATAAATTTCACATTTTTCCGTTTACTTTTACTGTTGTTTTGAGTTCTGCTGCTCTGGGTGGGAAGGCAACATCAAGGGCGTCGCAATAAAGGCGGCGACAAGGTGCGCATCGTGATCAGGTCGGTATATCAGCATTCATTTTTTCATGCTATCTCTGTGTTCTGTTGTACTGGTCTGGAAGATGGCGTTGAAGGCGTCGCGATAAAGAAGGCGATCGGACGAACGTCGCGATCAAGTAAGTGTTGTCTGCCCGTCCATTTTTTTAATGCTATTTTGAGTCCTGTGTGCTGGGTTGGAAGGCGACGTTGCAAGCGTCGCTATAAGGACGGCGACAGGGAGGTTGTCGCGATCAGGTCAGTGCCTTTGATTCCATCTATTCCTGTTCTTTTGGGCTTATTTCAAGTATTCCATCTATGAGTTGGGTTGTTTGATGCTTGTTACATGCCTGTGAGAGTCTGTTAGTCCTCCATGCTATAGGGTTGTGTGGATTTTCGTGCTTAATCGGGTCTTACCTATCCTCTGTCCACTGCGAAGAGGAATGCGACGCGCTTCGTGTCGCGATCTTGGTCACGACAGGTTCGTCGTTGCCTTCTGCTTCTGAGAGCAGGTCGGCCTGATTTCTCTTGTGTTAGTCTTAGGATAGATTTTTGTATGCACTCCGGTGCACATAGGGCGAGCATACATCTTTCCATATTGTAGTTTAGGTTGTCCTCCTCAGCGACGCCCGCTCTCTCGGCCACATGTTCCTTGTGTCCGACTAGAGCACTCGCTTGAGGGCCTCCGTAAGTCCCCGCTGATCGTGGATTCCCACACGGCCGCCGGGCTGGTTGTACCCGTTGCCACCTAGAATTAGGGTTCATTCATTTAGTGAGTTTGAGAAATCCTAGTCAAACCCGAAGTTGGAAGCCTTTCCCCCTTTAGGAAACCCTTTATTTTTTAGGGAACTTACTAAAAGATCAACTCCTTAGAAGGCAAACCTGAACCAAATAAAAGAAACCATCATCATTGCCAACTGCTTGCTTTGGGTGAGACGTTTTCTCTTTCTTTTGTTTGCATAGGATTGTCTGTTTAGGAAACTAGGTGTCCATCTAGGTTAGGTTGTTTCTTAAGTCTGGATAGGCTTTCCCCATCTTAGTGTGCCCACTTTCCAAATATGGAGTCCTATCTGAACCCGATCTACAGCAATGAGAATCAAGATGCTGCCTTTTACACTTCCCAGGACTATGAGGAATCTCTTCCTCACAACCTCCTTGAGGAGTCGACCCGGTCCTGGGTCACCATAGTCCACGCCAGTGAGAGTCATCATCACGATGACGGTGGCCCATCACAAACTGTTTACTCCCCTCAGGCAAACGATCAAGCTGCTCAACTCATGAGACTAATCCCTTAGCTTGATCAATCTCAGATCTAGGACCTCATGATGGCCCTCAAAGGAAAGGCCGCCCCGTCGTCCTCGCCTAGAGCGGGCATCTCTCGCCCTATGGCATCTACCTCCAGCCCCCGCATCATCACGGGACCAGCCGACAACAACCCTATCCGGCCACGGGCCATTTGATTCACTCCTTTCGAGTCTGAGCATTATCATCCATGTGAGTCGAGGCCCCGGTCCCCCCCTTACCTCCCTTGCCATCCACCACAGCTGGAGCCACGCATCAGCCAGCATCCCGTGTCTCCTCCTTGTATGCTCAACCATCTGCCACTCCCGACATGATGTCCGAGTGAGCGTCCATCAAGAAAGAACTACAAGAGCTGTGAAGGCAAGTCGACCCTAGGCAACATCATGATGTCTACATGCCTAATTTCAATGGTCTGTGGGTCCCGTCACCATCCGAACTGCCAAAGTACCGCAAGTACAATGGCTATGGCAACCCATACATCCACATCAAGGATTTCATCTATGAGTCCACACCCTACCAGCATGACCGCCGCTTGATGGCATATCTGTTCTGTCGGTCATTGGACGGGCCTGCGCTAGACTGGTTATATTCCTTGCTACCCAAGGATGCAGAAGACTTCGCCATTGTGAAAGCAAAATTTCTTGAACAATTCCATGATAGGGTTGGGCCAGAATATTCTCTTACGGATCTCATGGCAGAAAAGATGAAGTCGGATAAGGAGTTCGCCACTTATGCCAACAGGTGGAGGCAGATGGCCACACGAGTCCCTGGGTACCTTCCGGAGGGAGAAAGGTCAAAATCATCATTGTCAATGCAACCTCTGCCAAAAACATTCTAGCAATGAATGATATCACCACCATGCACCAGATCTACAGTCGGGCCCGGTTCATTCAAACCCAACTCAAGGACTCCCCCATATACTCCATGTTCGAACCACAGAAGTCCCACTTCCAAAGTAAACCTCAGGGGCCAGTCACCGAGGGTGTCCAAGTAAATGAGCAAGTGAGTGCGTTCAACCCCGCCGTCCAGAACAACAGTCGTCAACCTTACACTGCCCAGGGTCAAAACCGCACCAATCCTCCACAAGGCCAGCAGCCCCAATACAACCAAGTACCACCTCCTGATGGCACCCAATAAAGGCGTCCCCTAGGTCCAAGGAGAACTCAGTACCCACCACTCCTTGAGACACTCTCCGACATCTTCTTGGCCTTAGTCTCCACAGATGCCATCAAGTTCCCTCCGAAAAGGCCACTGAATCCAAGTGTGGACCAGACAAGATACTGTATGTTCCATCGGCAGCCAGGTCATACTAATGAGCAGTGCTTCACATTCAAAGACCTGGTATATGATTTTCATGAACAGAACAGACTGGATTGGACGGCTCTCTGACAAGTAATCCGAGACATCAAAGAAAGACAGAGGCAGCAGCAACAGCAGAGGCAGCAGCGCCAACCACCCTTTCAACAACAGCAGCAACAACAACCATTGCAGGACCTGGGGATTGTCCATAACCCCTTGCCGAACCACCCGCCAGCTCCCAATCCACCACAACAACTAGCCCAAGTGAATCCTGTCATCCACCACCCCCCTCCTCAAGCGAACTGGACGTATGATGATGAACACGATGTTCAGCAGATGATGGCCATTAACCACCAGTATCCTCAGCAATTCCAAATAATACAATCAGCCAACATGGCTCCCCAATCAATCCCTCCTTTAGTTTCCCAGGCCAACGCCATCATACTGCCCATTGGCTCAACACCCGCGCCAGTCGCTATGCCCTCCATTATCCTACCACCTACCACGTCCCTTGCTCCACCCATCTCCACGCTACCACCGCCCATCATAACCACTCCCACACCCGTCATCTTGCCACCACCTGGGCTGAATCAACCCTCCGCCGCCACGTTATCCTCCACCAGACAAACCACCACCCAACCAACTACCCTGCGGAGCGGACGAGTCTTCCGTCGCCCGTATCCACCCATCTCCACTACCTCCACCAGCCAAGGCGTTCCCCAACAGGTCCTGTAACCACCTCAACAACAACCTCAGCAGCAACCACAAGATGAGGGGGTGATTGAGCCATTACTTGGGACACACTATGATATCCTCAAGCATCTCGATCATGTGCCAGCCAAAATCTCCATACTGAAGTTGATAAAGAGATCCAAGGAGCATCAAGAGGCATTGAGGAACTTTCTGCAAAGGGTAGTGGTGAAATGAGGACATGCTTTCCGACAAACTGCCGAGTGCACTAGCCATGGTGACTCGTGGGCCGGCAATTACATTTGCTGAAAATGAATTAGCACCCCCAGAAGCTAGGAGGCTCCCGCTTTGTGTCACCCTGGTGATCAACCATGTAGAAGTAGGGGCAACACTGGTCGACACGGGGGCATCCATAAATGTCTACCCACTAAGCACTCTAAGAGCGTGCGATGTGTCAGAGAGCCTGCTAAAACCGACCCCCACCACCATAGCCGTGTATGACAACTCTAGAAGATCTTGCCACGGCATGGTGATGGTACAAGCCGAACTGGGGCCGCTCGCTGTCACCGTGGACTTCTATGTGCTTGACATTGACCCCATGTTCAAGGCCATCCTGGGGCGCCCATGGTTAGAAGTGCTGGGAGCTGTTCCGTCCACTGCACACCAATGCCCAAAGTTTCCCTTCCTAGGACGGGTGATCAAAGTCAAAATCATAGCCACTGCCCACACAGTTGATGCCATCCATGATACTCTACTTCCAGCCGTGTGGCCCGCCAACAAGCCCATTGTCTCAGTGTTGGACGTCAACTATCTTTGGGCCTACTCATTCCATTCCAAGCAAGAGGCCAGTTCCGCACAGGTCAATGCAGTCAAAAGGAAGGAGCCACTAAACACTAAGGGGTGGCAAATCATGATGAAGCTGGGATATGAAGAAGGCAAGGGCCTAGGGGCAGAACTGCAGGGCATCACCAAGCCCATCCCAGACATTATAATGAAAAGCCGATGGGGACTTGGCTACAGGGAGAAGTCCAAGACATGGTCAACTAGCACATCCACTCTCAAGGCCGATTGCGAACCACTCACCTGGACACTTTGGTGTCACTTTGTCAAAGGCCCAACCCAACCTGGATATAACACTGTGGTGGTCAAGGCAGAAATGTCACAACACGATGTTCATGGCAGGAATTTCTCCCAGCACATGGCCCCCATGCTTACATATAAGGCACTGGAAGCACTCCACCCTAGAAAGAGAAGGAAGACAGGAGACCCAGAGGCTGAATGGTACCGTTGGTTTGATATAGAAGACATCACTATAGCCTTCAGTTGCTTGTTCTGGGAAGAGGAGAGAATATGGCCGACAGCTGCAGCCGAACTGCTAGATCCACCCACCTCCATCACATCCAAGAGGTAGTTGATGAGCGATGCTACTGACGTGGGAGAGCCAGACGTTCCCTACGAGGAAGGAAAGACTGTAGATGAGCTCTGGAGGGGTACATGCTTGGCCACTCATTCGAATGTCTCCCCAACTCCTGACAGCTGCGCGCAGCATCCTCACTCCTGATCTCCCACCTGCAGTCCTCTCTGCTTTGCAATCTGATCCGAGCGACCACGAGATCACTCTCTCGTGCTGCATGCTCTCCACTAATCCCGATCTCCAAAAAAAAATGTCAATCTTCAAATGCACATTGAGGTGGAGGATCCGGCATACCTCCTTCACCCTCCTGATCAGGGGCACCCCTCAGCTGGGGCTTCCCCTCTCGCTCCTTCACTAGGAGCCATCCTCTTCGAGGACACCATGTCTTCCCCTAGTCCTATAGAGTCGTCTAGCCAGTTAGGATCATCTAGGTTAGAAGAGTCTAGTCTTAGTCTAGGGTAGAGAGTCAGGGCAACCCAGTGCCCGCCAAGTCCAAAAGTCGCCCTAGGAAGTAATGAGGCAAGGCTATTCCCCAAAGATACTTTCAAGAGTTAGCTCGGCGGTGTCAAGAATTGTTGCTAATTGAGGAGTTCACAAAGGACGCGTTGGTGTTAGAAGAAGTAATTGAGCAGGATGGGGTGTTCATAGACGACGGGCTTGGCGTCTATGAGATCATGAATGATGAGGACCCAATCGATGAAGAGGATAGCGAAGTAGATGACACTGTCGAGATGTACGCGAGTGGCGTAAGAAGATTCGATGAACCTACAACGGTAGTGGATGAACCTACTAAGGAAGTCAATCTTGGAACAGACGAAGACCCCAAGATAGTGATTATTTCAGCGAACCTCCCTTCTGATGAAGAAGAGGAACTGAGGGAGTACAAGGATACCTTTGCCTGGTCATATGAGGACATGCCCGGCCTTGACCCCTCATTAGTGGAGCACTGACTTGTATTGAAAGAAGGGGCAAAGGCCATAAAGCAGAAACTCATAAGGTTCCACCCACTTATGGCCCTGAAGATGAAGGATGAAGTAGATAAACTCCACAAGGATAGATTCATCAGGGTAGTGCTTTATCCGAACTGGGTGGCAAATATAGTCCCGGTCATGAAGAAGGACAGAAAAGTCAGAATCTGTATTGACTTCCGGGACTTAAATAAGGCATGTCCAAAAGATGACTTCCCGCTTCCTCACATTGATGTGCTAATTGATAATACTGCTGGGTATGAAACCCTCTCATTCATGGATGGATATTCAGGCTATAACCAAATCCGTCTAGCTCCTGAAGATCAAGAGAAAACATCCTTCACCACATCCTGAGGAACATACTGTTATGTAGTCATGCCATTTAGGCTAAAGAATGCTGAGGCTACCTATCAAAGGGCGATGATGGCCATATTCCACGATATGATGCATGTCTATGTAGAGGTATACGTGGATGACATCCTGGTGAAGTCAAGAACCAGGAGAGAACACCTCGAGATCCTCGCCAAGGTGTTGCAAAGGTCAAGGGAGTACAACCTAAGAATGAATCCGAAGAAATGTGTGTTCAGGGTATCATCAGGCAAGTTGCTAGGCTTTATAGTTAGTAAGTGGGGGATTGAGATTGATCCAAACAAGGCCAGGGCTATAGCGGAAATGCCGCCTCCAAAGAACATTTCACTACTAAGAGGCTTGATTGGGCATCTACAATTTATTAGAAGATTCATATCACAGCATTCGCAAAGATGCCGCCCATTCTATGATCTCTTGAAAGGAGGGGCAAAGTTCGAATGGAATGACAAGTGTCGAGAAGCCTTTGATGATTTGAAGAGGTATCTCATGAATCCCCTAGTTTTGCAACCTCCTGTACCCGAGAAACCATTAATCCTATATCTCTCAGTCATTGAGAACTCCCTAGGTGCTGTCCTTGCACAACACGATGAATATGGAAAAAAAAGGGCAGCATACTATCTTTCTAGGCTTTTCAACACCACAGAATCCAAGTACACCACCACGGACAAAACTTGTGCCGCGCTCGTGTGGGTAGTCCAAAAGCTCAAACACTACTTTCTTGCCCACGAGGTCAAGCTGATCTCGAAGATGGATCTGCTTAGATATCTTCTAGAAAAACCCATCCTCTCTGATCGGCTGGCACGCTGGCAGAGCTTCCTCTCACAATTCGACATCTCTTTCGTGGTCCAAAAGGCCATCAAAGGGTATGCCATCGCTGAGCACCTTGCCCATTTGCCACTCCCTCACAGCGATTCCATCCGAGAGGAGTTTCCCGATGAAGAGCTCTCGGTCATCTCCCAAGATCCCTTCTGGTCCCTCCATTTTGATGGTGCGCTCAACTCTCAGGGACGGGGCATTGGAGCCGTGCTGCTCACCCCGGAGGGTATTACTATCTCCATCGCTTTCCAACTCACCTTCTCTGCCACTAATAACATGTATGAGTATGAGGCTCTCCTAGCTGGTCTTAAGCGCGCTTATATCTTAGGTGCATCCCGCCTCAGAATCATAGGAGACTCTCAGCTCGTTCTACAGCAGGTGCTCTTAGTTTACTGCACTCGTGACCCAAAGCTTAAACCTTATCAAGATTTGGTCACGTTGTTGGCAAGGCAGTTCCGCAAGCTTATCTATGTCCACACTCCTCGCTCACAGAATATCATGGCTGACGCCTTGGCGTCACTAGCTTCATCTCTATCGTTCCCTTTGAGTCACCGGACCGAGACAATTGTCGTCCAGCGGCTCGACATTCCATCTATCCAGGATCCTTGGTTCAACAACCTTAGGACAACCTTAGAAGAAAGGGCTAGGAAGAGAGAAGTGCAACAAGTCATGCTAGCTGAGCTGGAGGAAATCTTAGATGAAGAGGAACTGCCATGGTATTTTAGGATTGAGCAATACTATAAGGATGGGTCATATCCCGAAGGGGCAAATGCAGAGGATCGCAAGGCCATAAGAAGAGCCACCTTAAGGTACATAGTCGTCGGAGAAGTTCTGTACAGGCGGGCTCTTAATGGAGTTCTTTTGAGATGTCTCAACGATGATGAGGCTTGGAAATTGTAGAAGGTGCCCATGCTAGTGAATGCGGAGGGCATGTCAACAGTCAGATGCTTTCTAAGAAGATCATTAGGCAGGGCTACTACTGGCCAACCCTAGAAGAAGGCTGTGCCATCTACGTCTGTAGGTGTGTCAAATGCCAACTCCACGCTGATAAAATCCATGCTCCTTCATCCTCACTTCATCCACTCTCCACACCTTGGCCATTCTCCATGTGGGCTTTCGATATTGTTGGCCCCCTTGGTGATCCTAATGCTCAAACCAAACAAACATCCTTCATCCTCACAGAAACTGAGTATTACACTAAGTGGGCAGAAGCAGAAGTGTTCGCAGAGATCAAAGCATCCACAGTGTGCCGCTTTATCATGAAGAATGTCATCTCGCGATTCGGAGTGCCAAGCAGCATCGTCACGGATAAGGGGCCACAATTCATCTCACAAGAACTCCAGGACCTCTGTAAGAAATACAATATCACTCTGCATCATTCATCTCCATATTACCCACAAGGCAATGGCCAAGCTGAAGCAACCAATAAAACCCTTCTTAAAATCTTGAAGAAAACGTGTGAATCGCATAAATTCGCTGATTGGCCAGAAAAGCTAATAGAGGCTCTATGGGCCTATCGTACCTCCGTTCGTACTCCCACGGGGCAAACCCCGTATGCACTCACTTATGGGATGGAGGCAGTAGTTCCATATGAGATCCTGATCTATTCACTAAGAGTCCAATTAGATAAAGAACTTAATCTTGACGAACGTCGAGAGGCATTACTAGTCCAACTGGAACTCTTAGATGAAAGGCGACTCATGGTGGCCGATCATGTACTCTCATATCAAAGGCGAATCTCAAGGTCTTTTGAAAAGAAGGTAATTGAACGAAAATTCCAAGAGGGTGATATGGTCTTGAAATGCATTTTTATCAAACCTAGAGGTCCAAGGTCTAAATTGCAGCCAAATTGGGAAGGTCCGTACGTTGTGAAAGAAGTGTATCCGGGGAATGCCTACCGCCTAATCAATGCTAAGGGCGTAGAATTGTCACATCCGTGGAATGGATTGTACCTCAAAAGATTCTATCCCTAGGTCTTTAGGTGTGAGGCCACAACACTTAGATTAGGGATTACCCCATGTCAAGAGTTCGAAGTCTCCTCCCCACTCATCAAGGATCGACCTAAGTTAGGATCAACACACACACACGACAATCCCGGGTAACTGCGCTTAGTGGATACTGTGGCTAGATAGGCCCTGCTTTAGCGATGTGATGGTCATTCTCTTCCAAATCAGTCGAAATGTGGGGGCAAGGGTCGAAAGGGCGAGGTTGTCAACCTTAGGCATACCCTGACAAGAGGAAGTCTCAAACAGGGACGGTCAAATAAAAGAGCAAAAGAAATAAAAAAAATACGTGATGGAATAAGGGGCATGGCAAAGAGTGGCAAAGTCCCCGCTGGACGCTCATGAGCCCAGTCGTACGCATGCCCCAAACAGCGCAAACCCATATAAAAGACCACAAAGTCCCTCCGCAACAGACCTAATCTTGGAAAGGTATGCTGCGGGAAGAAGCCGAACCCCAACGTCCTTAAACCTACATTAAACTTTCCTTAAATAGTCTTCCATGTCCCTCTATAAGATCGGGTCATCTCTTAGGTATGGCCGAAATAGCTACACTATCAACTAGGGGCTGTCACCCATGGCATGTCATCCTTAAATGCACGTCCTATCTTAGTAAAGCCTTCGGTGAAAAGGGGAAGCGATCAAGACTCCTAAACCAGTGGTTTGAATTGGTCTATGTGTTGTGGCCCAAAAGGGCGAGTACCTTCCATCTCGCGCATCTTAGTTTAGGAAGGGCTAACGTCGGCTTTAGGCGTCTTTCAAAACTCCAAAAAATCAAATATTTCAAAACTCCAAAAAAATCAAATATTTCAAAATTCTAAAAAAATTCAAATATTTCAAAATTCCAAAAAAATCAAATATTTGAAAACTAAAAAAAATCAAATATTCCAAAACCTTAAAAAAATCAAATATTTCAAAACTCCAAAAAATCAAATACCTCAAAACTCCCAAAAAAATCAAATATCTCAAAACTCCAAAAAAAGTTTTCAAAATCTCAAAGAACACTTCACTCGTTCATTCATGCATGTCATTTATTTATTTATGTCTCTTCGCCTATTTTAATAAGGCTTAGCCCCTTAACCATTTATCGAGATTGGTCACTTGTCACGCTTAAGGCAAGGGGCTAAGTCGAAGAACAGATCTAACTTGTCTTCATGGTTGTCCTAAGTGTGCAGGTCGCAGCAGAAGAAAGAAAGCGGCACTCATATCTCACTCGTCACTGTCACACAATCACATTCCATAGATAAAAGATTTCATTCTATTCTATTCCATATCTACATCATCATCATGATACATCATGAACAAAAGGGGCAAAGTACAAGCCCTCAACCACTCTCCCCTGTACCCTCAGGTGGGCGAGAAGGTGGAGGGGCCATCTCCCTCGGTCCCGTCGTGCTCCCCTCGGCCGCTCCCTCGCGTCGTCGTCCCTCCTCCTCGTTCCTCCGCCGTCTGGAGGAACCCGTCAGGTAGTGTCCTGCCGATCCGCTGGGGATGCCACTCCTGCTGGACGATGAGCGGCTGCGCCCGACCAGTGCCAAGGCTCTCTCAAGCCCCCTCATCTCCGACCTCAGCAGCTCGTGGTGATGTCACTCGGTCCCTAGCTGCGAGCAAAGCTCCTCCACCATTCGGCGCAGTCCCGTCGCCTCATCCGCCTGAGGGCGTAGGCGCAACTCCACCATCTCCGCCTCTAGTGTGGTCGTCCGTGCTAAGGCATCCCTCAACTCTGCCTCCTGCAAGTCAAGCATTTGTCAATAAGGGAAATAAGAAAACATGGGGCAGGTAATTAATAACTCACTCGCTCGCGCAGCTGGGCCGTGGCATCCTCCACCCGAGTCACCGCTGCCGCTAGCCGACCCTTCAGTACGGAGCAGCCAGGCTCGTCCCGAGAGGTGGAAGCGCCTCCCACCATCTGCTGTGCCTGCTCCAGCTCGGCGCGCTGTAAAGAAAAAGGCACAGAAGTCAGTCAACTGAAACTAAGGGTAGAAAGGATAGGGAGAAGAGTACTCACCAGCTGTGTCACGGTCCGCTGAAGGTCGTCCCTCTGCTAGATCGTGGAATGGAGAACACCCTCGAGGGAGGCAATCCGGCCCTCAGGGTCAAGCTGCAAACACAAGTCAGGATAGCCAAGGAATGAACAATTGCAAATATTTAGAAAGGGCTAAGCTAGTAACACTCACCGGTCGTCGGGTCCCCTTGTATACTTGGGCCCCGTACCTCCGTGCGTAGGCACAGAAGTAGTCCTCATCACTGGTGGCCTCGGAGGTCACCACTCGGCCCCGCTGCTGCCAGTCCTCGAGCTGCTTCCGGGCCCGCACCCTCCAGTCTGTGACCTGCTGAATGCCACGGAAGCTGCGGCCCAGTCTCTCCCACACCCTCTGCCGGGTCGGGAACTCCACTGCCGCCTGGTGGAGTCCCACTGTCCGCGCGACCAGCCAGAGGTAGAGTGGTACCACCGTGTTGAAAGCATGAAGCCAGATCTCCCTATCGAAGTAGGGGCGGCCCTGCTCCACCCACGGCTGGTCGGCGTCATCCTCCCCAGCATAGGGAGTCCACTCAACCTGCACATCACAAACAGAGGCTCGTCAGTTAATGGTCAGTAATAAAGAAAAGGAAAGGGGTGCAAGTGCAGAAGTACTCACATGTCCAAAGGGGACGATGTCCAATGCATCCTGGATGAGCGTCACCTGCAAGTGCAGGGACCGCTCGTCGCGGTGAAACCGCCAGCGCTGCAAAAGCGGCACAGTACCCAGCCACCTCGGCACTCCCCGGCCCAGGGAAGGGAGGTAGTAGTACGCCCACACCTGTAAAACAACTCAGTCAGTGTCACAAGCAATCAAAATAAGCAGAAAAGCAATAAAGGGTAAGGGTGAGAAGCATACCTGTAGAAATGGAAAGAACCCAACTACCCCCGTCTCCCTGCCGGAGGTGCCCAGGCTGTCGAAGAGGTGGGCCAGGAGGGCCGCACCCCACGCATGACTGCCTACCTGGGTCAAATCCTCCAGCAGGGGAAGGCACCTGCAGCTCACTGGGTCCCCTCTGGTCCCCAGAATCAACTTCCCGATCACGAGGATCAGGAAGCGCCTCAGGTCACGATCCGCTGCTGCTCCCTCCTCCTCCACCAGCGCTGCTCTGGCATCTGCCGTCAACCGGCCCATGTAGTTTGCCTGGCCCTCTCCAGTCTGGTGGCGAGCATCCGCCACCCCCAGGCTCGCCTGGAGCCGCACCCTCCGCACAAGGGACGACCTCCCCCTCGTCACCTCCAGCCCCAGAAGTCTCTCTACCATCTCCTGGTAGCAAGTGTAGGTCACCCCTGTCACCGCCTGGCCATCCACCATCATGCCAGTGATCCGTGCCACATCCTCCAGTGTGGGGACCATATGACCCCACGGGAGGAGGAAGGCGTGGCACTCGGGGTCCCACCACTCCTTTAATGCCTGAATCAGCGCCACGTCTAGCGTCAGCTCATCTAATCTCAAAAAGGGGCCAAACCCCATCTCCTCTAGTCGGACCCTCTAGAAGTCCAGCAACCCCTAATAGATGGCTCGGACGACGGCCCACCCCAGCCGGGACCATAGCTCACTCTACAAAATAGTCACAAAAGTCCAAAGATCAGCAAAAATCAACAAAACAACACTCTGTTCAGATCGCGACAGGCCCCCTGTCGCCTTCTGAAGGCAACACAACGAGCGTCGCATTCAGGTTTCTAAAGGCGACGGGTCGACCCGTCGCCTTTTGAACGCGACACCCAGGGTGTCGCGTTCACCCTGGTAATGCGACAGGGACACTGTCGCATTCACAGGTCTGACCGGGAATGGGCAATACCCGTTCCCCGGCCATTTCACCTTGGGCAAAGCCCTACAATGGGTGCTCAGCACCCCTGTCCGCACCATCCTCTCATTAAACCACACCACGGGCTAGGGTTCTTTTGGGCTTACCTTCTTGGGGCTAGCCTCCTCCTCGCCCGATGCCTCCGGAAGATCCATCTCCATGGGGACGCCCGGGGCTTCATCCCCCGCTGCCGTGGACGATCCCTCGTCCGTCCGCCATCGGCGGATGGTCTTCTTAGACCTCCACCGGTCCCCGTCGCCGCCTTGACCTCCTTTGCCACCCTCCATCGCCACAAGTTGCCAAAGGGGAAGAGAGAGGGAGAGAGAGAGAAGAACGGAAGAGAGAAGAGAGGGGGGGAAGTCCGCTATCACCGGCCAGAGATCGCCGGAGGATGAAGAGAAAGGAGAAAACGGGGGGTTTGGTCGACCGGAGAAAAGAGAGAGAGAAGAGAGAGGAGAGATGAATAGTAGAAGAGGGAAAAGGGAAGAGGCGCTTCGGGCTTGGAATTCAAACTGCTCGGATCCTGTGGTCGCGATAGTGAAGCTGTCGCCTTTTGTTAAGATCGCAATAGTCCAGTTGTCGCGTTCAAGATCAAGGTCACGACCGTTGATGGGTCGCCTTCTAGGTCGCGACGTTTAGGCAGTCGCCTTCTCAACTTCTTCACAGAATTCTTAAAAATTCGTATTTTCATTGCAAATCTCAAATGAATACATCAAATAAAAGCTAAAAGTCATCATAAAATGTCTAATACATCACTATCATCCTCTCAACACATCAAATCTCCCAAAAATTCTAAAAAAAAAATACAATCAGGTCTCTCTTGCAAGCTCTCGGTCCCCATGTGGCCGGATCTCCCTGTACTCTCTAAGGTACGCCTGGTATGTCCCGCACTCCTCGTGCACCGTGGGTGGTAGGGTATGAGTAGCACACACACGCCATATTGCTAATGCGCTCCGCACGGCCTGCTCATCCTCCGGATCTCCCAAGCGTCTTTTCTTCATAGGAGGCAGGTGTGATGGCTGAAGTAGTGTTGTCCTTGGCTTCTCGATCTGAAGATAGCACTTGTGTGGATTGTATAGAACCATCGCCATGTTCCCCACGAGCTATAGGTCTAGTCCGCGACCAAGAGGAAGCCGGATGTCCACTCTGTGTAGTGCTGCTATGCCCATGGCGAAGTGCTCTACTGGAAGGGTGTTGAGGTACAATCACCATGCACCCCGAGTTTTCTTGTCCGCCGTCCTACACACAACACGGTCGGAAAACCTAGCCGCTCCGCCAATGAAACACAGTGGATGGCACCCAAAGATCTGGCTCGCGGTAGTGGGATTTTCTATGGGTTTAAACTTTATCCTCACTCCCAACCAACACTCCAGGAGGATCATGGAGCCATAAAGTGGGCCCCCGGTAGATGCTGATGTGAGTCCCGCATAAAGATAGGCCAAAACCGCGTGACAGAGGGAGAGTCCTCGCCATACCCCACTAATGGCGCTCATACTCGCATAATCTAAGAGGTAATCTCCAGATAGGAAGAGTACCACCCCACACAAGCATATAGCCACAGCTTTGGCTATCTCTTAGTAATTCCCACACTTATTCTTGCAGTGAGATATGACCCACTTAGACAAGGGAACTAAGTGAATGTGTTGAGGGCTGATCATGGTATAGACATCCCCGGGATCTATCATGAACTCACCTAGGATAAGTTTTGGGTTAATGGGCTCGACGGTATAGCATATTTTCTGCTCATCTCCCTGTTTGGTCTTGGGCAAATCCATGAACGCCTCCACCTCCTCAAGAAGAACGGTGGCCTCAAAATTTGGGAAAAGGAAAGTATGGGTTTGGGGATGCCAAAGCTCTATAAAGGCGATAATGCTATGCCAATCAAAGGAGATTTTGTGATAATTGTGGGAAGCTATCAAGACGCCCCCCAAACCCCACTCTCTCAAAGAACAGATTACATGCATGGGTAGAGCTTTTATCATGGGTGCTATCCACGTGAGTTTGGAGTATCGGCGGGAGTTGGGAAAGAGCTAGAGGAGGAGAAGAAAAAGAAAAAGAGAGGAGAAGAAGGAGAACATGCATTAATGAAGAAATTCGGAGTTGAAAATCACAGAAAATTGAAAATATCATCTTACATACCTCTCTCACATCGCCATTGCTACTTAGATGGTTGGGGACGTCCGTCAGCCTCAGGAGCTCGCCATAGGACGTCCAGGCGCGCTTGGGACCTCCATAGGAAGCCTCTTCACCCATGGGAGCACTTGGAGCTCTCCTCATGGCCATTGAAGACTTGGGAGCTTGAAGAGAGGAAGGGAGGGTGTGAACTCCGGATTTGTGCCTCCCACCCCTTATTTATAGACATCCAAGACTCCTATTCATGGTGGGAATAAGTTTAGAAGGGCTAATGGGAGTTAGACTTGAATTAGAAGGCCCTAGGAGTCCAAGTGGGAGGCAAACATGGAGCTCTCAGGTTGCTTTTTGTGTTTTGGGCACAGATCCTGTGGTCGCAACGTATCGACAGGTCGCCTTCAGGTAGCGACAGCTTGTGCGTCACGTTCATAATCAGGTAGCGACAGACTTCCTGTCGCGTTACTTGTTTGAATTTTGCTCCCTGGTTCTTTCACATTGACATGACCATTTCAAGATGTGTTTGCACTTATGCTAAATTCTTCAATTATTTTGGTGCATTTTGAGTTGTATCCTTTTCTTTATTGCTTTCTTTATTTTGAAAATCCATAAAAATTAGAAAATGCAAAAAATCCAAAAAAAATCAAAAAATCAAAAGACAGCTCGTCAGGTAAGTTCAGGTAAGTATTTCTAACCCTAATCTCTGCATTACTATATGGTATCTACTCTACTATATCATCTCAAGGACCGGTTGGTTCTCAGTGTGTTCCAAGATCTGAGTTCCCCTTCACCAAAACGAGGATGATTTAGGTGCGCACTGTTAATCGTTGGATAGGCCGTTAGATGGTATCGCTCGGGGATGATGGATTTTATCGCACGCCGGGGATGCGAAGTGTCTTGACCCATGCTCGTATTGTCTATCAATATTATCCTTGAGTATTTGTTATTTTCTCCTTTTCTTTGCATTTTATTTTATGATTTCTTTTCTTTTAGCCCAGCATGCATCATGTAGGATCTTTGAGCTTCATGCCTCATGATTGGACAGAGCCAGCTTCGCACTGATGTTTCAACCAGATCTTCATTTCTCAGACAGAAATTCATTCCATTCCGAATTTGAAAGTCTTCTTCGAGCTAGTTGCTCGGTCCAGTTCGCCAGCATAGTTCCTATTCAGGATTCCTCTCATCTCCATTCATTGTATCAGTCATTCCTTTTCCCTCTGATCCACTCATTAGTCGTGAATCGCTCAAAGGCCAGAGTCGAATCGACCCACCGGGCAACACTATCCCCTAATGGACAAAACCTGCAAGCTAAAGATAGCCAGGGTACCTCTTGAATCAAGAGGTTGATCATTTCTTTTCTTTTGATCTGTATTCGTCCTAGAATTTGAACCATCCTTGCACTCTATTCCAGCCATGTTCGAAGATCTCCGGATAATTCTCGCTGCTTATTCGCTCAGAATGGATGTCTCTTTACCTTGATGCCCACTTTTCATCTCATTCTGCTTCATTCCACTACATCGTCATTTCATGTCATCTCCGCTTCACTATCGCTCCACTCCCTTGCAAAGCAGGCATCAAGGAGGGGCAATCTGTAGACACCCATTTCTGACCCATAAGTCGAGCCAAATCCCTTGTCATATCATTGATGCCCCATGTTGGCTCATCAACGCCTAGCTGGCTTTCTCCGATCATGGTATCTCTTTCTCGTTAGTCCATCACCCTGGTGGGTTCTTCCTGGTCACATCAATCAATCTTCACCATCCCGTAGCCCTTTGGGTCAAGAGTCCAACGCTTCAAGCCGCACGTCAATCTGATACCCATGCAAGGAGATCAGACCCTTTAATTGAGCCATATGCAGAAAGTTCTTGAAGGCGACAATGTCCATGTCACGTTCTTCTTCAGAAGGCGACACCCCGATACGTTGCGTTCTTATTTGGCCTTTTAATTCCCTGAAAAATCGCCAAAAAATACTTTCCTTCTAAGGAAGGTGACGTATCGAGGCGTTGCTATCTGATAGCGACACCAAGCTCGTCGCAATCTGGTTTCCATGCAACGTACCCTTTCCTAACATGACTTGGACTCTTGCTATTGATGAATATTCTGACTTTTAGTTGCTTTAGAGGCATCCAAATCCTTCCAAATTTGAAGGAGACCCTCTTTAGAAGGTCCTTTCCAAGTTCTAACCGCCCTTGCGAGAGCATACTTACCAGGATTCGGACTCTTGCCCATTATTCCCCTCTCAGCCCATTCAAGAATAACAATGTATATATCCCTCCATACAGGATGGTTTAGGGCAAGGCCGGCGTCGGCTTCTTCCTCTCCCAGAGAGTTGTGAATCCTTAGAAGAGCTCTCAGCCTCCAGATGACCAGGAAGTGCCCCCCAGGGCGTTTTCCTCTACCTATGCTTTCTCTCTCCTCTTTTCCTTTGATTTTCTCTTCATGCATGCATCTTCAGGTCTGTTTTCTTCATAGATTAGCATTAGAACACTCCACACACACCTAATCTAATCACCCAAAGGGGTTAAAACCCCACCCCATGTGAGTTCCCTCCAATTACTTCATGTTCTTTCATGTTTTTGGGACATATTCTATACAAACGAGTTATCTAATGGGTTTTCTGTCATCTTAATGTTCTTGGCAGGTGTTAGAAGACGGTAGCAGCATGAGGCTCTTGCCCCTTGTCCGGCTGAGGAGCAGGAAGAAAAAGAACCCACAGTCTTCATCCTCTAAAGGAGAAGGCGACGACAATCTTGTCGCAATCCAGAAGGCAACGGACCACACGACGCGTTCAAGTACAAAGAAGGCGACACTTACATCATCGTGTTCACAGGATCAGATTCTCCTTCTGCCTTCTTTTCCCCTTTCCAAGGTAGTTAGCATATTATCTTCGTCATATCCTCTTGCAACTACTTTGATGGCGATCACGGTCAATTCCCTTCACTTTTAATCATCATCTTTGGGGAGTTAATCCCGTGATTATAGACACCACTGGCTACTGCTTCAGAATAGTCTTCTGGGAGGGACAGTGAGTGTCGACACACAGGCAGACTGTGTCGACACCACTGTGACAAAGTTATGTAAACCTGAAAATATAAAGTGTGAACCATCATAACATGTCGATATCATCAAAATATGAAATATTAAGTATTAAAAACATGTTTTCACTCATCATTGTAATATGTACAATGTGTCATCATCAAGATCAAATCAAAATCAAAGTATAAGTGTTTGGACATCATACACAACCAAATGTTGTAGTCATCATTAAAATCAAAGTACGAGTGTGTAGACATCATCAACATGAAGGTATTTAGTCATTATCCAAATGAATACACAACTTAACAATCTTCCACATATATACAATATGACATCAGATTGTGTACAAAATGTCATCATTAAAACACAAATGTCATCATCAAAACACAATATGTTTGAAGTTGTGTGCTTAACATGATTGACCAGAATTATGTCATCATCAAAAATAGATTAAAGCAATGATCAAGTCAGTGAGTATGGTTATTTAAATAATCATTACTCAACATTCTCCCTCTTTTTGATGATGACAAAATATACATTCATATTTCTCCCCCTTTTTGACAACATCAAAAAGATGAAGAGAACCATATAAATGTCAAGAAAGCACAATGGTTATGTACAACATTTGTTAAGATGAATAATCATGAAGTTTGCAATGATGGACAACAAGAATAGCATGTATTGTTTTCATTCAAAAATTGCAATCATTACAGAAGCTTGCCGTTTCAATCATATTGTTCCCCTCAAATTCTCCTTTTTTTTTGTAATAACAACAAAATGACTCTCTCTGCCCCTTAATCAATAACAAGTATAGTCACCCCCTTTGGTATAACACTCTCCCCCTATGATGGTGTCAATGAAATAAGTAGGAAAAAGTGATACCAAAGAACATCAATGGATGGAGATCAAAGTATGACTGACATGTAAGCAAGGGGTGGAATTGAGAGATGAATGATCAGAAATGATCAGAATCAATAAGATCTTTGATATTAAAATATGAGAGAAAAAATTATTGTGTCTTTGGATTGTGCAACAAAGTTTAATAACAAAGACACATTCAATCACAACATATGTCAAAGTTTTAATAACCTGAATGCATTTAAAAAGATGAAGCAAATATGATGAAAGTGACCTATATGAGTTCAGAAAAGTGTTTATCACATGAGTTTAGTAGCTAAACATTTAACACAATGTAGAATAATAACTCTAAACCCAATTAACATGAACTTCATCTAGGTCAATGTACATGCTGTTCTTTTTCTGCTTTTTATATTTTTCTTTCATTTTGTGAGAGAGAATATAAAAGTAAATTGGTCAAATCACACCTTTCAGTGCAAGATGTCACATTTACCCAATGCAAGACCTCCTGATTACTCAGTGGTTTAACCTTCATTACCTTATACAGAGTTGAAACAATTTGTTTGTCACCTTTTGACGCGAGCCAAAATACTTGATTAGGTGAAATGAACCCGGTTACTCAGTGATAAAGTGAAGTTTTCATTGCTCTGTTTATATCTCTCTATTTTTCTGAAAAATTTCTATTTGAAATTATTAAGAACAAACTTACATTAATTAGAGTAGACATGATCATGAGTGTAGAGAAATTATTCTTAACATGTGTTAAGGATAAAGCGTCAAAACATACACATGCTAGACACCAAAGCTACTCATGTGCCTACAAGTGTTTTGCAACTCAGTTTAAATGAGTTCAGCTTAAAAACTTGGCATAACCTTATTCTTAGATTGTATCTTTAAGATTAAACTGAGTGCACAATTATTTTAGTCTTTATGTATGAAATATCTCATATAGGAATATCATAAAGACTTATTGATCCTGATGCAAGACTTGAATAAAAGGTATGAAATGTCAAGAAGAGTGAATCAGGAAATAAATGAAAACTTATTTTCAAGCATGAGTTTGAGTGGATGTTATCATGTTGATTTATGAAAGAATCAGCTCCCCCTGAATATGTGAAGATTTCAAAAAGATGGATGATGATGTGTCAACACAAAATCCTGGACAACAAGGAGCCGTAGTGAACAACTAGTGTCGACACATGAGCAACTATGTGTCGACCTGATCATGATAAAAAGCAACTGGTGTCAACACAAGAGAAGATGTGTGTCAACTTGAGCATGATCAAAGTCATTTTTTATGGGTTTTCCAATGGTTTAACAAATGTTGCATTTATTAAGCAGCTTTGCAAGAGCATTTTGTCAACAAACTGAATGGAAGTTGTTGATAAATCAGATATGAAAGAATATTTCTCCAGCATTTCACTCAAAGATTCTCTTGACTCACTCCCCCATAAGATATGCATGATATGAAATGATCATTTAAGCAATTCAAATATGTTCATTCCAACCAGTTTGCACAGAAAGAATATGAACATGATCAAGCATACATCAACAGACAATATATTGAAAGAGAGAAGTTTTTCAAAGACTTAAAATAAAGTTTTTGAGATTTTTCATTTTGCTTGATGACATTTATGCAGGGAAAGACTATTGATACTTGGCGGAGAATTTTTTTTCATGCATGATGATAGTTTCTAGACAAGCATAACTTATCCTTTCACATTTCACCATTTGATATACCACATAGCCACCGTAAAAAGGTCAATTATTCTTTAGTTTTAGCATGAAATTCATTGCATTTTCAAGAATATTTTTGTACTTTTTCAAATTTACCCCCCCCCCCCCTTAATATGTGCATGGAATGAAAAAGCTAGCAAGCAATTCACACGATTATGCACACAATTAACTTTAAGCATAACATGACTTCCAGTACTTGGCGGAGTATTTTACTCACACATAATGATAGCTTACAAACAAGCATAACTTGTTTTTCCACATGTCATCATTTGATATACCAAAAAGTCAAAGCAGTTGATATGCACACAGAATCATGGGCACAGTTAAGCAAGCATGATAATACAAACATGATTCCAATTATTATGACACAAAGTTATTATTGGGAGTAACATCAAAACACACTTTTCATTGTTTAGATAAGACTCTCAGAATTTTCTTTAACTTAAGCAGTTCAATCTGGTTTCTAATCTTAGAGTTATTGGTAGAGAATGCACCACTGACATATTGAACAATTTGTTTTCTATTTTTCAGATTTTTATCATTGAGATTTTTAACATGGAATTCAGAAGAGATCTTTTGTGCAACAGTTCTATTTTCATGTACATGGAATTTCTGAGTGTTTTCAGCATGAACATGATCTTTATTCTTATGTACATTAACATGAAACATGGAAGCATGCACAAGATTATCAATTCTATGCCAACATTCCCTAGAAATATGCCCAAATTTATGACATGTGAAGCATTGGACTGATTTGGCATATTTATGGAAATGTTGATCTCTATTCCAGCAAAATTTGGCTAAATGATCAGGTTTATTACAATTAAAACAAATGAGATCATTTCTTACCTGGTACTTACCTTGGCATGTATGCATTTGCTGGAATCACCTTTTCATGTGAGGAGGCTTACCATGAGGAGAAGGAGGTACCTTTTGGTTGCTTTTGGCATGATGTGAATATTGAACTTTCTTTGGAACACTTCTGAAGTGTGGAAGAGATGGAGGAATCTTGTGTAAATTGTTCTATTTTTCTGTTTCAATTTTCTTGCTTTTCACAGAAACAAGATTCTTCTTCTTAGCAGCATTTTTGCCATTTTTCTCATTTTGCTTTTGAATATTTTTCTGAACATGAACTTTCACTGATTTTTCATTAGAGACATCACAATTCTTATTCGCAGCAGTTTTAACAAATATTACTTTGGTTTTCTTTTCATTTTCTTTATTTTTTACAGAAGCAAGACTTATGTTTGTAGTATTCTTCAATTCATCTTGAAACTTCTATTTTTCTGCTTTTAATGCAACAACTTCTTTTTCTAAAATTTGAAGTTTATTTAGCATGAGATCCAAACCATTTTTCATCTTGTTCTTTTCATTTTCAAATTGAGCAATTTGTTTTTGCAAATCATCAATTTTATTACTTAAATTGCTACAGTCATTGTCCAATTGTTTTTCATGCAACAAGCATTCAATCTTCCTTTTTAGATGACTATTTTCTTCAACAAGTTATTTGCATCTTTTATTTATTTGATGATCATGAGCCATGTTAGAAATCTGTTTATTTAATTGATCATTATCAAATTTGAAGTTTTCATTGAGATCAATCAATTTTTTATTTTCATCTTTCAAATCAAGATTTTCATATCCCAACTGATCATGATTTTCTTTCAACTTAGACAACTTGTTTTCACAAATTTTGATTTTATCTTTCAAACTTTCTTTTTCAAAATTCAGTTTCTGAACTTCAATTTTCAAATTCTCATTTTCTTGTGAATGATCTTTATCATTGTTCTGGAGCAATTCAAGTGTATTTTTCAATTTTTTACTTTCTTTGTGGCAATGTTTTAAAGTCTTTTTCAAATCAATATTTTTAGTGTTCAGCTTTGTATTAAGATTTTGTATTTTCTCACAGAATTCAATCAATTCAACATAAGACATGTCTTCATCTGCATCAGAATTAGAATACATAAATGGATCTGGAATTGATTTACCTGACCTTGTAGACCCATTTGAACTCTTTTGTTCTTAAGAGGATGAAGAATGCTCTGAGCTCATGGAATGTGTTGTTAGAGCCAAAGTCTATTGAATTGTTGATTTTCTGGATTCATTGATGCTCTTCTTTGCCATTAAGTACTTGTGAATTTCTTTTGCTCCATTTCTTTGTGAATCCTCTGAAAAATCCAATGAAAATGAGCTTGAGGATTTCTCTGAAATTATAATAGGAAATTCATGCAGATTAAAGCAATTTGCCATTATACCAAAAACTCAAAAGACTATTAGATCTAATCACAGTGAATCAATGTAATAAGGAATTAGATCTAACAATTAGAGTGGTTAATCCGCTCTGACACCAATTGTTAGGATCAGAGCGATTAAGCACACACACAAAAAAAAGATCTGCCAAATCACAACTGTAAGGCCCTCGAATTTTGTTGCATTATTGTATTGCATGTAAATAATTCATGTTGTGTATGTATGTATGTAAATATCTACGTAAGTACTAGTTGGTATATTTATGTATGCATGTGTATAATTAGTTGTAAATAATGTATGAATGGTATGATAGTAGTGTGTACATGATAACATATACATATGGCACATATATAGGTATAAGATGTGCATGGTTTCTGCATGTTTTAGAGTTCTGGCCGAAGGCCAGATTGGCGTCAATATCAATAGACGTCGATGTTGTGTCGGCGTCAACCATATGGACGCCAACACTAACCCCAGCGTCCAGCGATGTGGACGCCAATTTCTCTGACCTGCATGCGTTGCAGAGCCGGATTTCCGGGAGCAAGCTTGCTCACCCATTGGGGAGCTGTCCCCAACGGTCTGAAAGCCTTCTTGTCCGACCTGCGTGAGAGGAGAGCTTCCTCTCCTCTATATACAAGCCCTTTGGCAACCCTCAACCCTCTCTTGGCTCTCCTTGCAAGAGGAGAGGAAGGAGAAGAAGACAAACCCTAGTTTTTGTGAGAAGGACCTGACTTTGCAAGCCTAGATCCGGGAATTTGGAGCTTCATCCGGCCATCTACAACGACTGGGAGGTAGCTGGAGCATCAGGGAAGGCTTCCCGAATCTCGCTTTGGTGCCTACATCAGTCAAGAACCCGGATGAAGGTGTCTTTGGAGGCTTCTTGGGACTGCCCAAGGAGAGCTTCACCGCCATTTTATATCCCTTTGGAGTATTTTTCAGAGGCAAGTAACACTTACACTCCGTCCATGTAGATGTCAAGTAGGGTTTTATAATTTTTATGTATTTTTCCTCGTGTCCTAGATCCCCCTTTCCCCTTTGCATTTGGAGTTCGGTCTGTGTTTCTGCACAGACAGGAACTTGGCGTCAATGCCCTTGACGCTGAGATCCCTGGTATGCGTCCAGCGATCTGGCCGTCCACTCCTGGAACGGCCAGAGACCGCCGTTAAGTTCTCCAGGACAGAACAGTGAGCTGTTCTTCCTCGCATATTTGATTAATTTCGACGTGTTTTGCGATGATGATATAATGTAACTCTTATATGCTATGTATACCAGCTAATGTGATGAATGGGAGAATGAATGAACATTTATTTTGTGGGTGGTTGAGTTTATTCGTCTATCTAATGTGTATGCGAAAAGAATGGCAATGTATATTCACCATGATCCTAATGATCCGTGGCAAAGTTTTGTTGCCCAAATTTGTTAGACCATGTATGTATGATCATGTCTGTACTCTAAGTTTCTGACATTTTTCCCCATGTTTGTATGGTTATTGAAATTTCTATTTTGGGGAATAGAAATCATGCGTAGGTCATGTTAAATTTCCAGTAAATTGTGTGTTGCTCGGTAAATTCAGGAATAAATTCTGTGACCCTGTGCATGCTAGGGTGCAGACAGTGAGCTGTTAAATTTGTGATTATGTTCAACTCCATGTTAATTTGCATTATGAATAGTAATGTGAGATTGATGTTAAATTTTCTGTAACTTCATTTTGAGTTAGAAAAATCTGAAAATTTTCATGTGGAATCATAAATCTGAGATCAGCATGTGGTTAAATTTTCAAGTCGTTTAGACAACTATATGGTGAAATATGAATTTTTCCATGCGAGAAATGTGAAAAAAAAATGCATGCTAATGTGGGAATAATGTGACGTGTGTGTGTCATCCGATTCATGCAAATTTCTGAACATGTAGTCCCTGTTAACTGTAGAATCATGATACGAAAACAGAGCCCTTGTGTGAGTGAGAAAATGAATGAGAGGTAAGTGACATGTGTAAAGATATGTGTTAAAAATCGGTAAATGTGTAAATTGTACCAGGTGTGACACTGCTTCCATAGAGGGCAGTGGAACCGTATCAGGGAAAAGTCCCCCTAAGAAGGTTCAATGTGTTGTGATCCTAAGGGCATTAGGATGAAATCCTGGAGGTGGACAAGTACCACTGGTTAGGGTGGAGACTTGTTCTCTCGGTCTGCGCAGTCCAAGAGTCGTCACTGTATTGCCTAGGTGACGTCTATGTGTATGTGATGTGATGTGTCCTTCTTATGGTGGTTGGGACTATGTGTCACGGCACTAAAGTGAAAAATATGAATGTGATTGTGATCATGTGCAAATTGTGTAGTGTGAACAATGTGTAAATGTGCAATGTGTAAAGTGTGAAATATGTGAATTAGAAATTGTGTAAAAATGTGAAACCAAAATGTGAGGATGTGAAATTAAAAACCCATGATATGATGATCTGAAATCATGTTAGAACAGCAACATAAATGTGGTTATGATTTTGTGCTACATGTGTACAATGCGTAGAACCCATGCTAGGGACAATCCTTACTTATGTGTAAACCATTCCATGTGTGTATGCTCTCACGTTGTGGTTTGAATGAGAACATAGCTTTCATGTGTTAGATTGTAAAGTGTTAAACCACATCAAAACAGCAAGCTTAAAGCATGTGAAATGGTTATGTGCATGTATACGAATGAGTAGTAACCATGTTAGCAATGTGTTCTTTCATGTATGTAAGCTAGTCATGCTAGATTGCTCTCATGTTTTAGTTTAAATTGAAAGTAGAACTTTCATGTGTAGGAATGATTAGAGAGCATGTGATAGGAGATTTTGATTTAGAAAATCTGAAAGCATGAATCATGTGTTCATTAGTAGAATTTCCAAGATAAGGTTGTCAATTTCAATGTCACGCATGCTATATGTTGTGTCTTGTAAATGTGTATGTAAAACCTGCTATGATATGTACATGTATGGTATGTGTAGAGTTATTTGCTGAGTCTTTTAGACTCATTACTTGCTTCGGCGTACAGGTGTAGTAGGTGACACACCTTTGGAGGAGACCGTGGAAAGCGACTCCGAGCGCGGGGAGTAGCTAGTTTGGTGGAGCTTAGTTGTGACTTTTGGCATTTTGATGTATGTAATTGCAACATTGTACTAGCATTATCATGGACAAATGTATAAGTGTGGACAATTATGTATTTGATTTTCAGCAATTTAATTATGTGGACTTTTAGTTCTTAATTGTTATCGAATCATGTATGTTAAATGTGGATGATGAATGAAATGAAGACAGTGGTTCTTTTACTTCCGCTACTCTGTTCTTATATTCACGCGTATCTCAGCTGAATGTTATTGTTGGGTAAATGTCCCACTGTGGCAACGCTCACTATATCGACGTGGGTTGGTATAACCGTACCGATATAATGAGGGTCGTTACAGAGATTGGTATCAGAGCACCGGTTGAGATTGCACATGAATATACATAAGTCATCATCTTCATTACATGCTAAGTCTACATAGGAATGTCCACATGTGTAGAATTGATTAATAACGAATGAAAATAGATAAGAAATGGTTAGGAAATAAATTAAAGTAGCTCTAATGGTGGCTGAAATTTATTACAGCCATGGCTTCGAGAGGTAGGCGTGGCGGAGCGCCGGCCCGTGAGGACGAGCCGAGACGTGACGAGCGGGCGGAGCAGCAGGCCCGCACCAAGGTCCTGTACTTCCCCACCGCCACCTGTGGATTATGGAGTATTCATGCAAGGTCTGGTGCAAGCCATGCAGACGCAGGCTCATACCCAGGCAGCACTCCAGGCTCAGTTGGAGGCTCAGGTTAGACTAATAAAATGATTAATAGTCTGTTTTATTTACTTATGCGATATTATGTTGATTGTGTATTGCTTGCTGTGTACTCTAGCAGGCTCAAGTACCAGCTCAGGACCATGGTGGACCTTCTACCATGGAAAGATTCAAGAGGATGTTGCCACCCTCTTTTAAGGGGGAGAGCGGCCCATTGTTGGCTGAAAGCTGGATGAGGGAGATAGAAAAGATCTTTCGAGCCATCAGGTGTGCAGATGAGGATAAGGTTACATTAGCCACCTACATGCTATAGGTATGCTTTAGTTTATATGCTTGTGTGTTTTGTTAAGTTAGATTTGTTTAGATGGTGCTTATAAGCGGTGTACTGCAGAAAAGAGCTGATGTATGGTGGGCTTCATTACTACGTACCCGGTTTGAGGACGGAGCTGTTGATGTTGCGTGGGACGAGTTTGTGAGGCTCTTTCGGGCCAAGTTCGTCCCCGAGCATGTGCAAGATCGGATGGAGCAAGAATTCCTATCTTTGACTCAAGGCCCCATGACCGTGCTGGACTATGAGGCAAGATTTTCTGAACTCTCTAAATATGCACCTCATATCGTGACAGACGAGCGCAGGAAGACAAAGAAGTTCGTGATGGGACTCAAGCCATCACTGCGGACGAGACTCGTGGCATTTGACCACCGCACGTTGGACGAGGCCCTTAGTGCTGCTTGTAGGCAGGAGGGAGAGATGGAGCAATACCTGGAAGAAAAGAAAGCTTCGCAGAAGAGGCCAGCAGCGACATTCCAACGGCAAGACAAGAAGAAAGCGGTGTACCAGACGCAGCAGCGATCAGTGGCAGTCGGCAGTTCTCAGGTACCCTCTGTACGTTCCCCTGGTGTGAAGAAAGAGTGTCCCCACTGTGGGAAGACACATGGTGGTACCGAATGTTGGATGATTACGGGAAAGTGCTTGAAGTGCGGAAGCAGCGACCACAAGATCAAAGATTGCCCAAGACTTCAGCAGGGAGTCCAGCGCGGAGCGCCAGCCCCGCGTAGCGGCAGCAGCGCCAGCTACAGGAAGACCAGGAAGGCCTTGAGCCCCAGCTAGAGTGTTTGCTTTAGCGCGCGAGGACGCCGAGCAGGCAGAGCATGTCACCGAAGGTACGGTTTTACTTCTAGGTGTGCACGCTAGGGTTTTGTTTGATACGGGTGCTACTCACTCGTTCATTTCCGAGTGGTTCGCTAGGCAGTTAGCCCTAGAGTCAGGCATAGAGTCTGAGGATTTAGAGGTCCCTTTGTCTGTGCACACCCCTGCGGGTACGGTATCGACTAGGAAGTGCATTCGTCGTTACCTGTGTGCATTGAGGATAGAATCCTAGATGGGTGTTTCTTCTTGCTAAAGATGAAGGACTATGATGCTATTCTTGGTCTGGATTGGCTAGAGGAGCACTATGCGTTAGTGGATTGTCGTCGGAAGAGGATTGTTTTCCGCATTCCTGGTGAGGATGAGTTCTCTCACCCCTTGCCAAGGAACTTGGCGGGAAAGATGGTCATCTCTGCCATGAAGGCGATGCGCATGGTAAACAAGGGTTGTGACGCTTTTCTTGCCAGCGTGGTGTTAGTGCCAGAGGCTGATGAGTCACCTACTCTTGCAGAGATTGAGGTAGTGCAGGATTTTCCAGACGTCTTTCCTGATGATTGTCTGGTTTGCCACCGGATAGAGAGATAGAGTTTACCATAGAGTTGCTTCCGGGCACCTCTCCTATCTCGAAGGCTCCATATCGGATGGCACCTGCGGAGTTAGCCGAGTTGAGGAGGCAGTTGCAAGAGTTGCTTGATAAGGGATTTATTCGCCCTAGTGTTTCCCCTGGGGCGCACCTGTATTATTCGTCAAGAAGAAAGACGGGTCACTTAGGTTATGCATTGACTACAGAAAGCTGAACCAAGTGACTGTGAAGAACAGGTATCCCTTACCTCGTATTGATGATTTGTTTGACCAGTTGCGAGATGCATCAGTCTTTTCTAAGATTGATCTGCGATCTGGTTATCATCAGTTGAGGATTCGGAGTGAGGATGTGTCCAAGACGGCGTTTAGAACCCGTTATGGACATTATGAGTTTTTGGTCCTTCCTTTCGGATTGACCAATGCCCCTGCAGCGTTCATGGATCTCATGAACAGGGTGTTTAGGCCTTATTAGATAGCTTTGTCGTAGTGTTTATTGATGATGTGTTGGTCTACTCTCCGGACGAGGCCACACACCGTCAGCATTTGAGGGTAGTGTTAGAGGTTCTTCGTGAGCACAAGCTGTATGCTAAGTTCAGCAAGTGCGATTTCTGGTTGCGCGAGGTTCATTTCCTCGGGCATGTTATCTCCGGTGCTGGTGTTGCAGTGGATCCAGCAAAGGTCCAGGCAGTTATGGATTGGGAGATTCCCAAGACCCCTTCGGAGATTCGTAGTTTTATTGGTTTAGCTGGTTACTATCGGCGATTTATTGAGGGATTTTCATCCATCGCCGCCCTTTGACTCAGCTTACCAGAAAGGGAGTGAAGTTTGTTTGGTCCGAGAAGTGTGAGAGTAGTTTTCAATTGTTGAAGACTAAGCTCACGACAGCCCGGTGTTAGTCTTACCGAGCGGTGTAGAGGGTTTTGCTATCTACACGGATGCGTCTCGGATTGGTTTAGGCTGTGTGCTAATGCAGCAGGAAAGGGTAGTGGCTTATGCTTCTCGTCAGTTGAAGGAGCATGAGAAGAACTATCCGACTCATGACTTGGAGCTCGCAGCAGTGGTTCATGCACTAAAGATCTGGAGGCACTATCTTTATGGTGTCAGATTTGAGGTGTTTACCGACCACAAGAGCTTGAAGTATCTTTTCTCCCAAAAGGAATTAAACCTGAGGCAGAGAAGATGGATTGAGTTCTTGAAGGACTATGACTTCGACCTTCAGTATCACCCTGGGAAGGCGAATGTCGTAGCGGATGCTCTGAGTAGAAAGAGGCCATCTCTCCAGCAGGATTGGAAGATGTTGGAAGATGCGGCTTGCGCGTTGACTGAGTTAGAGCCATCGCTATGCCAGGCTTTTGTAGCTCAGTTATCTCTTAGGTCCTCGGTTTTGGATGAGGTGATCGAGCAACAGAAAGCCGACCCTAGACTCTTAGAGTTAGTGGGCAAGGCAGGCATTGCTCGTGATGAGGACGGTGTGATTAGATTTCAGCACCGTGTTTGTGTCCCTGATTTAGTAGATGTCCGTGAGCATGTGTTAGCGGAGGCTCATAGATCGCGATTCTCTATTCATCCGGGTAACACTAAGATGTACAGGATTGAAGAGATCATTTTGGTGGTCCGGCATGAAGAAGGATGTAGCGGATTATGTGTCTAGGTGTTTGGTATGTCAGCAAGTGAAAGCCGAGCGACAGCGACCATCCGGCCTTATGCAAAGGATGGAGATCCCAGTGTGGAAGTGGGAAGCTGTCACTATGGACTTTGTTTCGGGTTTGCCTCGATCTAGAAGGGGCAATGACTCGATTTGGGTAGTTGTAGATCGATTCTCGAAGACTGCTCATTTCTTGCCTATGAAGAAGAAGCAGTCAGTAGAGAGTTTAGCTAGATTGTATGTTAGTAGTGTCATTAGATTGCATGGTGTGCCGAAGTCGATCATTTCGGATCGAGATCCGAGATTCACTTCGAGGTTGTGGAAGGGTCTTCAGGATGCTTTAGGTTCGGAGCTGAAGCTCAGTTCGGCGTTTCATCCCCAGACTGATGGACAGTCCGAGAGGACTATCCAGACGCTCGAGGATATGTTGAGAGCGTGTGTTTTGGATTGGAAGGATGATTGGGAGCGTCATTTACCTCTAGTGGAGTTCGCATACAACAACAGTTTCATGCGAGTATTGGTATGGCTCCATTTGAGGCGTTGTATGGTAGGCCTTGCAGATCTCCTTTATGTTGGGAGGAGACCGGTGATAGGCAGCTGATCGGTCCGGAGTTAGTTCAGGAGACTTCGGATAAGGTCCAGCTTATCAGAAAGAGGCTTGTTGCGGCACAGGATAGGCAGAAGAGCTATGCCGACAACAGGAGGAAGGATCTTGAGTTCGAGGTGGGTGATCATGTCTTCTTGAAGATATCGCCTACTCGAGGTGTCGTCAGATTTGGCAGGCATAGTAAGTTGAGCCCTAGGTTCATTGGCCCATATGAGATTCTCAGACGATTGGGCAGCGTGGCATATGAGCTAGCATTACCCCCAGCTTTGGCTAGTGTTCATCCCGTCTTCCACGTTTCGATGCTCAGGAAGTATGTCCGAGATCCGTCTCATGTGATTAGTCATGAGCCAGTGGAGATTCAGCCAGATCTGTCGTATGTCGAGCAACCAGTAGCTATTCTTGACCGGAAGGTTCAGCATCTCCGGAACAAGAGTATTGCGTCGGTGAAAGTTCTCTGGCGGAACTTCTCACGAGAGGAGGCTACTTGGGAGCTTGAGGATGCGATGAAGAAAAAGTATCCCCTTTGTTTGAGTAGCGTCGTTCTAACTTCGAGGACGAAGTTTCTTTTAAGGGGGAGAGGGTGTAAGGCCCTCGAATTTTGTTGCATTATTGTATTGCATGTAAATAATTCATGTTGTGTATGTACGTATGTAAATATCTACGTAAGTACTAGTTGGTATACTTATGTATGCATGTGTATAATTAGTTGTAAATAATGTATGAATGGTATGATGGTAGTGTGTACATGATAACGTATACATATGGCACATATATAGGTATAAGATGTGCATGGTTTCTGCATGTTTTAGAGTTCTGGCCGAAGGCCAGATTGGCGTCAATATCAATAGACGTCGATGTTGTGTCGGCGTCAACCATATGGACGCCAACACTAACCCCAGCGTCCAGCGATGTGGACGCCAATTTCTCTGACCTGCATGCGTTGCAGAGCCGGATTTTCGGGAGCAAGCTTGCTCACCCATTGGGGAGCTGTCCCAACGGTCTGAAAGCCTTCTTGTCCGACCTGCGTGAGAGGAGAGCTTCCTCTCCTCTATATACAAGCCCTTTTGCAACCCTCAGCCCTCTCTTGGCTCTCCTTGCAAGAGGAGAGGAAGGAGAAGAAGACAAACCCTAGTTTCTGTGAGAAGGACCTGACTTTGCAAGCCTAGATCCGGGAATTTGGAGCTTCATCCGGCCATCTACAACGACTGGGAGGTAGCTGGAGCATCAGGGAAGGCTTCCCCGATCTCGCTTTGGTGCCTACATCAGTCAAGAACCCGGAGGAAGGTGTCTTTGGAGGCTTCTTGGGACTGCCTAAGGAGAGCTTCACAGCCATTTTATATCCCTTTGGAGTATTTTTCAGAGGCAAGTAACACTTACACTCCGTCCATGTAGATGTCAAGTAGGGTTTTATAATTTTTATGTATTTTTCCTCGTGTCCTAGATCCCCCTTTCACCTTTGCATTTGGA
Source organism: Colocasia esculenta (assembly GCA_014218235.1). Taxonomy (NCBI): domain Eukaryota; kingdom Viridiplantae; phylum Streptophyta; class Magnoliopsida; order Alismatales; family Araceae; genus Colocasia; species Colocasia esculenta. Next base: position 79,694,354 of record CM024755.1, on the reverse strand, counting down.
GTTCGGTCTGTGTTTCTGCACAGACAGGAACTTGGCGTCAATGCCCTTGACGCCGAGATCCCTGGTATGCGTCCAGCGATCTGGCCGTCCACTCCTGGAACGGCCAGAGACCGCCGTTAAGTTCTCTAGGACAGAACAGTGAGCTGTTCTTCCTGGCATATTTGATTAATTTCGACGTGTTTTGCGATGAGGATATAATGTAACTCTTATATGCTATGTATACTAGCTAATGTGATGAATGGGAGAATGAATGAACATTTATTTTGTGGGTGGTTGAGTTTATTCGTCTATCTAATGTGTATGCGAAAAGAATGGCAATGTATATTCACCATGATCCTAATGATCCGTGGCAAAGTTTTGTTGCCCAAATTTGTTAGACCATGTATGTATGATCCTGTCTGTGCTCTGAGTTTCTGACATTTTTCCCCATGTTGTATGGTTATTGAAATTTCTGTTTGGGAAATAGAAATCATGCGTAGGTCATGTTAAATTTCCAGTAAATTGTGTGTTGCTCGGTAAATTCGGGAATAAATTCTGTGACCCTGTGCATGCTAGGGTGCAGACAGTGAGCTGTTAAATTTGTGATTATGTTCAACTCCATGTTAATTTGCATTATGAATAGTAATGTGAGATTGATGTTAAATTTTCTGTAACTTCATTTTGAGTCAGAAAAATCTGAAAATTTTCATGTGGAATCATAAACCTGAGATCAGCATGTGGTTAAATTTTCAAGTCGTTTGGACAACTATATGGTGAAATATGAATTTTTCCATGCGAGAAATGTGAAAAAAAATGCATGCTAATGTGGGAATAATGTGACGTGTGTGTGTCATCCGATTCATGCAAATTTCTGAACATGTAGTCCCTGTTAACTGTAGAATCATGATAGGAAAACAGAGCCCTTGTGTGAGTGAGAAAATGAATGAGAGGCAAGTGACATGTGTAAAGATATGTGTTAAAAATCGGTAAATGTGTAAATTGTGCCAGGTGTGACACTGCTTCCATAGATGGCAGTGGAACCGTATCAGGAAAAAGTCCCCCTAAGAAGGTTCAATGTGTTGTGATCCTAAGGGCATTAGGATGAAATCCTGGAGGTGGACAAGTACCACTGGTTAGGGTGGAGACTTGTTCTCCCGGTCTGCGCAGTCCAAGAGTCGTCACTGTATTGCCTAGGTGACGTCTATGTGTATGTGATGTGATGTGTCCTTCTTATGGTGGTTGGGACTATGTGTCACGGCACTAAAGTGAAAAATATGAATGTGATTGTGATCATGTGCAAATTGTGTAGTGTGAACAATGTGTAAATGTGCAATGTGTAAAGTGTGAAATATGTGAATTAGAAATTGTGTAAAAATGTGAAACCAAAATGTGAGGATGTGAAATTAAAACCCATGATATGATGATCTGAAATCATGTTAGAACAGCAACATAAATGTGGTTATGATTTTGTGCTACATGTGTACAATGCGTAGAACCCATGCTAGGGACAATCCTTACTTATGTGTAAACCATTCCATGTGTGTATGCTCTCACGTTGTGGTTTGAATGAGAACATAGCTTTCATGTGTTAGATTGTAAAGTGTTAAACCACATCAAAACAGCAAGCTTAAAGCATGTGAAATGGTTATGTGCATGTATACGAATGAGTAGTAACCATGTTGGCAATGTGTTCTTTCATGTATGTAAGCTAGTCATGCTAGATTGCTCTCATGTTTTAGTTTAAATTGAAAGTAGAACTTTCATGTGTAGGAATGATTAGAGAGCATGTGATAGGAGATTTTGATTTAGAAAATCTGAAAGCATGAATCATGTGTTCATTAGTAGAATTTCCAAGATAAGGTTGTCAATTTCAATGTCACGCATGCTATATGTTGTGTCTTGTAAAAGTGTATGTAAAACCTGCTATGATATGTACATGTATGGTGTGTGTAGAGTTATTTGCTGAGTCTTTTAGACTCATTACTTGCTTCGGCTACAGGTGTAGTAGGTGACACACCTTTGGAGGAGACCATGGAAAGCGACTCCGAGCGCGGGGAGTAGCTAGTTTGGTGGAGCTTAGTTGTGACTTTTGGCATTTTGATGTATGTAATTGCAACATTGTACTAGCATTATCATGGACAAATGTATAAGTGTGGACAATTATGTATTTGATTTTTAGCAATTTAATTATGTGGACTTTTAGTTCTTTAAATGTTATCGAATCATGTATGTTAAATATGGATGATGAATGAAATGAAGACAGTGGTTCTTTTACTTCCGCTACTCTGTTCTTATATTCACGTGTATCTCAGCTGAATGTTATTGTTGGGTAAATGTCCCACTGTGGCAATGTTCATTATATCGACGTGGGTTGGTATAACCGTACCGATATAATGAGGGTCGCTACAACAACCGATGAACAGAAAACCTGCTCTAATACCAATTGTTAGGATCGGATTTTCGGTAATGGCAAATCTACAACGGGGGGGGGGGGGGCGGGGGGGTTGAATAGATTTGCAGCGAAAACTTAAGCAATTTATAAATTACTTCGAAATAAAAAGTCTACTCAATTAAAACCCCTCTGATCCGATATAATGTGTGTTATCAAGATGTGAGAAACACTTTATCAAACAGTGTAATTGTCAAATATGTGCTTAACGTGTGTGAACAAATTAATTAGTGTATAGGCAAAATCCCTATGCATGCATCTAGCGCAATGCAATGCAAACCACAAATTAAACCACACTGCACAAGGGATTTTTAGGTGGTTCAGAGATCTTATCCAGTGACTCCTACAACCACCCCTCACATAGTAAGGCACACACTACTCAAAGAACTGAGTACAACACACACACGAGCACTCAGGCTCAGTCCACACACACATAAGCTAGAAGAACCACTCTATAGAGATCAAACCCTCTAGCTAAGGCAAGATCTCGCACACATGAACATAGTGACAAACACTTGGCCTGCACTGCACATCCACAACACACAATTCAGATCTGTGCACAAACCAGCACAGATCGCATCACACACACTATGATCTATACCAAACACTTGTACATATCAGAAAATAAACATCCACATAGAATCCACGTACTGATCTCAGTTCAGTACACACACACACAAATCTGAAATGAATTGAGTTGAGAAAAGGTGTGAGTGAGGAAAGACATATCCCTTCAAATGTTGATCTGATCACCACGATCACAGATCCACAATGTTTCTTCCTCAATTCTACTACTGCTCCTCTTCTTCTTCTTTTCCTTCTTCTTCTTCTTCTTGATCGGCACTGCTCTGCTTCAGGAGCTTCTGGATTGTGATTTCTTCTTCTACTACTGTTGCACTTCTTCCAGATCTGCTCCTTCTTGAGCACACCCCTTCTTTCTCTAGAGCTTGGCCTTGATTCCCACGTCCTCTATGTTGAAAGGCTGGTCTGCAACTTTTGGAGATTGAGCAAGGCACTGGAGAGACCCTCTTTTGCCGCCAAAAGCTTTTCTGAGAATTGTATGGGTTGGCTTGCCTTTGGGGTACGAGGATCATGGGTATTTATAGCCCCATATGTCCATGAGGTGCCTTGGGGTGCGTGGGCATAAAAATCTAGGTCAAATCCCTTGATTCCTAAGCAGCCACGTGTCTAGAAAAATTCCAATTTTTGAGCTTCAGTCGAAGTGTGTCGACACACAGGCAGACTGTGTCGACACTACTGACAGACTGTGTCGACACGCAGGCAAACTGTATCGACACCACTGTGACAAAGTTATGTAAACCTAAAAATATGAAGTGTGAACCATCATAACATGTCATTATCATCAAAATATGAAATATTAAGTATTAAAAACATGTTGTTCACTCATCATTGTAATATGTACAATGTGTCATCATCAATATCAAATCAAAATCAAAGTATAAGTGTTTGGACATCATACACAACCAAATGTTGTAGTCATCATTAAAATCAAAGTACGAGTGTGTAGACATCATCAACATGAAGGTATTTAGTCATTATCCAAATGAATACACAACTTAACAATCTTCCACATATATACAAAATGACATCAGATTGTGTACAAAATGTCATCATCAAAACACAATATGTTTGAAGTTGTGTGCTTAACATGATTGACTAGAATTATGTCATCATCAAAAATAGATTAAAGCAATGATCAAGTCAGTGAGTATGGTTATTTAAATAACCATTACTCAACACCCTGACCTCAGATCTATCTTGGAAAATACTTTGGCTGATTGAAGTTGGTCGAACAAATCATCTATTCTGGGAAGCGGATACTTATTCTTGATGGTGACTTTGTTCAATCGCCGATAATCTATACACATTCTCAGACTGCCATCTTTCTTTCTGACAAATAATACTGGCGCTCCCCACGGTGAATGACTGGGCCTGATGAAACCTTTCTCTAACAGCTCCTGCAACTGCTTCTTCAATTCCTTTAATTCTGCTGGTGCCATCTTGTACGGTGCCTTGAAGATTGGCATACTGCCCGACTGCAACTCAACTGTGAAATCTACTTCTCTGTGTGGAGCTAACCCTGAAAAATCTTCTGGGTACACATCCGCAAACTCCCTGACCACTGGTACTAGATTTACAGACTTACCAGACTCAACTAAACTAACTGAGGCAAGGTACACTACACACCCAGCATTAATCAACCTCCTAGCTCTAAGTGCAGAAATAATAAACTTAGGTGTGTAAAAATGCATACCTTGGAACTCAAACACTGCTCCACCCGGTCTACAAAACCTGACTCTCTTTTTCCTGCAATCTATCATCGCCCCATAGGCTTCTAACCAATCCATTCCCAAAATCATATCATAATCTTTCAATGTCAAAGCATACAACCTTGCTGGCATTTGATTCCCTTGAATCATTATCGGAACTTCATCTAGAAAACATGAGGTAAGCATGTACCCTCCTGAGGGAATCTCTACTACCAATTCGCACTGCCTCTCCTCTAAGGGATGTACCATACTATCCAGAAAATCTTCGGAAATAAACGAATGGGAAGCACTTGGATCTATTAACACTCTAGCAGAAAATTCAAAGAGCGGTAATATACCTTCAATAAGATTGGATGCCTCCGCCTGAGCTCTGGTAACTGCCATCACCCGACCCCGACCTCCTCTCTGGTACGGTGCACCTCTACCTCGCTCTGCTGGCTACTGCTGGGTCCCTCTGCCATAATCGTATTCTCGTGGAAGTGGACAATTTCTTGCTAAATGCCCTGGCTGCCCACAGTTGTAACATCTGAAGGTTGGATATGCCGCGGGGCTGCCCTGCTGTACTCTGCTGTGACTCCTTTGGAACCGGTGCCAGTGGCCTAAAACCAAGACCCTGCTGGAAACCGCCCTGCTGCCTACCTCCACCTCGACCTCCTCCTCCTCAGAAGAATTTCTTTATCTGCTTACCCCACTTTGCAATCCCTGAGGACGAAGGAACTCCGGAGGGTTCCTTACCCTTGTTGATGCCTGCTGACTGCTGCGAAAGCCGGAAACTACCTGAACCACCTGACTATTCCTGCCTAGCCTGAACAATCCTCTCCAGAATCACTGATCGTTGTGCTACCTCCTCTACTGTCCTGCACATAAGGGGAATGACTGCATCATGCAACTCTGCTCTCAAGCCTCTAATGAAATATTCCACCATCATAGTATTATTTGTCACCACGTATGGAGCATATCTACTCAGTGCTATGAACCTCATCTGATATTCCAGCACCAACAAATTTCCATGCTGCAATGTCCTGAACTGCTCCCTCTTCATTTGCTGCACTTGGACTGGAAAGAAAGTATCATTGAAAATTGTCAAAAACTCCGGCCAAGCGATGGTGTCCTCGGACCTCCCTACAAACACCGTCTGCATCTTCAACCTCCACCACTCCTGAGTAAAACCCCGTAACTGGTAAGTGGCAAGGATCACCCTATCTGTCGACGAGCACCTCATCGTCACAAACACTCTCTCAATCTCATGCACCCAGTGCTCCGTCGTGTTTGGGTTGGGGCCTCCTGAAAACGTAGGGGGCTGCAACCTCAGAAACCTCTCTACTAGTACTGTGGGGTCCTCTGCTCTAACTGGTCGTGCTGGTACTGCTGGGACAACGGGTACATAGGGTGGTACCTCGACTCCTGGTGGTACTGGTGCTACTGGTACTGCTGGTACTGCCTCCTCCACGATTGGTGGCATCGCAGCTGTTGGCTGTACTAGCCCCGGCTGATCTAACCTCATCTGTATATCTGTAAGACTCTCCCAGATTCTTTTCTATCATCCGCTGTGTAGGATCCTCTCTGGACTCCTCTCCACCACCTCCCCAATCCCTTCTATCTGCCATTTCTAATCGTGCACAAACATCATTCCAACGATACAACATACAATAAATCAATACAAAACTAGGGTCACTACCGGCAGTGGTCTAAAGTAGAGAAGTGGCTATGCTATTTCTGATTCCTTTATATTCACACGGACCTTGCTCTGATACCAACTATAGTGGTCCTTGTCGTTCAAACCCGTTAACCTAATAACGAGTCCGACAATACTCCGCCTCCCGCGAACCGGCCGAAGCCTCGCAAGGGATACCATTCACATGTCCGTAGAAATATAAAGGAAATTGCTTAAATATAAATAAGATTATCAATCTCACAAATATTTACATGAAATAAACATAGCCAGTTCCTCAACTATAACCAAAGTAGTACAACAACAACCTAGGGTATACCCCGAGGTGAACCATGGAAACGAAAATTACACTACTGCTGGTGGTGCAGACCCTGCACCGCTACGGTGCGGCTGAGAACTAGACGACAAGTGTGAAGTCTCCTGCTCTCCTTCACCTGAAAGGGGTAGGGGTGAGCCTCTCGAGTCACTGGCTCAGTAGGGAAACTCCCTAGAAACCGAGCAACCACCACAAGTAGTAAAGCAGGAGGCTACACTAACAATTTATAGAACTAGCTAACATATTATAAAGCTGTAAATATCACTTACCACTTGCCGCTTAACAGAATACAACAATAATAAATAAATGGCAATCCACAACCAGGTGTATGTGCTAAAGTAGGAAAATGCCACACTCGGGCCACGTAGACTGGCTCACGACACCAGCAACTAACCCGGACAAACCACACAGGACTACCTCTCAGTCTCGCAGCCACGGACGTAAGGTCCAGCTGTTGCTCCACCAAACATAAGCCAAGAAACTGTGGAGACCAACCAACACCACTCCTATGGACCACACTGCCGCAGGCCCATGCCTGGCACCTTTAGGGACTCTGGCCCAAGCTCCCTAAAGTGAGGCACCAGAAAATAGGACTAGCTGGGGCCTAGTACGTCTACTAGTGTCCGTCGCCCCAACTACGAGCACGCTACAAGCGACAAAAACAAACTCTCTCTCAAATCCCGGTTTCACTGTCGTCTTTCCCTCAGCCGGACGTACTACTCTACACAAGAGTGAGGGTGTCCAGGAAGACGACAAGACCTCGTCGGTATCCAGTACCGGGACAAGCCCCGAGCACACACACCTACTTGGCTCACACAAAACCTGGGGCTCCCAACTGAAGAGGTATCCACGGTAGGCGTCATACTACTCACCACACACACACAAACCACGTGCACACCGCACAAGCCATGTGAAACCCCACGACAACCACATGAACACTACGCAAACCACACACATACCACGCTCCCCGAGCACTACAGGTGTCAATGCACCGCTTACCATTGCCATGCATCACCAAACACGAAAATCGGATAACATGCTCACGTGCACAAACACCAACAGACCTCAGATGTGAACGCAACAAAGTCCCATGTCGCCATCTGAATGCGACACCCCAATATGTCGCGTTCAAGAACATGAACGCGACGGGTCGGCCTATCGCGACCTAATCGCGACAAGAGGGTCCATCGCCTTCACAGGCAAGAACCCTAATCTGGGGACTCCTCGCCAGATCTCCCCGTTAGACCCTACAAACCAGTGTTTTCATCCATTTTTCATGCTTTAATGTGTGTCCTAGCATGGTATCTACTGTTTGTAAAGCCAATAACACATTAAACACGAAACACACACAATCCATGCGATAAAACAGGTGGAATCTCCGTACCTCCGCCAAGAACGTGAAGAACAAGATCTACACGTCGTTTTCCCCACTCCACGCGACGACCTCGCGGCGAGAACACGCCAAAAACTCCCTTGGAATGCCAAATCGCCACAAAACCACGCAACATCACCTCTCCTGGCCGAGCAGAGCTTGCAAAAGCTCTGTCTGGCCAAAACCCTCTTAAAACGAAGCTCGGTTGGGAACGCGACATGGCACACTGTCGCAACCTGAACACGATGGTTGTGGCCATCACCTTCCCACTCCTGACGTCAGCAAGCTCCGCCCTGCATGCGACACGTAGCGTGCATGCAGTCGTCGACCCCAAACAGCGGTTCCATGAACGCGACACCCAGGGCTGTCGCATTCAGAATGCGATGCCCCTCACTGTCGCGTTCAAAGATAGTGAACAGGTAGGCGCTTTGGGCCCAACCTGCCGGCCCACAACGCCCCAAAAACCTACGTAAACACATGCTAAGCACGTCATTGGCCACACACTGGCCTCCACAAGTACAATGACACGATCTGAATGGTCAATACGCTACAATAAGATTAATTAAGACAAGTTCCTTAATCAAATAACATCCACAACAAAATAGAACTAGGAACGCCAGAGGCCACCATAGACCCCACAAGGCAAAAACAATCATCCTCCATGAAACAAATGTCATTACAACAAAAACTACTCAGACATCTACACAGCATCACAGCTCCAAGATGACGGTATGCTCTTCACTCAAGCCCCTCCCCTTCTATGTCCACAAGATCCTCATCAATTCTTGAAATGTTTAGGATAGTAGGGTGAGCAAACTAGCCCAGTAGGATTTACATCTCAAAGTGCAGGCACTAATATACATGATTAGTGTTTTATTATGCAGGAGTCTACGGAGCTGGCTAATCATACATGCTTGCATGCTAATCAACGATTTACTGAAGCAAACTAGGATTTTGTCAACAATATCATAGTGGAACATATATGACTTTCAAAGGTACGTGACAAGGAATTTCCAAGGATATTATAGTATCACAAGACAAGGATTTGGCCATATACACACAGATATCAGATATTCACATGATCATACATATCATATTGAACTAAACATATCGAACTTATCATGTCAAACGAAGGCACATTCACAAATCCTGCACACATTTCAATGCCATGCCAAGCACCACAAGTCCATACTTCCGTGGTTAACAAGTACGTTGGGGCTCTTCTCCCCAGGACCAGACAGGGCACCTTATTTGCACAGGCATTAGTCAAATGGACCGAAGTCCCACATTGTGCCGATCATACACATATTATGGCCACAGACTTTCAAGAACAAGATCACAGTAAAAAGAACATGATCATTCGTAGAGTTCAATTTATAACAAGCTAGAATTTGGACATAACTCATATCAGTCATATGGTAGATAAAACCAATCAGTAGAATTTCTTAGAATAGAATTTGTGTTCTTATGGCTTTCATGTACATTGATCACTTTTAGGCCACTAACTAGATACATAACATGATATGTCAATAGGGCATGCATATGCTTCACGGGATAACTCAGTAAAACAATCTGGAATTTTCCATCGGGTTGCATGTGGGAATGGTTACAACCGAAATTGATGTAGGAGCAACTACAATAGAAGTCGATGTTTACAACCAAAGTCGATGCTTATGATTAGAGTCGTTCTTATGACCAGAGTCGATGTTTACGACAGAGTCGATGGGAAACAAGTCTATGTGAGAGCAAGTCGGTGTGAGTGCAAGTCGATGAGAGGGCAAATCGTTCTGAGTGTGATTCGTTGTAAGGGCAAGTCGATGTGATGTCAAATCGTTCTGAGAGCGAGTTGTTGTAAGGGCAAGTCGATGTGATGGCAAATCGTTCTTAGAACGAGTCATTATAAGGGAAAGTCGATGTGATGGCAAATCGTTCTGAGAGTAAGTCGTTGTAAGGGAAAGTCGATGTGATGGCAAATCGTTTGAGAGCAATTCATTGTAAGGGCAAGTCGATGTGATGGAAAATCGTTCTAAGAGTAAGTCGTTGTTTGCAACGATTCTAGAAGAGTCGATATTTACAACGATTTTGAAGGAACCGATGTTCACAATGATTCTGAAGGAATCGATGTTCACAACGATTCTGAAGAGAGTCGATATTCACAATGATTCTGATGGAATCAATGTTCACAACAATTCTAAAGGAATCGATGTTTACAACGATTCTGAAGGAACCGATGTTCACAACGATTCTGAAGAGAGTCGATATTTACAATGATTCTGAAGGAATCGATGTTTGCAATGATTCTGAAGAGAGTCAATATTCACAATGATTCTGAAGGATTTCGAAGTTGGATCGATTTCAACCGGAATCGATGGGGGATCAGTTTCATCCTTCAGTAACTCAGAGAACACCACAGTCTTACATGAACAGGCTTATAACTCGGAATATGGGGATTTTTTTTTGGGAAAATCCCTGAACATGAAAAATGTAGAGGACAACAAGTAGAAGGGATCCAGGGTTTTGGTTTGACCCAATCTAACCTTGGTTTGTGTGCAACACCAAAAGAACACAGAGAGCCTTCAGTATTGCACGACTCCTTGGAAACACTTAAAACACTATGCACACTCGATCAAACTTATGGGAAACAAACACATGTGGAACTAGACTCGAGGATTTCCCTGTGGGAATGCAAGATTTATATTTTTGCCCGAGAAAACCTACCTCTGTGTTGCTCTAGAATCCACTCCCACTGTCCGATGCCAAGCTTAGGGAAGGCGAACTTCTAGAAGTCCAGCTCCAAGCAGGTTGAAGTAGCAGTTGATGGATGAAGAACTTTCAAGTCCTCCAAGCTTCAAGTTCCAAACTTCAGGATTATCCTTTCAGCTTCGGAGCTCTCCACAGACTCGGACTTCCAAACCTCCCTAACAAACACTCTTGAAAAAGGGGCAAAGAGGCTCTCAAGCTCCAAGACTTCCCTTTGAGGAAGGGCATAAAGTTTGGCCAAGAAGGGCCGTGTGGCTTATTTAAAGGGGCCTTTGGTTACCTTCAGGACCCATTTTCCTTATTCCTACAAAAGGGACAAGAGAGGATAGAAGGTTCAAGCTGGCCATACGCATACCAAGCCCAAACCCTACCCTGCCATACCTAACACTAATTTGGTCTACAAAAAGGACAGATTTTCGCACCTATCCTGGTCAAAAATCTAGAAAAAGGATAGGCCCACCATGCTTGAGCCATGCCCTGACAACTCTTAGAGTGGTGCGCCTAAAGGTCAAGTTCAGGTACCACTACTTAATTACTTTCCCACAGCTAATTCTCCAAATGATTCTGCCACGCTGGGAGGGCACAGCCTCCATCCTTCCGAGTTCAAGGCTACATCAACTACTATACAACATGGAAATCGATGGTTGATATCACATTGTGTGTATTTTTATTATTTTGATAGTATCAAAATTTTCCAACTTTTCCATTTATTTCAAAATTTTCAATTCCTTCTAATTTTCGGGGGTACTACACAAAGCCACTTCATCTTTGATTGTTGCTGAAAAACATTGCAAATAGGTTTCTAGGCACTAATTAAGTTAAAATCTGATTGTGGGTGATTATAAGCTCTATGCATGTGTAGCTTGACATCTTGCAATTTTAAATGCTCATACCAAAAATTACTAGTGAATACAATATCTTTATTAGTGACAATCACTTGAGAGAGACCATGTTACTTAACAATATGAACTACAAACTCCTGTGCAATAATAGTAGTTGTGTATGGATGATTTAGTGGTATAAAATGTGCATACTTTGATAATTGATCAACCATAATTAAGAAGTTGTTTTGTGTAAATAATGTGGTAATCCATCAATAAAAACCATATTAATGTGCTCATATCTTTTCAAGAATGGGCAATGGTTGTATAAGACTGGTTGGATGTTGTTAAAATGTATTGTTATGTTGGCATATATCACGATTCTTGATATAAGTTATGACAAATGCATTAAAACTAGTCTAATGAAAACTTCTATTTATACTTTGTAGTCGTATGATACCTGAAACACCCTCCTTTTGTTGTATCATGATGAGCCTGTAACAAAGTGGATACCTAAGGAAAACACTTGCATAGCCAAATTTTAACTTTGTAGTGAAGAATTCTACATCTATAAACAAACTTGGCAGCATCTAACTGTCCATCAAGCCATTGACTTAGTAACCTTGGGAAATTGGATATGTATTAAATGCATCTTGAATTTCCAAAACCAAGAGGGAATAACTACTAAAATAGCATAACATGATAAATCTGACTTTCAGGTAACTTGGATAAGGCATCAGCTATCTGTTATGATGGTCTGATTTATATTCCAATAAAAAATCATATCCTAAGAGCTTAATTGACCACCTTTTCTAAGCAAGGGTATACACATGTTGATTCAACCAAAAAGAATTAAAACTTTAATGGTCAATGTGAATCATAAATCTCTTACCCATTATGTATGGTCTCCACTTATGTATAGCAAAGATAATCATTTTCATTTCTTTTTCATGGGCAGACATGCCTAACTGTTTAACTGAAAATACTTTACTCAAATATGTCACAAGTCTACCTTCATGCATAGGAACAACACCCATTCCTCTGGATCAGTGTCATCAAACCTCGGAAATTCATTAAATTCAGGATGATAGAAACCAAATATCATAGGAGAATTGTAGTGCCCTAGAATATTTCTCGAAATTTATATTGCAATTGTATGTTTATTTCTACATATAATTGTGTGTTGTTCTGTGTTGAACTTGGTGTCAACATCTGCTGGCGTTCACATCTCTTAGCGGCATGATTGTCTGCCGTTTATGTATTGTTAACGACAGCATATTGTGTCGTTTATTATTTTCTGAAACACTTAATTTTCTGGGCAAGAATGTAGATGACACAATCGATGCACGTTTACATCATGGCTGACGGCAACTTAGGTTAACGTTAACCTGACTTGCCTGTTTTTGATGTTACCATTCCGGGGAAGTGAAATCGGCCATTTCCAAAAGCATTAAATGGGCAAAATTGTGCGTTTCTAATCCTAGGGCTAGGATTAAGTCTTGGCTAGGCGTGGGGATCCTTTTTAAGACTCGGTTTTGGCATCTGAGAGGAATTTCGCACTGGTTGAGAAGGGAGAAAAGAGGGCCGAGAGAAGGGAGGAGCAGAGCTCGTGCGTGCGATCTGAAGGTTTCTGGACCAAGGTGGAACGTTCAACATCGAGAGCTGAAGCTTCTCCAAGCGGGAGAGGTGCGTTGGAGGCGGACTTGGAGCGATTCAAGCTGGAGAGGAGAACTGCCTTACTGCCAAGGCGGGCTTCTTCGGGTCTTGATTCGTCACTCCAGAAGGAGAGTCAGAGGCAAGTTACATGGGGGTTCGGTTTAGGATAGATTAACCTTTAGATTTAACATTTTTACATATTTTTAAACCATGAAAATAACCTACGGGAAAGGGTAGAAGTCATGTCATTTTATGTAGAGTTTTCTGTGTTTTCTGGGCATATGAACTTGACGTCCAAATCCCTTGCCGTTGAGTTTTTGTAAACGACACTATCGATTGCCGTCTATATCATGTAAACGACATGTGTTTTCCGGCATCTACTATATGTTAATGGCACTATGTGCCATCGTCTACTGATGCTTAACGACATAATATGTGGACGTCTAATTCAGGTAAACGCCACATATGTTGCCGTTAAGTTTATCAGCAAAGTAAAATTCAGAAATTTAATTTTAATTGCTTATCTATGATCCATGATTGTATGAGGTTTCGTCTAGGTGATGTTTTGTGTGTTTTATCACTGTTATACTATGGATAGGTCATTGTAATGGTGTATAGGCCCCATGTACATATGAATAGTTATTATTGTGATGTTAATGGAATTGATAAAAGAAAAGTAAAATGATTGCAAACATGATTCATGTTGAAATGTTAAATTTTGAGACTGTAATATGTGAGATGATACTGCATACCTGTTGTATTCAGTTCCTGTATAGAATACATGATTTTGCCTCACTATTGTACCATGTTAGTTAGCTTGAACTGATGGATTTAATTATGAAAAATGGTTATAGGGTTCATAAAATTATGAAATTTGCATGTGTGTGAAATAATCTGAATCTGATTTACTGTCAAAATTTTGGGATTTTAGATTCTGTGCATACTGTTATGAATTTCTGATGATAAATTACATATAGAATTTTAAGATAAACATGAGAATATGTACATGAGTGGATATGATATGATTAGTACCATGATAGGTTTCTGTTAAACAATATGGTTGATTTCATAAACTGAGAAAAATCTGAATTTGCATGATATTATGTTTAATGCATGAAAAAACATGATAGAAATGCATGAAAATGTAGAATGATGATTTCATACATGTTCATGCATATTGAAATGAAATGGCCAATAAAGACATTGCTATGATAGAGATTTCCTACAAGGAACTACACTATGGAATGCCCCTATGGTAATGATTCACCTACATGAAAAATGACCTACTGAATCTGTGGGCAACGGATTGAAATCCTGGAGGTAGATAAATTCTACTGGTTATGGTAGGAAGGGCTTTCCCCGGTATTGCGCAATGTCCATGACTTCATCACTACTTTGTCTAGGTGATAAGTGAATGTAATATGACTACATGATCTCTATTAATAGTGCGGGCTATGTCTTGGCAATTAAATGATAAATGACTACATGCTACATGCTACATGTCTACATGAAAAATGTCTACATGTTACATGCTACATGATCCACATTCATTTGTTTTACATGCTACATGAATTACATGACACTTGTTATATGAAAGAATTGCTACATGTTTAACTGATTATTTGCTACATGATAACTGTTGCACATTGCATAATGTAGATTAAGGCTTTACTTGAAATGATTTACATGTTGCATGACAATAATCATACACCATGAAAATTGATTGCCAAATGACTCAGAACCATGTTAGTAAGAAAAGCTATATGATATCAAAGATGTGAATGATATATGTTACCATGTTTTAAAATTATTATATACATAATATCTTGAACTGTCTTTCATGTGACTTGCTGGGTCTTGTAGACTCATACTTGCTTACCATTTCAGGAGAGACAGAGGATTCTCAGGAGTTAGTGCACACTGACTCGGAGCATGAGGACGTGGAGGTGTAGTGATTGCTTGAGAGATCTAGAGTGATATTATATGTGAGGAAAAGTTGTACTTCTTATTTTATGCATTTGATATTATGGAATGTAATAAATTTGGACTATTGTTATCTTTCTTTTATGTTTAGACTTAACATTTGAGTATGATGTTGATTACATGTATTTGGTTCCATATTCAGTTGCATATTATTGGAATTGAATTTTCATTTATGTATGTCTCAATCTGTACCGTCTAATGTTCGATATATTCCACTGTAATACCTCTATTAGATCCAATTTGAGTTGGAATAATTGTATTGGGTCTAACAGGGGCGTTAAAGATATTGGTATCAGAGCGTTCCAGGTTGAGTATGTACATAAATGAAATATCAACATTGTGTTCATATTTTAAGTCTGCATAAAGAGTTAGTCCATGATTTATGTAGAGTAATAGGTTATTATAATTGATGCTTGCTTTGCAGACTATGGAGACTCGTGGACGTAGAGGAGCTGGTCCGACCCAGGGTGATGAGTCAGCAGGAGGTTCTCAGGCTCTAGCTTAGCAGGCGCAGGACCAGACATGCGTACCTTTGCCACCCCCACCACCACCTGTGGATTATGGAGCATTAATGCAAGGATTGGTGCACGCGATGCAGACTCAGGCTCAGATGACAGCGGCTTTGCAGGCGCAAGTGCAGGTTCAGGTTGGTAGATAAGAAGTGTTATTCAAGGTGTAAAATGGAAGATTTCATCTAAGAGCTTGACTTGGATGTAGGCGCAGGAACCTGCTCATGAGGCAGGCTTTGGAGGAGTGTCTATAATGGAGAGGTTCAGGAGGATGACCCCATCTTTCTTTAAGGGGGAGAGTGATCCCATTGTGGCAGAGAGTTGGCTTTGGGAGACAGAGAAGATCTTTTGTGCCATCCGATGTGCGGAAGAGGAGAGGGTGACTTTAGCTACATATATGTTGCAGATAAAGAATGGTTTAAGAAGGTTTATGTTTGTTATTTGTGGTGCACCTTTAGAAGTAATTACCTTCTTTGTAGGAGCATGCCGATGTGTGGTGGTCGTCAGTTCTACGCACACAGTTTGGAGATGGAGATATGGAGGTTGCTTGGGCTGAGTTTGTCCGTCTGTTCAGGGCGAAGTACATTCCAGAGCATGTGCAGGATCGCATGGAGCAGGAGTTTCTGACATTGACCCAGGGGGTCAATAAGTGTGCTTGAGTACGAGGCTAGATTTGCATAGCTGTCCAAGTATGCGCCCACATTGTGGCAGATGAGCGGAGGAAAGTAAAGAAGTTCATTATGGGGTTGAAGCCGTCCCTGAGGGCTAGACTGGTGGCTTTAGGGCATCGATCCATGGAGGAGGCTTTATCAGCGGCTTGCATGCAGGAGGGAGAGATGGAGGTGTACCTAGAGGAGAAGAGGGCTTCTTTGAAGAGGCCAGGATCAGCATTCCAGCGGCAGGACAGAAGAAGAAGGCCCCAGCTTTTCAGCAGAGAGTAGTGGTACCAGCGAGAGTGGCAGCACCGACACCAGGCGGAGACAAAGTTGTAGAAAAGCCCTTGTGTACTCAGTGTGGGAAGCGTTATGGAGGAGAGCTTCTGTTGGGTGACTTCTGGGAGGTGCTTGAGGTGTGGTGACAAGAACCACAAGATTAGAGATTGTCCAAAGATGGCATAGCAGACTGCAACACTAGCAGTAGCTAGACCGGCACCGAGAGCAGCAAGGAGACCGAGGGCTTAGGCTCGAGTGTTCTCTTTGGCGAGAGATGAGGTAGAGTTGGACGAGCAGTCACAAAAGGTACGGTTTTGATTATGGGAATGCATGCTCGAGTTTTGTTCGATACTGGTGCTGCGCATAGCTTTATTTCCGAGAGGTTTGCAAAGGTTTTGATGAAGGAAATCGGTCTGGTTCTGGAAGAGTTGGAGGTTCCCTTGTCTGTGCATACTCCAGCTGGGACTATAATGATTGGGCAGTGTTTTTCTTCTCTTCATGTGAGCATTGAGTAGCAGGTTTTGCCTGGTAGTTTCTATTTACTGAAGATGAAGGATTATGATGCTATATTGGGCTTAGACTGGTTCGAGGAGCATTATGCCCTTATGGATTGCAGGAGGAAGATTATTATTTTCCGGATTCCTGGTAAGGAGGAGTTTGTTCATCCTTTACCCAAGAACATGTCGGGTAAGTTCATGATTTCTGCTCTGAAGGCAGCTCGGATGTTGAGCAAGGGTTGTGATGGTTTTCTTGCTAGTGTGGTTGTATCCGAGGATTTGAAGAAAGTCTTGTCTGTGGAGGATATTGACATTGTCTGAGATTTCAGCGATGTCTTTCCCGAGGATTTGTTTCGTTGCCCTCTGTAAGGGGGATTGAGTTTGGCATTGAGTTGGCACTTGGCACAACACCTATTTCTATTGCTCCTTATCGTATGGCACTAGCGGAATTGGCGAAATGCGGAAGCAACTGCAAGAATTGCTTGATAAGGGTTTTATCCGGCCGAGTGTATCACCTTGGGGAGCACTAGTGCTCTTTGTGAAGAAGAAGGACGGTTCGATGAGGCTGTGTATTGACTACCGCAAGCTCAACCAGGTGACTATCAAGAACAAGTACCCTTTACCTCGTATTGATGATTTGTTTGACCAGTTGCATGGAGCTTCGGTGTTTTCTAAGATCGATCTTCGTTCTGGCTATCATCAACTCCGAATTAAGTCGGAGGATTCTGCTAAGACGGCTTTTAGGATGAGATATGGTCATTATGAGTTCCTAGTCTTGCCCTTTGGTTTGACAAATGCTCCAGTAGTTTTTATGGACTTGATGAACAGGGTCTTTTGACAGTATCTGGATTCTTTGTAGTAGTTTTCATTGATGATGTGCTGATTTACTCTCCTGATGAAGAGACTCATCAAGAATATTTGAGGATTGTGCTGGAAATCTTGAGGGAGCACAAGCTGTATGCTAAATTCAGTAAGTGAAACTTCTGAATGAAGAAGGTCCATTTCTTGGGGCATGTTATTTCTGGAGAAGGTGTATATATAGATCCAACTAAGGTAGAGGTTGTCCTTAACTGGGAAACACCGAGATCATCTGCTGACATCAGGAGTTTTCTTGGCTTGGCTGGCTATTATAGAAGATTCATCAAGGGTTTCCCTTCTATTGCGGCTACTTTAACAAGGCTGACAAGGAAGGGAGTGAAGTTTGAATGGTTAGAGGCTTGTGAAAGGAGTTGAAGACTCGTTTGACCTCAGCGTCAGTGCTTGTTTTGCCCAATGGTGTGGATTCTTTCTCTATCTACACGGATGCTTCGAAGATTGGGCTCGGCTGTGTTCTTATGCAGGGAGGTAGAGTAGTGGTATATGCTTCTAGGCAACTCAAGGAGCATGAGCACAATTACCCAACTCATGACTTGGAACTGGTGACGGTGGTCTTTGCTTTGAAGATTTGGAAGCACTATCTGTATGGAGTCAGATTTGAGCTCTATTTAGACCACAAGAGTCTCAAATATTTGTTCTCCCAAAAGGAGTTGAATTTGAGGCAGCGGAGGTGGATAGAATTCCTAAAGGATTATGATTTTGAGCTTTCTTACCACCCAGGGAAAGCCAATGTTGTGGCGGATGCATTGAGTAGGAAAAGGCAAATGATGCAGCAAGACTGGAAGATGTTGGAAGATGCTTCAGGATCTTTGGCTGTTTTGAGCCGTAGTTGTGCAGTATGTTCATGGCTCAGTTGACACTTAGATCTTCTGTTCATGATCGGGTTATTGCTTTGCAAAAAGATGACCCTTTATTGCAGGAGTTGGTTGGAAAGGCTGGCATTATTAGAGATGAAGATGGTGTGATTCGTTTGAATCATAGGGTGTGTGTCCCTAATGATGCAGATCTGAGGAAGGAGATTTTGGAGGGAGCGCATAGATCGCAATTCTCTATTCACCCAGGCAGTGGGAAGATGTATAAGGATTTGAAACGTTCTTTCTGGTGGTCTGGCATGAAGTGGGATGTTGCTGATGTTGTGGCGAAGTGTTTGATTTGTCAACAGGTGAAGGCAGAACGTTAGCGACCTTCAGGTTTGATGCAGAAGCTGGACATTCCTCAGTGGAAGTGGGAGCAAGTGACCATGGATTTTGTGTCTAGATTGCCTAGATCGACTAGAGGGAATGATTCCATTTGGGTGATTGTTGATAGATTCTCGAAGAGAGCTCATTTCCTTGCTATAAAGAAAAAGCAGTCCATTGAGAGCTTGGCCAGATTGTATATTGATGGCATTGTGAAGCTGTATGGGATTCCGAAGTCGATTATCTCAGATCGTGATATGAGATTTACTTCTAGATTTTGGCAGAGCTTGCAGCAGGCTTTTGGCAGTCAGTTGAAGTTGAGTTCGACATTTCATCCACAAACGGATGGACAGTCCGAGAGAACTATTCAGACATTGGAGGATATGTTAGGGCTTGTGTTTTGGAGTGGAAAGGAGATTGGGAGCGCCACCTAGCTCTTGTGGAATTTGCATATAACAATAGTTTCTATTCGAGCGTAGGTATGGCACCTTTTGAGGCTTTGTACGGGAGACCTTGTAGATCCCAGTTGTGTTGGGAAGAAGCAGGAGATCGGCATCTGGTTGGACCAGAAGTGGTACAGGAAACCTCAGCAAAGATCCAGTTAATTGTATAGAGATTAAAGGCAGCTCAAGATCGCCAAAAGCGTTATGCGGATACGAGGAGGAAAGACTTGGCTTTTGAAGTAGGAGACCATGTTTTTCTCAAGGTATCGCCAACCAGGGGTGTAGTGAGATTTGGAAAGAGAGGCAAGCTGAACCTGAGATTTATTGGTCCCTTTGAGATATTGAAGAAGATAGGGAATGTGGCATACCAACTAGCTTTGCCACCATCTTTGGCAGCAGTGCACCCAATTTTCCATGTATCCATGTTGAGGAGGTATGTTAGAGATCCGGCTCATGTGATTAATTATGAGCCAGTACAGTTTCAGCCAGATTTGTCATATGTGGAGCAGCCTGTGAGATTCTGGATCAGAAGGTGCAAGAATTGAGATCGAAGTCGATCCCTTTCGTGAAAGTCTTGTGGAGGAATTTCTCACGTGAAGAAGTGATGTGGGAGCTTGAAGAAAGGATGAAGAAGCTTTATCCGTCCTTGTTTGGTGAGTTTTCTAAATCAATCTTCGAGGACGAAGATTATTTTAAGGGGGAGAGGATGTAGTGCCCTAGAATTTTTCTCGAAATTTATATTTCAATTGTATGTCTATTTCTACATATAATTGTGTGTTGTTATGTGTTGAACTTGGCGTCAACATCTGCTGGCGTTGACATCTCTTAGCGGCATGATCGTCCGTCGTTTATGTATTGTTAACGACAGCATATTGTGTCGTTTATTATTTTCTAAAATACTTAATTTTTCGGGCAAGAATGTAGACGACACAATCGATGGACGTTTACATCATGGCTGATGGCAACTTAGGTTGACGTTAATCTGACTTGCCTGTTTTTGATGTTACCGTTCCGGGGAAGTGAAATCGGCCGTTTCCAAAAGCATTAAATGGGACAAATTGTGCGTTTCTGATCCTAGGGCTAGGATTAAGTCTTGGCTAGGCGTGGGGATCCTTTTTAAGACTCGATTTTGGCATTTGAGAGGAATTTCACACTGGTTGAGAAGGGAGAAAAGAGGGACGAGAGAAGGGAGGAGCAGAGCTCGTGCGTGCGATCTGAAGGTTTCTAGACCAAGGTGGAACGTTCAACATCGAGAGCTGAAGCTTCTCCAAGTGGGAGAGCTACGTTGGAGGCAGACTTGGAGCGATTGAAGCTGGAGAGGATAACGGCCTTACTGCCAAGGCGGGCTTCTTCGGGTCTTGATTCGTCACTCCAGAAGGAGGGTCAGAGGCAAGTTACATGGGGTTAGGATAGATTAGCCTTTAGATTTAACTTTTTAGAGATTTTTAAACCATGAAAATAACTTACGGGAAAGGGTAGAAGTCATGTCATTTTATGTAGAGTTTTCTGTGTTTTCTAACGACAAATCCCTTGCCGTTGAGTTTTTGTAAACGACATATCGATTGTCGTCTATATCATGTAAACGACATGTGTTTTCCGGCATCTACTATATGTTACGGCGCATGTACTGTGCCGTTAAGTTCTATCAGGTAAAGTAAATTTCAGAAATTTGATTTGAATTGCTTATCTGTGATCCATGATTGTATGAGGTTTCGGCCAAGTGATGTTTTGTGTGTTTTATCACTGTTATACTATGGACAGGTCATTGTAATGGTGTATAGGCCCCATGTACATATGAATAGTTATTATTGTGATGTTAATGGAATTGATAAAAGAAAAGTAAAATGATTGCAAACATGATTCATGTTGAAATGTTAAATTTTGAGGCTGTAATATTGTGAGATGATACTGCATACCTGTTGTATTAAGTTCCTGTATAGAATTACATGATTTTACCTCACTGTTGTACCATGTTAGTTAGCTTGAACTGATGGATTTTAATTATGAAAAATGGTTATAGGGTTCATAAAATTATGAAAATTTGCATGTGCGTGATATAATCTGATTCTAATTTACTGTCAAAATTTCGGGATTTTTAGATTTCTGTGCATACTGTTATGAATTTCTGATTGGTAAATTACATCTAGAAATTTAAGATAAACATGAGAATATGTACATGAGTGGATATGATATGATTAGTACCATGATAGGTTTCTGTTAAATAGTATGGTTGATTTCAGAAATTGAGAAAAATCTGAATTTGCATGATATTATGTTTAATGCATGAAAAAGCATGATAGAAATGCATGAAAATGTAGAATGATGATTTCATACATGTTAATGCATATATTGAAATGAAATGGCTAATAAAGACATTTCTATGATAGAGATTTACTACAAGAAACTACACCATAGAATGCCCCTATGGTAATGGTTCACTTACATGAAAATGACCTACTGAATCTGTGGGCAACGGATTGAAATCCTGGAGGTAGACAAGTTCTACTGGTTAAGGTGGGAAGGGATTTCCCCGGTATTGCGCAATGGCTATGACTTCATCACTGCTTTACCTAGGTGATAAGTGAATGTTATATGACTACATGATCTCTATTAATAGTGCGGGCTATGTCTTGGCAACTAAATAATAAATGACTACATACTACATGACTACATGCTACATGTCTACATGATAAATGTCTACATGAAAAATGTCTACATGTTACATGCTACATGATGCACATGTCATTTGTTTTACATGCTATATGAATTACATGACACTTGTTATATGAAAGAATTGCTACATGTTTAACTGATTATTTGCTACATGATAACCGTTGCACATTGCATAATGTAGATTAAGGCTTTACTTGAAATGATTTACATGTTGCATGAAAATAAGCATACACCATGAAAATTGATTGCCAAATGACTCAGAACCATGTTAGTAAGAAAAGCTATATGCTATCAAAGATGTGAATGATATATGTTACCATGTTTTAAATTTATTATATACATAATATCTTGAACTGTCTTTCATGTGACTTGTTGGGTCTTGTAGACTTATACTTGCTTAACATTCAGGAGAGACAGAGGATTCTCAGGAGTTAGTGCACACTGACTCGGAGCGTGAGGACGTGGAGGTGTAGTGATTGCTTGAGAGATCTAGAGTGATATTGTATGTGAAGAAAAGTTGTACTTCTTATTTTATGCATTTGAGATTATGGAATGTAATAAATTTGGACTATTGTTATCTTTCTTTTATGTTTAGACTTAACATTTGAGTATGATGTTGATTACAAGTATTTGGTTCCATATTCTGTTGCATATTATTGGAATTGAATTGTCATTTATGTATGTCTCAATTT
Organism: Colocasia esculenta; assembly: GCA_014218235.1. Lineage (NCBI taxonomy): Eukaryota > Viridiplantae > Streptophyta > Magnoliopsida > Alismatales > Araceae > Colocasia > Colocasia esculenta. The sequence continues at coordinate 79,671,255 of CM024755.1, read as the reverse complement.
GTACCGTCTAATGTTGGATACATTCTACTGTAATATCTCTATTAGATCAAATGTGAGTTGGAATAACTGTACTGGGTCTAAGTGGGGCGTTACAAGAATTGTTAGATAAAGTAAGAGAGTCATATGCTTTCATAGTAGATTCAAGAGTCAGAGCTCATTGAACTATTATCCCAATATCAACTTGGATTGATCTAATAGGTTGTTGCATATCCACGAGATGAACTTCTCAAAGTAAAGATTTTAAAGAATCTAGGGGATCAAACGCCACAAGTTGATCAGATCTAGAGCTATTGGAAGGTGGTACATGCATCAAATTGGAATGCGCACGGGGAAAAACCTTATCAATCCTTCTTCGATCAAATGGCTATGTGATTGTTAACTACCTAAAAAGGAATGGAGAAAGCAGAGCATGGAATAATGGGATGGATATACTTCAAATGAAGGACAGAAGATGGTGGAACAAAGGAATTGATCTTCAAATACTATGATCGAATCAGTTATACAAGACTTCTTTTATGCCTTTCACAAGTACGTTATGGATCTAGAGCTACAACACACAATGATCGGTTAGTCCCCCAACAAAAAAAGTTAAATTAGGTTTGAAAACAACAATTTTCCCAAATATTTGTATATAAAAAAAATCACCTAACAACTAACTACCACTAGCGGATAGCAGTTATTACTGTTGAATTAGCTAGTCCAACTGACTAGTTTGTACCAAGAAGATGGGGTTGGGCTTCTATTGCCTCTACTTGTGCCCCCGTCCACCCCCAAACCCTTCTAACCTCCTACATACTACCCCTTCCCTACATCCGGCCTCCCCACTTTCAAGCACCCCCCTCCCCACACACCAAGTCAAGAACCCCCTCCCATCCCCCCTCAGCAACCACCACCCTCTACCCCTAATAGAAGTCCCCACCCCACCCATGGTCGGTCTCCACCACCCTTACGAACTACCCACATGTCTCTTCCTTCCATTTGGCCTCACACTCCCGCTTGGTGGGTGGGTCTCCCCCACCCCTTCGAACCACCCACATGTTGCCCCTTCCTTCCAACTGGCCTCCCCACTCCCCCATGATGCATGGCCCAAATCATACTATTGGCTCTAATACCATGTCAACATTTTATTTAATTGGTCAAACTTTAAGGTGATGAGTTGAAATACCTCAAATGTGTTTATAACACTAGCATTTTTATCTCTTCCTGATGTAAGATTATCTTATAATACACCTCCCTTGTCGTATAGAGTGGGACGAAAATAAGGGCGGATGTAGGACAAAATATGAAGGGGGCTGAAATAATATGTACAAATAACAAAAAATAGAGAGGCGCTAAAATATAAATTATTAAATTTATCAATTATTATCTTATTAAAATATCTAAGAGGTAAAAATTAGGGGGGGCATACATAACGTGGGTCCGCCCCTAGATGGAAATCCTAAATGGGATCATGCCTATTGCATGCAAGTTGCTTTGTCCTAATTATCATTACTCCGACGAAGTATAGCTCCTTTTCCTGTGTTGATAGCTCCACATAGCCGTTGTTGGGATCACAATGTTAGGATTTTATGGGAGAGAATGGGAATGGAGGTGGGGGCTAGGAATAGGAATGAGGTGCTAGGATGGTTTAACCTAAGGGTAAACAAGAGATTTTCTTTCATAAGTTAGCTTAACTCATGGTTTAATGGATGCAAAGTAACACCCACATTAGGAGGATGGCCTACTCACAATATCTTTTATTTATGAATGTCATATTTAATGATATTTTAGCAACAATAATTTGCCATTTTTTGTGTAACAATGATGTGTATGCAAAAAACCCAAGAAATATCCCAAGATGTGGTGAATCTCTTGGGATGAAATAATGGGATTGATGATGGGTTACCTCATTACCAAACGATCTTATTTGATTCCGGTCAGGAAAAAGGCACCCTTAACCAACTTCAAGGATCCTAAATTCAATTGTCTATATAAGTTCTATTGAATTAGAGTTAATGAGATAAGTTGACCATAGATATCGATGAGGCCCAGTTCCCACAAGGCCCACTATAGTGCTAGGCCCATTGGGGGACTTGCTTCGGGAAGAGGCAGGTGCATCGGCCAGGCCCAGTTCCCATGGCAGCCGTGCGTTTATGTTAACCCATACATAGTTTGCTGGATCGCCGAGAAGTTTACAATTCGAGTTCTACATCCGAGCACCCCTATCCGACGGAGTCCAACTTGGCGAATCTTGTTGTATCTGAACACCTGCTCTCTATAATCATCACCAAATTCTGCCCTTGTCAGAGACTTAGAGAAAAACAAGACCTTATCAGAGATAATAATCTATATCAATCTTGTGCTCTTAAGTTTTTTTTTTTTTCGTTTTTCTTCCTCCCTTTAGTAATTGACGAAGATGGAGAAAAAAATGGACCAATCATAGAACTCAGCCACCTCCACCCCAAAACAAGAATCTTTTCAGATTCCGCGTATTCTAGCTGTGGACAGTAATTCTTTTATTAGGATATTTATAAATTCTGAATTTTTTTTAAGAAAAGAATTTTTGTATTTAGTTTCGACATCGGTATCAACGCATACAATTTATTTCGGATCTAAAATGTGAGAATGATTAAATTTAAAAGCTGGCCGCTTCGGGCATGCAGCAAAGTTGAGGTGATTTTTCTGACTATTTTTAGTTAGTCCATATCCACTGTCTTTGTTAGTGCATTTTTATATTGTACTTTAAGTACAATATGACTAGACAATAGTCCATATGGCATCTAATAATTAGGTTGTCACTTTATCACTCCTCATGTGAGGAGTGTCACATAAACTATTGCCTAATCATATTACACTTAAAATGTAATATAAAAGTGTACTAAATCTTTCTTGTTACTGTCCACCATCACTGAACGCCAATCACCATTGCCGGCACTAGTATTTTTATATTCCACCTCTCAATGGTCACCGTCACGTCCCCACTGCTGCCTATATTTCTCTTAAAAGATACATCAACAAGAATCAAAACATATGCAGTATGCAGGAGGACGTGCCGACAACAGGGGGGAATTTATTACTCAGATTTTTCTTACATACACACCCCTCTTTATGTGAAAATTTATCTTACTTTTGTATTTGCAATTCTAAACTTCTCATGCAATGTTAATGTCACCCAAGTCCCTCAAGTACACTATTCTCAAACATTTAAGGAGTATTCTGTATTCCATCTCCCTCTCTATGATTCCTTTTCGGAACAAAATTAACCCTCTCCCAATTTCTTCAAAGTGTGGCTTAATTAGCAGCCCCTTAACTCAGCCCGATCCAGTGCTAGAGAAGTCCCTCATCTCTTGGGCGCCGATTAGGGGTGTAAACGGAATCCGATAATCCGATATTCCGACCCGATACCGATAAAAATTATCGGTTTCGGAATCGGAAAATGATACCGATAGCTTATCGGAATCGGTATCGGATATTCCGATAAGTTATCGGAATCGGAATCGGAATCGAAAATATAATCGGAATCGGTATCGGTTATTCCGATAAATTATCATAAACTCAAGGTAAAATTATGGTAAACATCTTACTTTATCGGAATTTCGGTTTCGATAATGTTATCGGAATCAAAACGGAATCAGAATTAACTATTCTTATTGAAATCGAAATCGGAACCATATTTCGGTTATCGGAATCGGTATCGGAATCTGTGTTTCCGGTTCTGAAACTGACCCGTTTACAGCCCTAGCGCCGATGAACCCTATCTTCCCTTGCTACTCTCTCTCTCTCTTCCTCTGTCACACACAGACACAGCAGAGTTCTCTGGGTCTTTGGCGCAAGCAAATCCCTCCACCCGCGCTCCTCCTCTGTCGGACCAAATCAAGGGTATTATGGTGACTTTATGATATTGGTTGATCACTAACCAATGAACAAACTTGAATTCTCAACGGCATTTCTACAGAAGTTGGGGACAAGATTTGGGAGACATTACATAATTTTAAATTTAAAAAGGACATATCTGCCAAAAACAAAAAACAAAAAACAAAAAACCCTTCTGGTTGCTACTCAGTCTCGACCGTGAACTATCCCCAAAGAGGGAAATGATTAATCAATTCGTTCCCGCGGGCCACGGCGAGGTGAATTGCTTGTTCCCAACGAGGGAGTGGCGTGGATGGTGGACCATTTATATTTGTTTCATTCTGTGTAGTCTCATTATTTAATGCATCTGTCAGTGCACTCTTATATAATTCTATTCTTTTCAGAAAGATATTTAAACAGGCAAACCCAGTTTTTGGGAAAATAAACAATACCATTTGTTTAGTTATTTGAGAAAATTAGATTAGGTAAAGAACTATTTCAGTTAGTGAATCTTGATTGAAAACAATCCTATTTAGGTTGGTCAAGTCATCGACATCAGTTCGCCGATAATTTATTAATCATACATCTCAGTCACTAAATCTAAACTTGTCAACTAAGATATTTTGAGACTTATTTTTTTTTATTAAAACCAGCTATCTAGATGAAGATGACGAGTAGTGAGGACACAGCCCAGCTGGGACACAGGTTAGCCTAACTTAAAGATCGCCCTGGCCCACCTGGCCTAACTTCGGATCCGGTCCCGGGCCGGCCTCAACTCCCCGATCCATTCACCTATTTCCCTGTTCCATTCGTCGGTGGATACACCACCGCACCTTCTTCTCATCATAACATTAACACCAACACAGCCAGGATCCGAATGTGCGCCGATTGAGACTTTGAAGAGAGAGAAACGAGAGGAGTGGTGTGGTCCGTGTGGGGGCAGGACGGGTCAGAAGAAGATGGGAAGAACAGGAAGCGTCAGGATCTGCATCTTCCCCCACTGAGCAATCCCACCTCGTTCGCGGCATCTCCACCCCCCAACCCAATTCGGGTCTTCGTCCACAAAAAACCTCCACCTTTTTCGCAAGATCTGCGCACAGCGGAATCCGCCCCTGTTCTTACCCGCCTGTGTTGCATTCCCTCCTGTTGTCTCCCCAGATCGGCGCGCAGGACAGCTCTGTGTTTGTGTGTGTCGAAGGGGTTCGCGGGGATGCAGGGAGGCTCTGGCAAGGCGGGGGGGTTCAACCCCGCAAACCTGGGGCAGGACGCCCTTCGCCTCGTCGGCAATGTCTGCTTCGCACTCTTCGTCTCCGGCGTCCTCATTTTCACCATCATCGCCGCCACCTACAGGCCCGACGACCCCCTCATTCGCCCCTCCGAAAAGATCACCGCTTTCCTCACCTCTGCCTCCAACGCCACCTTCCGCAACGACGACTCCGTCGTTCGCACAGGCGAGGACTTCGCCTCCCCGTCCAACCAGGAGGCCCTCGACGCCGTGCCCTTCATCAACGCCACAGACGTCTCGTCCGCCCCGAACGCCGATGCCACCGCCGCCGAGGAAGCCGTCGAGTGCGACCCCAACGCCCCGATCGACTGCAACGACCCGGAGGTCTTCCACACGATGATGCGGACGGTGATCGAGCATTTTAAGGACGTACACTTCTACCGCTTCGGCAAGCCGGCCCGGGGCGACGGCGATGCCTCCTGCGACATGGCATGGAGGTACCGTCCCAAGGACGCCAAGAGGACAGGCTTCTTCAAGGATTACCGGCGGTTCGCGATCGCGCCCGCTGCCAACTGCACCTACACCGTGGTGTCAATCGGTGATTACCACACCGGAGTGAACGCGAGGAAGAAGAAGAAGGGCAGAGGGCCCAGAGGCGGCGACGGCGGGTTCGGACCCAAGGGCGCGGAGGTTGCCTCCGCGGTGCCGGTGGTGGGCGAGGCAGTGAACGACTCCCTCCCGGTGGTGGCGTCGGAGAGCTCCTTCAGCAAAGGCAAGTACTTGATCTACATGGGCGGCGGGGACCGGTGCAAGAGCATGAACCACTATCTGTGGAGCCTCCTGTGCGCTCTGGGCGAGGCTCAGTATCTGAACAGGACGTTGGTCATGGACCTGAGCATATGCCTCTCCTCCATGTACACCTCCACGAGCCAGGATGAGGAAGGGAAGGACTTCAGGTTTTACTTCGACTTCGAGCACCTGAAGAGCTCGGCCTCCGTCTTGGACCAGAGCCAGTTCTGGACGGACTGGAGCAAGTGGCACAAGAAGGACGGGCTAAGCCTCCACCTCGTGGAGGATTTCCGGGTCACCCCCATGAAGCTGGCCTCCGTGAAGGACGCCCTCATCATGAGGAAGTTTGGGAACGTGGAGCCCGACAACTACTGGTACAGGGTCTGCGAGGGGGAGACGGAGTCGGTGATCCAGCGGCCGTGGAAGCTCATATGGAAGTCCCCGCGGTTGCTGGACATCGTCTCGGGCATTTCGTCGAACATGAACTGGGACTTCGACTCCGTGCACATCGTCCGGGGTGAGAAGGCGAAGAACACCGAGCTCTGGCCCAACCTGGCCGCGGACACCTCCCCGGACGCGCTGCTGGCCACACTCAGGGACAAGGTCAACGACGGGAGGGACCTCTACATCGCGACCAACGAGGAAGATACTTCCTTTTTCGATCCCCTGAGGGACAGGTACAACATCCACTTCCTGGACGACTTCAAGGAGCTGTGGGGGGAGAACAGCGACTGGTACGCGGAAACGAAGGCGCTGAACAACGGGTTGGGCGTGGAGTTGGACGGGTACATGAGGGTGGAGGTGGACACGGAGGTGTTCTTGAGGGGGAAGAAGCAGCTAGAGACCTTCAACGACCTCACCCGCGACTGCAAGGACGGATTGAACACCTGCAGGTTGGCCTCCTGATCGCGATAGGCAACGACGGATAAGAGTGGGGGGTGTGGAACGGGAGGATTTTGGCACCCACCTCCATTGCTTTGGCGCTGCATCTGCTCCTTTGTGGAATTTTCTTTCTTTTTTAGAAACCCTCCCTCCGGTCCTGGGAGCAGGTTGGTTTGATGCGAAGGTATAGTTGTCGGATACCGTGTTGGAATCATAAAAGGAAATGTTCAATATCGGCGGTAGAGATCAATAAGGGTGTAGATATATTCGACAAGTAATTTAAAATTTGATTCGATAAAATTTTAGTTTGACTTATTTATTTAATTAACGAGTTAAATTTGAATAAAAAAATTGATTTATAAATGAGCTGAGTCATAACACATGTGAGTTCAGCTCGATTATACTCGTGAATAACTCATTTAAGAACTCATTAAGAATTTTATTAAATACTCGTTAAGAACTCATCTAAATATTTGTTAATCACTTGTTTAAATATTTGTTATTAAATATTTTATAAAGAATATAAATTCTTTATTTACTTTGACATAATGAGATGTAATAAATAAAAACAAAAGTTAAGGGTTGATATGTAAAAGTTAAACATATAAGATATAAACATGATCTTTAGTATAACATATAAATAAGTTAGGGGTACATACACAAATCAAATAAGGAAGATATATAGATGAAATTTAGTTTGAATAAAATTGAAAAAAAGTACATATATAATATTAAATCTTCTGCGGTTCTTAAGCACCGCGAAGTCTTCTTCTTCTTCGATGGGAGCCTGCGCGGGTCGCACAGCCAAGAACCACCGTCGTCGCCCCCCCGAGTGGCTGGCGACCGTCGCAGACACTCCACCAATGCCAGACGGAGCTCCCGATGGCGGCAGCGGCAGTCGTTGGAGCTTCCCACTTGGGCGGAGATTCTATTGATGGCCGCGGCCCACGGTGGTGCCGGATGCCAGCCTTTCCGGTGGACACCATGGCCTCCCTAGCTCCCAGCGCTTCCCAACAGCACCGGACGCCACCGTAGTGCTCGCGGTGGCATTCTCTAGCGTCCAACCACCCTGCCCACTCCTTGTCTCTCAGTAACCTGTGGTTCTCAGGCCATTTAATAAAAAGAAATTGTCTCTTTGCTATATGTCTCCAGTTGATCTCGTTTTTTAAAAAATAAAATTTATTTAAATATTAAATTTTAAGTTTGATTTCTAATTTGAAAACTCGGGTTCGAGTTCGAACTCGTTTACGAGCTCGACTACATAAACGAGTTGTTCATCGAATTGAGTTCGAGTTCCAAAAATTTAGAACGAGTTGAGTTTGAACATCGATTGAAGAAGCTCGACGAGTTTCGAGTCGAGTTCAAGCACATCAAAAATAAACAAGCTCGAGTTTGAACATAATATAACTCGGCTTGACTCGAATCTCTTACACCTCTAGAGACCGACATGCAGAAACTCTGCACAGGTCTTCCAAAGAACCTGGTGGTTGATCTATTACGACTTTTGTGTATTGTATTGTGTAGAGTTCGTCACCGTGGGCTAATTATACTATTATATGGGAGTTGACGTTGATTGAACATTTTATAGTTTTATAGTGCGGACATCATTTTCTCATGTATTAGTACTCAAGTGTCTTTTTAGTATGTTTCCTACGATGTAAGGTGGGGGCTTGATGTCGTGATGGGTTGTCGTTTTGCCATCACTTTTTTAGTTTTTCTTTATCCCCTGAATGGTCACAATAGAAATATTTGTTACATTTATTAATTATATTTTTAAATATACCTTTAACTTTTTTCATTGGCTAATATATTGAGCGCACGTTGGGTCCACTCAATAAAAAAGTAAGAAGTACAATTAAAATAGTAATTTTGACGATCCAACTAATAAATTAACTCAACAACTATGTTAATTGGTAGACTTCTCAAGAAGGTCATCCATCTTAAGACTACTCTCAAGAGAGCACACTTAACTTCAGAGTTATTTTCTTACAAGATCATTAAAAATGACTAGTTTAAGTTGTTGGTAGTCGACTGATTTCGTCTATTTATGTAAGGCCCTCGAACTTTGTTCTTTTATTTAGATTTTGTCATATGATGATTAGTTGCTTTTGTGTATATAGTTATGTGCATATGTATATATATATATATATATATATATGTAATATTGAATTATGTACATATTGTATTCAAATAATGTTGTACATATATATATGTGTTTATTTATGTACATATTATTTTATTTACATTGTACATATTGTATTTAAATAATATGATGTATAGAGTATGTAAATTATAAGGTGAATGCATGTTTATCTATTTTCTGTGTTCTGGCCGAAAGGCTATTTGACGTCAACATGTGTGGATGTTTATGGGGAGTCGACGTCCAGATCGATTGACGCCAATTCCCAATAAACGACAACAATATGGTCGTTTATTTCCCTGAAATTGTTGCGGTTTCAGATCTGGAAACGGCTGTGTTTCCTTCGGTCCCAGTTTTGGAAACGACCTTACAACAGTAGGATTTCCACCTTAATGCATAACCCAATCTCCTTAGCTTATAAAAACACCCAATTTCGGCCAGAATAAGTTTTTTGGCCTTGGAAAAACCCTAGAACTTTCTGTGCGAAAAACTGATCTTTGGCGACTTCGACCCGATGATTGGAGAGTTCTCTTGGCGATCTGCATCGACTGGGAGAGGCTCTGGACTTTGGTGAGGCTTCCCCGACTCCGGTGTGCAATCTGCATCAACACAGAAACTGATTCGGGAGGAGATTTGGGAGCTTCTTGGTTTGGCTGAGGAGAGCATCTTCGGAAAATTTAATTCCCTTTGACAATTTTTCTGAGGCAAGTAATTGAGGGATATCATCCCTACACATGTCCTCTAGGTCCTAGGATTTTATGGGATTTTCCCTCGGGTCCTGGAACCCCCATTCGTCAAGATTTATGCATTCAGTCTGTATTTTTGCAGATAGGAACTTAATGGCCAGCTCACTACCGTTAAGATCTTGAGTTAGCGGCAACATCGTGTGCCGTTAACCCTGTTGGCGGCAAGCCCTTTGCCGCCAAGTTCTTTAGGATTTGCAGAATGGTTGTTTTGATCTATGTGGTGTGTTTTTCAAATTCTTGGGTATATGTGCATGCTGTGAAAGTCTTATTTGGTTAAGAACAGTCATTAGGTCATATCATGAGGAAGTGTCGAATTTCTATAATTAGTTTTATTTATTAAAATTTCTATATTAGGACTATGAGCATGATTGGACCATGATTAATCTTATATAAATAGATCCGTTGTGATTTAGGGTTTCATAAATTTTCCATGTTCGTATTATGACTATTTTCAGGATTTGAAACTGTTAAGTATGACTGTCTTACTGTGTACCATGTGTACTTGGATTTGTCAATAAATATGCTTGGAATCTGTTTTAATTATTATAATTAGTTTACATATTCAAAAAATATGAAAAATTGAGCATGTGACATGTTATCTGTTTAGAACTTGTGATAAAAATTTCGTTTTGTTTTCATGACAGTAGGTACTGTTATTGATTTAATAAGGAAAATGACCATATTGAGCATATTAAGTTTAATTATGCGTAATTCAGTGATTAGCAACATGATTAGGATTGTGTTATGATCTGATTATCATGAGAACAGTAGCATCGTGTTGTGGAAACAAAAACATGTGCAATTGTTATATAATGCATGTAAATGTGTTAAATGGTGCATGAGAATCATGTAAACAATGTGATAAAGTGGAATGTGAAAATTGTGCCGATATTGACACTGCTACCATAGAGGGCTGTGGGAACCGTACCGTAGTAAAGTCCCTACGGGCAGGTTCAATGTGTGTGATATCCTATGGGTATTAGGATGAAATTCTGGAGGTGGACAAGTACCACTGGTTAGGGTGGAGAGTGCTTCTCCTAGTTCTGCGCAGTTAATCAAGATTCGTCACTGTGTTGCCTACGTGATGGGTATGTGTATGTGAATATGTGTGTCCTTCTAGTGGTGGTTTGGACTATGTGTCACGGCAACTAAGTGTAAAAAGTGTAAATATGTGAATGTGAACATGTGAATTGTGCAATGTGAAATATGAGCTGCCCTGCTTCAACTCTCCAGATTGTTCAAAGGAGATCCATCTCTCGAGATGATTTGAAGTCAGTTTGTCTGCGAATCAAGCTTCATCTACATCATCTGATCATCATCAACATGAAGCCTGAAGTTCTTCTGGACGACCACCACGAAGAGTTCTTCATCTGGATTTGATCTTTAACTCAGAACTCTTCTTTCTTTCTACTTTCATATATATGTGTGTGTGTGTGTGTACTGATTGGAGATCAGTACGTGGCGTTTGTGGAAGTGTGTGTGCTTTGTGATCTGTACAAGGGTTTTGTATCAATCACAGTGTGTGGTGTGTTGGTCAGATCAAGGCTAGAGGATCTGATCTTTTGTGGACTTGATCTAGCGTGTTTGTGTGTGTGGTTGAGTAGTGTGTCCTCACTGTGTGAGGGGTGGACGTAGGAGTCACGTGGTATGATTTTCGAACCACCTAAAAAATCCCTTGTGCACTGTGGTTTGATTTGTGGTTTGATCTGTATTGCGCTAGATGCATGCATAGGGATTTCATCTACACACTAACTGTTAGTTTGCTCACACACATTGCATCAGATCAGAGGGGTTTTAATTGAGTAGATCTTTTAATTTGAAATAATTTTTAAATTGCTTAAGTTTCCGCTGCAAATCTATTCAACCCCCCCTTCTAGCTTTGCCATCACCGAATATCTGATCCTAACAATTGGTATCAGAGCGGGTTTATATCTGATTCTGATCTGATTTGATTTCTGTTGATTGATCTAATCATCTGAAACATACTCAGAAATATGGCTAAGTTCTCAAGTATCATAAATAGTACTATGATTTTTGAGTTTGATGACAATGTTGATAAAATGCCGCACTCCTCTATGAAGACAAGAAAGATAGGAAATAAAACCAATGACAAATGCCTCATGGCTCACGGCAGCTCAAAAAGCTTTCACAGCTCAGATGAATCTGAAGGATCAAATTTGTCAGAAAAGTCAAGAAAGTCTCAAAAATCAGGTAAATCTGATTCAGACCCTTTTGATAGATCAATATCTGATATTGATTCAGAAAATGACATATCTTATGATGAACTGATAGAATGCTATGAGCAAATGTGCAAACAATTTAAGTAGGTAAAATCTCAAAACAAGAAGCTAAAATAAAAATTGGAGAAGAATGAAATGAGAATTGATAATGCTCAAGCATTCTATGAAGAAAAGGAAAAACTTAAAGTAGATATTGAAGAGCTGAAGGAAGAAGTCAAAAATTGTGAAAACAGGTTATCCAAATTAAAGAAGATCATGATCAGGTGGAATCTGAAATTTTGGATTTGAAAATCAAAATGTAAAATTGATTGATCATAATGAAAATCTCAAATTTGATAATGATCAATTGAACAAACAAATCTCCAACATGGCTCATGATCATCAAATAAAAGAAAATTTTAACCAATTGGTTGAGGAAAATAATCATTTGAAAAAGAAGATTGAATGTTTGTATCATGACAGACCATTAAATGATGAATGGAACAAGTCTAAGAAGAAAATTGTTGATTTGGAAAATCAAAATTTTCTAATTGGAATTGAAAAGAACAAAATAAAAAATGATCTCGATGTCATAACAAATCAATTTCAAACTTCATAAAAAGAAACTGATTCATTAAAATCTGAAAAGGGAAAATTGACAAATGAACTTGAAGTGGTTGTTAAACAAAATTAAAATTCTGAAAAGATGATTTCTGAGTTGAACAAAACTGTTGAGAGTTTAAAATCTTCCTTATCTAAGTTTGTTCAAGGAACTCAAAAATTGGATAATCTTCTTAGAATAAAAGTCAATTTTCAAAATGAGGGTTTAAGATTTAACCCCTTGAACAAAAAGGATTTTGAAATTAAAATAAAGACTTCATTTGTCAATGTCTTTAAGAATAAGAATTTTATTGCACCTAAAGAAAAACTTGTTAAGATTCATGTTCAGAAAAATGTTCAAAAATAAAATGATAAATTGAACAAAAATGCTCTAAATAGGAAGAATCCTGGTTCAACTGAAAACTAGAAAACGAAAAAGAAAAAGAAAACAGGATTCTACAGGGTTTCAACACCTCCTCCAACAGCTCAAAAAGCTCCATGGCAATCTCCATCTCCACATTATGTTAAGAGATACCAAAGGGTACCACCTCCTCCTTTTCAACCCAAGGATAATCAAAGGTATTCTAGAGGATCTCAGAGATTCTAACAAATGCACTCATACTATGGTAAGCTCCAGGTAAATACTCAACTCGTTTGCTTTAATTGCAATAGACCTGGTCACCTTGCCAAATTCTACAGGAATAAAGGTCAACACGTTCATAAATATGCCAAGTCTGTCCAATGCTTTATATGTCATAAACATGGTCATATCTCTAGGGAATGCTGGCATAGAAATGATCATCCTGTGCATGTTTCCAAGCCCTATGCTCATAATTCCATTAATGAAAGAAATACATCTATTCAAAAAATAAAATCACTTTGGATTCAGAAATCATTGTTGAATTCTAACATTGACGTCATTACAGGACCCAAGCAAGTGTGGGTCCCAAAACCAGCTTAATAAACAAGCTGAGATATCTTGCAGCCATACAGTTTAAATGGAATCATGACATTGGTTGTGCAAGGCAAGAAATAATTGGAGAACACAGGTAAAATCTTTGAAAAGAAATTGAAGATTGTTCAGGTAAAATCTCTTTATGACTTCAGATTTGAACTGCTGGAATTGAAATGGATTTTTAATTCTAACTGAGCAATGAAAAATGTGTTTTGATGCTATCCCCAAATGACAATACTTCTTAGCAATTGGAGTCTTGCTAAATTTGAGGAAAAATGGATCTTTTATGTAGTGACTATTTGGTATATCAATTGGTGAAATGTGGAAGGACAAGTCCGACTTGTCTGGAAACTATCATTATGCGTGAGAAATATTCTCCACAAAGTATCAATAGTCTTATACTGCATAAAGATCATCAAAAAAATTGTACATCTTAAAATTTCAATTGATCATGTTCATACCTTCTTTGTGCAAATTGTTTGACAAGAACATGTTTGAATTACTTGAATGCTCACTTCAATACCATGCAAACATTATGGGGGAGCTAATTCTTTCTTAAATCATCATGATAATATCCACTCAAATTCATGCTTGAAAATCAGTTTCCTGTTATTTCCTGGTTCTCTCTTCTTGACATTTCATACCTTTTACTCAAGTCTTACATCAGGATAAATAAGTTTTTATGATATTTCTATGAGAGATTTCATACATAAAGACTACAATAATTGTGCACTTAGTTTAGTTTCAAAGATATAATCTACGAACAAGACTATGCCAACTTTTAATGTTGAACTCATTTAAACTGAGTTGCAAAACACTTGTAGGCACATGAGTAGCTTTAGTGTTTAACATGTGTATGTTTTGAAGCCTTATCCTTAACACATGTTAAGAATAATCTTTCTACACTCATGATCATGTCTATTCTAATTAATGTAATTCTAGTCTTTTTAAAAAATTATATTTTCAAACAGAAAGTATTCAGAAAAATAGAGAGATACAAACAGAGCAATGAAAACTTTATTTTATCACTGAGTAACCGGGTTCATTTCACCTAATCAAGTGCTTTGGCTCGCGTCAAAAGGTGACAAACAAATTGTTTCAACTCTGTATAAGGTAATGAAGGTTAAACCACTGAGTAATCAGGAGGTCTTGCATTGGGTAAATGTGACATCTTGCATTGAAAGGTGTGATTTGACCAATTTACTCTTGTATTCTCTCTCACAAAATGAAAGAAAAATATAAAGAGCATAAAAAGAACAGTATGTACATTGATATAGATGAAGTTCATGTTAATTGGGTTTGGAGTTATTATTCTACATTGTGTTAAATATTTAGCTACTAAACTCATGTGATAAACACTTTTGTCAACTCATACAGGTCACTTTCATCACATTTGCTTCATCATTTTAAATGCATTCAGGTCATTAAAACTTTGACATATGTTGTGATTGAATGTGTCTTTGTTATTAAACTTTGTTGCATAATCCAAAGACAAAATAATTTTTTCTCTCGTATGTTAATATCAAAGATCTATTGATTCTGATCATTTCTGATCATTCATCTCTCAATTCCACCCCTTGCTTACATGTCAGTCATATTTTGATCTCCATCCATTGATGTTCTTTGGTATCACCGAATGTTCTTTGGTATCACCTTTTCCTACTTACTTCATTGGCACCCTCATAGGGGGAGAGTGTTATAACAAGGGGGTGACTAGTTGTTGTTAATTAAGGGGGGAGAGAGTCTTTTTGTTGTTATAAAAAATGGGAGAATTTGAGGGAACAATATGATTGCATCTGCAAACTTCTGTAATGATTGCAACTTCTTTGAATGAAAACAATTCATGCTATTCTTGTTATTCATGATCATTGTTCTATCCTATTATTTATATTTTCTCTTCATCTTTTTGATGTTGTCAAAAAGCGGGAGAAATATGAATGTATATTTTGTCATCATCAAAAAGGGAGAGAATGTTGAGTTGTGCTTATTTGATCATTGCTTTGATTTGTTTTTTATGATGACACAATCATGGTCATTCATGTTAACATTCATGTTAAGATGCTCTTAATTATGACACAACTATTTTTTATGATGACATATGTGTGGTGTTGATGAT
Organism: Colocasia esculenta; assembly: GCA_014218235.1. Classification (NCBI taxonomy): domain Eukaryota; kingdom Viridiplantae; phylum Streptophyta; class Magnoliopsida; order Alismatales; family Araceae; genus Colocasia; species Colocasia esculenta. Next base: position 79,655,752 of record CM024755.1, on the reverse strand, counting down.
GAGTTGATGTTTATAACATGATAGACATGAAAGAAATGATCAAGTAAAAACAATGCTTCTATGACTATCCATGTATTAGTTATATCTTACTTGAAATGTTATTTCATGTAGGTGTGAATGAACATTAAGGAGAAGCAACCAAATCCAAGTGCAAAAGTCTGGAAATACACATCAAGTACTTACCTGTCGACATCCAAGATGTCACCTATCGACAGATAGACAATCTAGAAAAGACAAGCTACTGGAAGCATAATTGGAGCAGTAGCTGTCGACAGATGAAGTGCACCTGTCGACAGATGAAGGCTGCTTGTCGACAGCCAAGGATCGCCTGTCGACAGCCACAGTGTTCCAGGAACCTACATGGTTCTGGAAACTAGATCTGAGTAGTAGTTGTCGACAGCCATGAAGTGCCTGTTGATAGACGAAGAGAAAGTCAGATCCTATGGTTAGGATATGTTCTGTATTGGGGTGATCCCTTTAAGCACGACTCTCCATACTTGGACACCCTTATATATACATCATATGAAGGTATTTTCGTAGTAAGAAGCCACCATATCAAAACCCTAAGCAAAACCCAAGAGAAGAGCTTCTTCCTGCTGCTCTGCTTCAACTCTCCAGATTGTTCAAAGAAGATCCATCTCTCGAGAGGAGTTGAAGTCAGTTTGTCTGCGAATCAAGCTTCGTCTACATCATCTGATCATCATTAACACGAAGCCTGAAGTTCTTCTGGACGACCACCACGAAGAGTTCTTCATCTGGATTTGATCTTCAACTCAGAACTCTTCTTTCTTTCTACTTTCATATATCTGTGTGTGTGTACTGATTGGAGATCAGTACGTGGCATTTGTGGAAGTGTGTGTGCTTGTGATCTGTACAAGGGTTGTGTATAGATCACAGTGTGTGGTGTGTTGGTCAGATCAAGACTAGAGGATCTGATCTTTTGTGGACTTGATCTAGCATGTGTGTGTGTGGTTGAGCCGTTGTGCTCTTGTGTGTGTTGTACTCAGTTTTTGAGTAGTGTGTCCTCACTGTGTGAGGGGTGGACGTAGGAGTCACGTGGTATGATTTTCGAACCACCAAAAAATCTCTTGTGCACTGTGGTTTGATCTGCATTGCGCTAGATGCATGCACAGGGATTTCGTCTACACAGTAACTGTTAGTTTGCTCACACACATTGCATCAGATAAGAGGGGTTTTAATTGAGTAGATCTTTTAATCTGAAGTAATTTTTAAATTGCTTAAGTTTTCGCTGCAAATCTATTCAACCCCCCTTCTAGCTTTGTCATCACCGAATATCCGATCCTAACATCAGCACCTCAGGAACAAGAGCATTGCGTCCGTGAAGGTGCTATGGCGGAACTTCAAGCGAGAAGAAGCTACTTGGGAGCTTGAGGCTTCTATGATGAAAAAGTATCCCCACTTGTTTGATTAGTTTCGTTCTAACTTCGAGGACGAAGTTTCTTTAAGGGGGAGAGGGTGTAAGACCTTCGAACTTTGTTCTTTTATTTAGATTTTGTCATATGATGATTAGTTGCTTTTGTGTATATAGTTATGTGCATATGTATATATATATATGTTTAATTCTGTACATATTGTATTCAAATGATGTTGTACATATGTATATATGTGTTTATTTATGTACATATTGTTTTATTTACATTGTACATATTGTATTTAAATAATATGATGTATAGAGTATGTAAATTATAAGGTGAATGCATGTTTATCTGTTTTCTGTGTTCTGGCCGAAAGGCTATTTGACGTCAACATGTGTGGACGTTTATGGGGAGTCGACGTCCAGATTGATGGACGCCAATTCCCAGTAAACGGCAACAATATGGTCGTTTATTTCCCAGAAATTGTTGCTGTTTCAGATCTGGAAACAGCTGCGTTTCCTTCAGTCCCGGTTTTGGAAACTACCTTACAATGGTAGGATTTCCACCTTAATGCGTACCCCGATCTCCTTAGCTTATAAAACACCCAATTTCGGCCGAATTAAGTCTTTTGGCCTTGGAAAAACCCTAGAACTTTATGTGCGAAAAACTAATCTTTGGCGACTTCGACTTGGCGATTGGAGAGTTCTCTTGGCGATCTGCATCGACTGGGAGAGGCTCTAGACTTTGGTGAGGCTTCCCCGACTCCGGTGTGCAACCTGCATCAACACAGAAACTGATTCAGGAGGAGATTTGGGAGCTTCTTGGCTTGGCCGAGGAGACCATCTTCGGCTAATTTAATTCCCTTTGACAATTTTTATGAGGCAAGTAATTGAGGGATATCATCCCTACACATGTTCTCTAGGTCCTAGGATTTTATGGGATTTTTCCTCGTGTCCTGGAACCCCCATTCGTCAAGATTTATGCATTCAGTCTGCATTTCTACAAACAGGAAGTTAACGACCAACTTGCTGCCGTTAAGATCTTGAGTTAGCGGCAACATCGTGTGCCGTTAACCCCTGTTGGCGGCAAGCCCTTTGCCGCCAAGTTCTTCAAGATTTGCAGAATGGTTGTTTTGATCTATGTGGTGTGTTTTTCAGATTTTTGGGTATATGTGAATGCTGTGAAAGTCTTATTTGGTTTAGAACAGTCATTAGGTCATATCATGAGGAAGTGTCAAATTTTTGTAATTAGTTTTATTTATTAAAATTTTTGTATTAGGACTATGAGCATGATTGGACCATGATTAATCTTATATAAATAAATCCGTTGTGATTTAGGGTTTCATAAATTTTCCATATTCGTATTATGACTATTTTCAGGATTTGAAACTGTTAGGTATGACTATCTTACTGTGTACCATGTGTACTTGGATTTGTCAATAAATATGTCTAGAATCTGTTTTAATTATTTTAATTAGTTTACAGATCCGAAAAATATGAAAATTGAGCATGTGACATGTTATATGTTTAGAACTTGTAATAAAAATTTCGTTCTGTTTTCATGACAATAGGTACTGTTATTGATTTAATAAGGAAAAATGATCATATTGAGCATATTAAGTTTAATTATGCGTAATTTAGTGATTAGCAACATGATTAGGATTGTGTTATGATCTGATTATCATGAGAACAGTAGCATCGTGTTGTGGAAACTGAAACATGTGCAATTGTTATATAATGCATGTAAATGTGTTAAATGGTGCATGAGAATCATGTAAACAATGTGATAAAGTGGAATGTGAAAATTGTGCCGATAGTGACACTGCTACCATAGAGGGCTGTGGAACCGTACCGTAGTAAAGTCCCTACGGGAAGGTTCAATGTGTGTGATATCCTATGGGCATTATGATGAAATCCTGGAGGTGGACAAGTACCACTAGTTATAATGGAGAGTGCTTCTCCCAGTTCTGTGCAGTTAATCAAGATCCGTCACTATGTTGCCTAGGTGATGGGTATGTGTATGTGAATATGTGTGTCCTTCTAGTGGTGGTTTGAACTATGTGTCACGGCAACTAAGTATAAAAAGTGTAAATATGTGAATGTGAACATGTGAATTGTGCAATGTGAAATATGAGCATGTGATAGTGTAATATGAAAGTGTTAGCATGTGAAAATGTGATACCACGTGTAATTATGATTTATTTACATTAAAACAACAAGATAAATGTGTAAACAAATGTGATAATTGCATGTGAAAATGGTTAGATATCATGCTAGGTATGTTATTTACCTTGTACATTATTCCTTGCTCTAATCGTGTATAATTTTGAAGTAAATTAAGTAAGATTTGAACCTTTGGATCATGTTGGTTACAATGTGTAGAAAACATGATATAGGTTTTCATATTTAGTTGTTAAGTAACATGAAGCATGTACCATAATTATTCCTAAATGTTTAAAAAGGGTTAACATGTGTATATGATATGTGTAAGGTTGTGTCCTTAGATTGCTTGCGGGGTCTTTTAGAAGACTCATCCTTGCTTCGGCGTACAGGTGTGACATGTACCTCCATTCTTGAGGAGGACATTGAGAGGAGCGACTCCGAGCGCGAGGAGTAGCTGCACTCTGTTGGACTTTACGTCATTGTATTCTTTCACTAGTATGTAAACAATGGAATTATGTAATTAATGTGGACAGTGTACTTTACTTGGAATTGTAATTAATGTGGACATTAGTATTTTCCTTACTTGCTATATAGAGTATGGATATGATGGAATAAAATTTGTTCTTTTATTTCCACTGTAATCTTTTTTTATTCATGTGCATATCAACCTATTGTCTAGTGTTGGGTAAATGTCTCACTGTAATGACGCCCTTTGTACCGACGTGGATTGGTATAATCGTACCGGTATAAAGAGGGTCATTACAATTTAACATATTCTTGTATAGAGTGTTACAATCTACCTCTCTTATATAAGAGTTGTCCTCATCGCTATTCACATATAACACACAGTCAAATCCCAAGCAGACATGATTCTAGAGGTGGCTCCCGCTATGTAGCACTTTGCACCATTATGGCATCAAGAGGTGGCTCCGATAGCGTAACACTTTGCCATGTGTGGTAGTTAATTCCTGCACTTTCAGTTGGGCAAGACTATGATACCATTTGTGATGATCCAACTAGCAAATTGGCCCAACAACCATGCTAGTTGGTAGACTTCCTAAGATGGTCACCCATCCTGGGACTACTCTCAACTAAGCATGCTTAACTTCAGAGTTCTTTTCCTACTCGAGCTCTGAAAATGACTAGTCCGAGTTGTTGGTAGACTACTAATTTAGTCCATTTAACATATTCTTATATGGGGTGTTACAAACTACCCCTCTTATATAAGCGACGTTCACATCGCTAGATACATATAGCACACAGTCAAACCCTAGGCAGATAGGATTCTAGAGGTGGCCCCCACAAGCTCAAGTCTCTATAATGGCCCACTTCCGCCTGGTATGGTTATACCATCCCATGTCGAATGAGAGTAAGTCGTTACAGGGAAGAAAACCCCAACGACAGTCACATAGGTTGAGATATACACAAATAGAGAAGAACATGTTGGGTTCACATTCTAAATCATAAATACAACATGTTTTTGTTGATGATCAATGATGAACAAAGTAAACAAGTGAACAATGTGAGTTGAGTTTAAAATTGCATAAGATCTATACATATGACTTGTCTCAATGTGTTGGTATAATGTTAAGTTTTAAATGACTATAATGTCTCACTAACTATGTTCATTACTTTAGGTGAGATGTTGAGCAAGACATGTATGAAGAACAAGGGCAAAATGATGAAGATATACATGAAAAGCAAGTACCTGTCAACAGCAGGAAGAATCCCTGTCGACAGCTATACTCAAGCCAGAAGGCCAGTCTTCAATACAGATGTGCTTGTCGACAGCACCCCAGCTACCTGTCGACAGGAAGAGGTTCCCAGAACCCCCAAACCTTCTGTCTGCTTGTGCCTGTCAACAGCACCCAGTCGCCTGTCGACAGCAACTGCCTTCCAGAGGCTTTGAATCTTCTGCTTGCTTGCGCCTGTCGACAGGAGCACCCAGTGCTGTCGACAGACGGAGAGAGTCTTCAAATACGGGAAGTCTTCAAGTTGCCATAGGTGGTGTTTCCACATACCACGACTCTCCATATGTAAACACCTCTATTTAAGCATCTTTTTGAAGACAATCACGTACACAAGCAGCCTCTAAGCAAGAACCCTAAAAGCCTCTCAAGAAAAGTCTTGCCCTGCTGCTCTGCTTCTACCTGCTGCCCAGATTCAACAAGAGAAGTCTTCCGTGCAGCGGTGAAGTCTGAACGTCGTGAATTCAAGCCTCTCCATCAAGGTTCTGATCATCAAGACGAAGCTTGAAGTCTACTCAGACGTTCAGAAGAGTTTTCAATTGGATTTGATTCTTAACTCTCAAACTCTTCTCTGTTTTACTTTTGTCCATACGTGTGTGTGTGGTGTGTTTCAAGCAGTCCTTGTGCTTGATACACGTGTGTGTGTTGTTCTGATCGTGGTTACACATCAGAGAACACGTGTGTGTGAGTTGTAGTTCCTGAACTAGCTCATAAGCAGATTGCTCTGCGTGTGTGTGTGGCCCGTGGATGTAGGATACACGAGTTGTGTATTCCGAACCACGTAAATCGTTGTGTCTCGTGGTTTGAACGTTTCTACGTTAGATGTTTGGTAGGCACGACGCATTTACACACGTCTAATCATCTGCTTGATATCTATCATCCAATCATACACATCCACACTAAGTTTAGTCCTTGCCATAACTTCTAGTATTTTGTATCTTATCGAAAAGAAGGTAACAAGTGTTCTTAATAGACAGTAATCTATTCAACCCCCCCTTCTAGATTACCATATAGGGAATTCCGCAACACTTCAATTGGTATCAGAGAGAGGTTTCTCCGTTTACTGTCACATCTATTTGATCTTACGATCAGGAGATCCTTGATCTTATGGATTCTAGTAAGGGGTATATGGCCGAGGGACATTCAGTCACTAGGCCACCCTTCTTTGATGGCACTGACTATCCCTATTGGAAAAACCACATGCAGGTGTTTCTACATGCACAAAACTTTGAATTGTGGAAGATAGTCAGAACAGGACCATATGAATTGCCTCAAGACGAAGATACATGGACTAAAGACCAGATTGCCAAAGGGACTCTCAACTGGAGCGCCCTCAACATGATGCAGTGCGCGGTCCATCCAAAGGAATACTCGAGGGTCTCCACATGCACCTCAGCTAAGGAAATGTGGGACAAGCTCGAGTTAATATATGAAGGTACGTCTGAGGTGAGAGAATCTAAGGTAAGCATGCTAATCTCAGAATATGAAATGTTTAAGATGAATAATAATGAGACAATATCTGATATGTTTGCTAGATTCATGGTTCTGATAAATGGACTAAAAGGTCTTAAAAGGAATACTCAGAGAGTGATTTGGTAAGGAAGATACTTCGGTCTCTTCCATCCTCATGGAATACCAAAATCACTGTCATTGAGGATTCCAAGAATCATTAACCATGAAGGTGGATGAATTGATTGGTTCTCTCATGACCTATGAATTGAATGTGAAAAGGAAGGAAACTGAAGAGAACCCAAGGAAGTCCATTGCTTTGAAAGCTTCCAAGAAAGTCTCTTCAGATTCCAAAAGGAGTACTCAACAGGAAAGTATTGAGTCTGAATCCTCTAGTGATAGTGAGAATGACGAGATGGCCATGCTCACTAGACAATTTAAGAAGTTCCTTAAATTCAAGAAAAGAGGTTCAGGAAACTCAAAACCGTTCCAAAAGGGTACCAACAGATTTGATTCACCTAACAAAAAATATGATGTGGTTTGTTATGAGTGCAAGAAGCAGGGGCACATGAGAGAAGAATGCCCAGAGCTTAAGAAAAAATTGAAGAAAGACAAATTCACGTTCAAGAAAGCCAAAGCAATGTTGGCTTCATGGAGCGATGAAGATGAGGACAGTCAAGCCACCTCGGAAGATGAAGAGATTCAATGTCTCATGGCAAAGAGTGATGATTCAACCGAGGTAAACTCTTCCTTCGAGAATTTTTCTATTGATGAATGGGAAGAGGCTTATACTGTACTATTTAAAAAATTTTGTGAATTTAAGTCTGAAAACAAAGCACTTAAGAAGAAAATGAATTTCCTTGTTCATGAATCAAACAACAATGAAGAAATTGAGTCTCTGAACAAGGTAATTGATTTGATGAAAATTGATGAACAAATCCACATGGATGAATTGGATAGCATGAAACTTAAGTATTAAGAAGTTCAAAAGGAAAGAGATGATCTAATAAACTCTCTTGAAATTTTTAAAGGTGAGCATGCTAATCTGCAAGAGAAATTTGAAAAAGCTGAAACAGAACTAAAAGGCAAATCAAAAGATCTATCAAGTTTTGTAAAGAGCAAACAGAACTTGGATGCAATCTTAGGTTCAAATGTTTTTGTTGCAAGACATGGGATTGGATTTCAAAATCCAAAGCCAAAGGTAATTGGCAAAAATCTGATGACTGATTTCATTGATCTAACCCCAAGCTCTAGCAAACCAAACCCTTCAAAGAAAAGGAAAAATCAAAACAAGGGTAAAAAACAGGAACCTAAAGTCACCAAATTTGTTCCTAGTCAACATGAGGAATTTGCTAAAAGCTCTAAATAGGGCCGTCCACAAGACAAACAGCAAGTTCCCAAAGCTAGACTTACAAGGGAACAAAAAGGTAAGATGCCTATGGATGCCTCTAAAAATGTCAAACCCAATGTTGTTCCTAAATCATCATCATGCAATATTTGTAAAAAGATTGGACATAATGAAAAACAGTGCTGGAATAAACCAAATCAAATGAAAATCAAACAAGTTTGGATTCCTAAGCATTTCTTATTTTGCATGAATGATACAATGGGACCCAAAGTAATTTGGGTACCAAAACCTCTCGTCTGATCCACATGTGCAGGAATGCCTAGCAGCCCACAATCAAAACAAATGGTACCTGGACAGTGGCTGCTCGAGGCATATGACGGGCGACAAAGCTAAATTCAGTTTGCTCGTGGAAAAAGACGGAGGTCAAGTGATATTTAGAGGTAACAACAAAGGCCAGATCATCGGCTCAGGTAAAGTTGGTAAGTTTGCCTCTAATTCTATAGACAATGTGCTACTAGTTGATGGCCTTCATCATAATTTGCTCAGCATAAGTCAATTATGTGATAAAGGTCATAAAATTGTCTTTGAATCCAATTCATGTCACATTCTGGATAAGGAAACAGGAAGCCTAAAATTTTCTGGAAAAAGAATGAATAACATCTACATGGTAGACTTAGATGATCCAAAAAATAACAATTTGTGTCTTGTAGCAAACAAACAGGACGAGCTTACATTGTGGCATCGTAGGCTCGGTCATGCTAGTTACTATGTTTTACACAAGATCATGAGGCTTAAGTTGGTAAGTGGTCTTCCTGAAATCTCCTTTAACAAAAATGGAAATTTTTGTGATGCATGTGCACAGGGAAAACAAACCCGAAAATCCTTCAAATCAAAGGCACTGGTAAGTTCTTCCAAAGCCTATGAACTCTTGCACATGGACTTATTTGGACCTACGAGAACACTCAGTCTCAATGGCAAGCGTTATGGTTTTGTCATTGCGGATGATTTCTCTAGGTTCACTTGGGTAAAATTCCTGGCTCACAAGAATGAAGCAGTAAATGTTTTTGAAGAATTCTTCAACAAAATTGAGCATGTGAATGTCCATAAAATCTGCTCCATCCGCACTGATCACGGGGGAGAATTTGACAATAATTCCTTCTCCGAATTTTGCAGGAACCAAGGTATAGACCACCTGTTTTCCTCCCTAAGAACTCCCGAGCAAAATGGAGTTGTGGAGAGAAAAAATAGAACCTTGGTGGAGATGGTTCGTACACTTCTAGTCGAGAATCAATTAGCACGCACCTTTTGGGCAGAAGCGGTAAACACATCATGTTACATCCTTAATCGAGCCATGGTAAGACCAGTATTCAAGAAAACTCCTTACGAACTTCTGAAAGGTAAGAAACCCACCATTGGGTAATTTAAAGTTTTTGGTTCAAAGGTGTTTATTCATAACAATGATAAAAATGACTTGGACAAGTTTGAAGCCAAAAGCGATCAAGGTATTTTTCTTGGATACTCTGAACATTCTAGAGCTTATAGAGTGTTTAATCTGAAAACCAGAAAGGTGGAAGAAACTCCACACGTTGTTTTTGATGAATCTCAAATCAAGTCTAACAATTCTACTCCTTACAGGTTTGACGATGAATCTGATGAAACAACTCTTGGAGATCTACAAAGCAAATCAAATGCAATATCCAAGTCAGTTAATAAAGCTAAACGTGGATATCTTCGCTGGTACGATGATGAAGATGACGGTCATCTACTCAAAAATGAAGAAGAAATACCTGCACAAGATCCACAACAAGAGGATGAACCTCAACATGAAACTCCTCCAGCCACCCCTCCTCCGGAACAACATCCTCAAATGCAAGATCAACCAGGTCCTTCAACAATCACCAATGTGAGGTACTCTAAAGCTCATCCACTTGAGAATGTCATAGGTGACATAAATGATTCAGTTCAAACTAGGTCTCAAGTTAATCAAATAGTTGAACAGGATCATTTAGCCTTTGTCTCTCAAGTGGAGCCTAAAAATGTTGAAGAAGCATTAAAAGAAAATTCATGGATTGATGCTATGCATAAGGAGTTAGGTCAATTTCAAAGAAATAATGTCTGGAGTTTGGTTCCTAAAACCCCTGAAATTTCTGTTATAGGCACAAGGTGGGTCTTTAGGAATAAACTTAATGAAGAGGGTAAAGTGGTGAGAAACAAGGCTAGACTGGTTGCAAAGGGTTACAATCATGAATTTGGTGTGGATTTTGAAGAATCCTTTGCACCTGTAGCTAGGCTAGAAGCAGTGAGGATCTTGTTAGCATATGCATGTTCTAACAAGTTCAAACTATATCAAATGGATGTTAAGACTGCTTTCTTAAATGGCTACATAAAAGAGGAAGTCTACGTCTCTCAACCACCCGGCTTTGAGGATCATGATAAACCAAACCATGTATTTAAACTGCACAATGCTCTCTATGGTTTGAAATAGGCACCCCGAGCTTGGTACGACCGGCTCAGCTCATTTATGGTAAGCAAAAACTACTCCAGAGGTAAAGTGGACCAAACACTCTTTACAAAAAAAGTCTGCAATCATATCATAGTTGTTCAAGTTTATGTGGATGACATAATATTTGGTTCCACTAATAGTTCACTGTGTGAAGAATTTTCAAAACACATGCACAGTGAATTTGAGATGAGCTTAATGGGGGAGTTACAATTTTTTCTTGGTTTGCAGGTCAAACAGTTAGAAGATGGATTCTTCATCAACCAAGAAAAATATGTCAAAGAACTTCTGAAGAAGTTTCAGTTTGAACAAGCTAAACATGCTTCAACACCAATGAGCACAAGCATAAAGCTAGAAAATGATGAGAAATGTAAAATGGTAGATGCCAAGCACTTCCGAGGTATGATTGGCTCACTCCTTTATCTTACTGCAAGTAGACCGGACATACAATTCAGCGTTTGTCTTTGTGCTAGATATCAATCTAGTCCAAAGGAAAGTCATCTAATTGTAGTTAAGAGAATTTTCAGATATCTCTCAGGTACGCATGATTTGGGTCTTTGGTATCCAGCTGGTAGTAGCTTTGAATTGATTTCTTATTCTGATGCAGACTACGTTGGGTGTAAAATTGACAGGAAAAGCACTAGTGGCTATTGCCAAATGCTTGGTGGTTGAATGGTTTCGTGGGCATCCAAGAAGCAACACTCGGTTGCACTCTCTACTGTAGAAGCAGAATATGTTGCTGCAGGGAGTTGTGCAACACAAGTGTTGTGGATAAAAAGTCAGTTGTGTGACTACAACATTGACCTTAGATGCACACCTATCCTATGTGACAACACTAGTTCCATTAATCTCTCAAAGAACCCCATTCAACACTCTAGGACAAAACACATTGAAATCTGTCACCACTTTCTGAGAGATGAAGTAGCCAACAAAGCATTGGAAATTAGCTTCATACCCACTAAAAAACAATTGGCTGATATCTTTACCAAACCATTGGCAGAAGATAGGTTCACCACATTGAGAAGAGAGTTGGGTTTGTGCAAATTGCAATGAAATTTCACATATTCTAGCATATGTTCCTTGTGTCCACTAACTGTGAGGTATATCAAATGGTGATGTGTGGAAGAACAAGTCATGCTTGTTTGGAAACTCTCATTATGCGTGAGAAAACATTCTCCGCCACGTACCCATGGTCATGTGTCATGCAAGGGACATATACTCTAATATGAGAATAGTTTCTTTACAATTTTGCTCATTCCAAATTCTCCTTGAAAATTTGTCAATTTTTGGTGAAATGTTTTTCTGCATGCTTGATGTGCTTCATTAATTAATAAATGTATGCAATTTTGTCTTCATGAACTTGAGTATTCTTGTTTCAAATGGCACGCATTATGGGGGAGCAAGTTAGGGTTAGATGAATGCAACTGTGAAGGAAATTGTTCACCCTTTGTCCATCTCAACTCCCTTACAACCATTAGTCATTTCAGCCCTTCATTCTACCCTTAAAACTGCTCTGAACATGTCCCTGTCGACAGGCCACAAGGGCCCTGTCGACAGCTCAGCTCAGACAGAACTCTAATTCTTCTGTCTGTGTTCCTCTGTCGACAGGCCCTCAATCTGCTGTCGACAGACACACACAGTTCATGTCTCCCAGAAATCTCCAACTTCTGTCTGTGTCTTCCTGTCGACAGGCCTTCCTTCCCTGTCGACAGATATTCTGAATCTTGGTTGTTCATGCTTATTTCTTCACCCATTCAGTGAGCATCTTCATGATTAACATATAAGGTGTCTATAAGGTATTAATGCATGTTTGACCATACTACCTACAAATGATATTTAAGCTATTCTTTATTCCACTATGATTTTCACATACTATTCATGTTGGATTTAGGTTCTATCATTTAGGAAACATTTCATAACTGTAAAGGATATCAACCACACTTCTCTACACTAATTCTTTGTGAGCCGACATAGTCTCAATTTACTTGATAAGCCTTTTGGTCATGAAAGTGAATGTCTAATATTGATAGGTAATCATATCACCTACTTGATATTGGTTTTTACAACAATACTTGGAGAAAAGCTACCTATTTCTAAAAAAAAATCTTTCACAAGGCAAAAAAAAAAAATATATATATATATATATATATATATATTATTTTTTTTTCTGTGATGAAATCAACTTTACATGGGAAGAATATAGAACAATGTTGGGTTATGCTGAGTAACTGGGGAGATGGGCATCACAAATGTCTACCCTCGCGTCAAAAGGCCAACTCATCATCTCTGTACAACGGTATGATGGAAACTTCCACTAATTAACTGGGGGTATGGGCACGTGTAATGTCTATCCTCACGTCAAAAGGTGTGACGTCTTCTTAAGTACCATTTCCTCCCATTGTTCTTCTAAATTAAAAAAAAAAAGGGAAATAGTGTGAAGCCTCCACTAAGTCATAATTTCCAAGGTCATTGGTCTTGTGATTGTCTTGACATATAGATATCATTTCATGCATCATTTGCCTATCCACAAAATGGGGATTGTGTTGTCTTACATTGTATTTATACAATAACGGGTAAGTGTGCAATGTTCTTTATTTAAGTGGGTGTTTTCTTAATGCTTTTGTGACGACCCTTATTATACCGGTACGGTTATACCAACCCATGTCGGTATAGTAGAGGGTATCACAGTGGGACATTTACCCAAACACTATCACATGATTGAGATATACACAAATATAAATGCAGAGTAGTGGAAGTAAAAGAACCATGTCTTTCGTTTCATTCATCATCCACATTTAACAACACGATCCAAATAACAATTCAAAAGACGAAACTTTCATAATTGAAATTAAACCAAACTACATTGTCCACAAGATTAAAGTTCTACATTTAATACATAATTTATCCATAATTACAAAATGATAACTCTAATACAAGCTACAATTTACATACTATGAAACAAAAAGGACACAACGTCAACTCCACAAGCTACTCTCCACGCTCGGAGTCGCTCTCCACGGTCTCCTCCAAAAGTGTGTCACCAACTAAACCTGTACGCCGAAGCAAGGAGTGAGTCTAAAAGACTCAGCAAGTAACTCCATACACATCATTCATGCATACATCATAGTAGGTTCTACTATTTCAATTTGCAAGGCAACATACAGCATGCTTGAACATTAATAAGAGACAACCTATCATGGTATTTCTACAAAATCAAAACACATGGTACATGGTTTAAGATGTTCAAATAACACTTCCTATCACATGCTTTCTACTCATTTAATCACATGAAGACTACACTTCCAATTTGACTATAACATAATAGCAATTTACATGGGATTCTGCACATTCCTGCACAGGCTAACTACCAATTCACATGTATTAAGGTTGCTGTTTTGACATGGAATTAGAATATCATAGCATGAATTATCGTCTCACACTCTAACATATTCACTTCACATAGTTACACATTCCCATATTTCACATGGTTCATTTTTCACCCATTACACATGCACACATGTTCACATTTCACCTTTTACACATATATACATTCACATTTCCCATCTTACACATATTCACATTCACATTTCACATTTTATTTTGCCGTGACACATAGTCCAAACCACCACTAGAAGGACACATCACATAACACATAACACATAGCACATCACCTAGGCAATACAGTGATGACTCTTGGCACCGCGCAGATCGGGAGAACACGTCTCCACCCTAACCAGTGGTACTTGTCCACCTCCAGGATTTCATCCTAATGCCCTTAGGATATCTTAACACATTGAACCTTCTCATGGGGACCTTTCCATGATACAGTTCCACAGCCCTCTATGGAAGCAGTGTCACACACGGCACATTTTACACATTACACATTCCGATTAACACACGTTTTACATATGATATTCACACATTCTTATTTATGCACATGGTTCTGTTCTTCCCTAGCATGATACCACTAATAACAGAAATCAAGCATTTAGTAGCTCTCATGGATTAATTAGAACGCACCTCATTTAACCTTAATCATGGTACATGTATTTATAACTCATTTTCACATGGAAATCTCATAGTGTAGGCTACTGTTATCCAATTTTCCTGAAAATTTAACCACATGCTGTTTTCGGGTATAAGAACACACATACAAATTTTCACATTTTTTCTGAATTCACATGCATTTATAGAAATTAAAACATTCAGTTTCAGGCCATTCATAAACTAAGCTAACATAGATCATAACATGGATTTCAGATTTGATCATGCACAGGCATGAACCACACATACATATTGGCACAAGAAATTTTTTCCAAATTTATTTCCCATCACACGATTTACTAAAATTTTCACAAGTTCTACACATGCTTTCTATTTCTCATTGTAGGAATTATAAAAATTCGCATGAATATGGAAAAATTCCCAAGTTTGCAGGGCATGGACTGATACATATAAACATGGTTCATAATATTCTACAACATTTAATTCCTCAGAAATCATGAGAACAAAATTAAACATGCATAATCTCTTTCCTACACATGCCTTCCAATAATTCTAATAAATTATGCCATCTACAGAAAAATACAGAAATTTTCACACACATCACATTATCTATTTTACATAGCATATAAAATTTACATTATATCCTCATACGTAGAAATCCGGAAATTAAAGATATAGGGCAGAACAGTTCACTGTTCTGTCAAGAAGAACTTAACGGCATAGTCTGGCCGTCCAACAAAGTAAACGGCAATATCGTTGGCCGTCAACGGAAGATCTTGACGGCGAGGGATCTTGCTGTCAAGTTCGGGCCTGTGCAAAAACACAGTCCGAGCTTCAAAGAATGGTGAATGTAGGGGATCCAGGACACGAGGAAAATCCATAAAAATGATAGAAACCTCTTAGACACAAACATGGACAAGGTGCAAGGGTTACTTGCCTTTGGAAAAACTCCTGAAGGGATCAAAATGGTCGGAGAAGCTCTCCTTGGGCAATCCCAAGAAGCCTCCAAGATGCCTCCACTCCGGCTTCTGTGATGCTCCCCTCTGCAACCCAGGGCCGGGGATGTGCAGCCGGATGTGTTGTCTCCCTCCTTGTCGAAGTAGATCTCCAGATGAAGCCTTGGATCGCCGGATCAAAGCCTCCAAACTCCAAGTTTTCTCACAGGTTCTAGGGTTTTTGTTTTTCTCCTTACAAAGAGCCAAGAGAGCTCTTGGAGGGGAGGGGGGGGGGGTTTGCCATAAGGGCCATTTTAGAGAGGAGGACCCCTCACCCACGTAGGGGTCGGTGGGAAGGTCGGGGTAGCCGTTGGGGTGGTTGGCATCTCCAATCAAAGGCATGGCACACCATACTGCTGCAGACTGGTCTGTCAGGACATAGACGTCCACCTATATGGCCGTCTATTTAATATTAGACGTCCACCTATATGGACGTTAACAATAAGTGAACGTCAATTAATGTTGACGTCGACTAACCCTTCGGCCAGAACCCAAAACCATGCAAAACCCTAATTTCTCCTAAGTTCATGCATGCAATACGTAGGTATAATATACACTATTCACATCATGCAATTAACCACGCATATATTTGAGTATATGCACACATACCTAGTGCTTACACAATAATGTATATATAATACTTACATGATAATGCATATACATACACAAGCATAAAATTGCACACAATAAAATAATAAGGACAAAATTCGAGGGTCTTACAGCTTTAACCTTAAATTACTTGGGTATTATGTTAAAACCATTGGGAAATTGGTATGATTTATTATATCCTTGTAGATGGTCGGTTAACATACATGATTCACCTCTTATACACCTTCATTTATCACATGGAAGACCTTGCTCAGAGCTTCAGTTCCAAAAAAAAAAAAAATCACAAAATTGGCCCTTTTCTGAAAACGCCTGTCGACAGGCACCAGGGGCCCTGTCGACAGCCGGCGGCCGAACTCTTTTTGGAAGTCCAACGGGCTAAATCCGAAAATGGATTTGGTGGGATCCGACTCTTCACATACCCTCAACCTTTCTATAAGAGGACCCCACACCCCTTTCCATCTTCTTCCACTTCCAAAAACCTTTCTTTCCCTCCCTCTCCTCAAATCCCCTCTCTAGGGCGCCAGAAGAGCACCTCTGCAACCCTGGTGCTCTCTCTTCTCTTCTCCGTCTCCTTTCTTTCTACCACTAGTCTCCACCTCAAGCAGCTAGAGATCATGGCCCCTCCTTCCAAGAAGCTGGCTTCTCGTCGCCGTCCTCAGTCTCCTCGCGGTGGACAGGGTTCCAGGGCTTCCCCTGAACGTCGCACAAAGCACTGGGAGGACCGTTTGCCAGAGCTGCTCATCCCTCCTAATATCCAGTTCAAAGTCCCTCATGCCACTTTCACCAAGGTCACGCAGCCTCGCTACGTAGACTTCATCTCCCTGCAGGATTTCTTTCCAGGTCTTCTGCCTCTCTTTGACACACAGGGTTGGTCACCTTTTTGCTATAGCCACAAACAATACTCCTCCTCTGCTGTCACGGAGTTTTACCATAATCTCCGGGAGTCTACCACAGGTGATCTTTATACCCGAGTAAAAGGGAACTCCTTTCGCATTTCCCCTAATCTACTTTCAGTATCCCTCCAAATCCCAAACACAGGGGTTGACATCTTTGCACATCATCCCACCCCCGAGGAGTACTATGCCCTCATTACTTCAAAGCCTTACGACCCCACGAATCGTACGCCACTGAATGCAAATTCTTTCCCTCCACTTCATCGTCTAATCCACCACATTTTCACCACCCTCATTGTCCCAAAAGATGGAAGTAGGGAACTCGTCACCTCAGTTCACAAGTCCCTCCTCCATCAGTTTTTGCGATGTGAACTCATTAATCTCCCTCAACTAATGTGTTCCGTCCTTCGACTATGCCTTGGTAACGCAAAGCGGTCCATGCCTTACGCATGTCAGCTCACCTCCCTCTTCCTGTTCCTTGGCATCATAATTCCAAAAGGGGAGATGACCGTCTTGCCGGCCCGTAGCTCCTATGATCTGACTACTGCATAGCGGATGGGCTACAAGTTCGTGGATGGCGTAGTAACAAGGGATCTCAAGGGAAAAGGCCAAGCTGTCCTTGTGGATGAAGAAGAAGCTGATGAGGCAGCTGATGAAGAGGTCGATGAAAATGCAGTCGAAGAAGAAAACTCCCAGTATGGGCCACTAAATGCTCCGGGAGATGATGCTCCTGATGTGGCAGTTGAGCCCTCCATCCGCGAATTACTCGTTCAACTACAACTTCAGATGTCAACTGGGTTTGAAAGGCTCAATCACAGGATGGATAGACTTGACGCCCGCTTGGATAGCATTGCACCTTTGCGTCCGCCTCCTACACCGCCAGCTGATGAGGATGCATAACTAGCTTAGGTGTCTAGGAGAGTGTCATGTCTTGTTATCCAGTTATCTTCAATCTTATGATGTTCTCTTACTTTCATGGTCATGCAATGTCTTTCCCTTTCAAGTTATGTTTTACCTAGCACATTATGTATGGTTCAATGAAAAATCAATGAAATTTTTGTCTTCTAACCTACTACATGTGTCTATGGTGTATGCTTTTGGATATTGACAAATGGGGGAGAAAACTCAATTGTGCACTTGCTTACACTTGCTTAATTGATTAATTTTGTCATCATCAAAAAGGGGGAGAATGTTGGGTTCACATTCTAAATCATAAATACAACATGTTTTTGTTGATGATCAATGATGAACAAAGTAAACAAGTGAACAATGTGAGTTGAGTTTAAAATTGCATAAGATCTATACATATGACTTGTCTCAATGTGTTGGTATAATGTTAAGTTTTAAATGACTATAATGTCTCACTAACTATGTTCATTACTTTAGGTGAGATGTTGAGCAAGACATGTATGAAGAACAAGGGAAAAATGATGAAGATATACATGAAAAGCAAGTACTTATCGACAGCAGGAAGAATCCTTGTCGACAGCTATACTCAAGCCGGAAGGCCAGTCTTCAATACAGATGTGCTTGTCGACAGCACCCCAGCTACCTGTCGACAGGAAGAGGTTCCCAGAACCCCCAAACCTTCTGTCTGCTTGTGCCTGTCGACAGCACCTAGTCGCCTGTCGACAGCAACTGCCTTCCAGAGGCTTTGAATCTTCTGCTTCCTTGCGCCTGTCGATAGGAGCACCCAGTGCTGTCGACAGACGGAGAGAGTCTTCAAATACGGGAAGTCTTCAAGTTGCCATAGGTGGTGTTTCCACATACCACGACTCTCCATATGTAAACACCTCTATTTAAGCATCTTTTTGAAGACAATCACGTACACAAGCAGCCTCTAAGCAAGAACCCTAAAAGCCTCTCAAGAAAAGTCTTGCCCCGCTGCTCTGCTTCTACCTGCTACCCAGATTCAACAAGAGAAGTCTTCCGTGCAGCGGTGAAGTCTGAACGTCGTGAATTCAAGCCTCTCCATCAAGGTTCTGATCATCAAGACGAAGCTTGAAGTCTACTCAGACGTTCAACAGAAGAGTTTTCAATTGGATTTGATTCTCAACTCTCAAACTCTTCTCTGTTTTACTTTTGTCCATACGTGTGTGTGTGTGGTGTGTTTCAAGCAGTCCTTGTGCTTGATATACGTGTGTGTGTTGTTCTGATGGTGGTTACACATCAGAGAACACGTGTGTGTGAGTTGTAGTTCCTGAACTAGCTCATAAGCAGATTGCTCTGCGTGTGTGTGTGGCCCGTGGATGTAGGATACACGAGTTGTGTATTCCGAACCACGTAAATCGTTGTGTCTCGTGGTTTGAACGTTTCTACGTTAGATGTTTGGTAGGCACGGCGCATTTACACACGTCTAATCATCTGCTTGATATCTATCATTGAATCACACACATCCACACTAAGTTTAGTCCTTGCCATAACTTCTAGTATTTTGTATCTTATCGAAAAGAAGGTAACAAGTGTTCTTAATAGACAGTAATCTATTCAACCCCCCCTTCTAGATTACCATATAGGGAATTCCGCAACACTTCAGAACATTGCAGTGAAAATAAATAACTCTTATTTCATCAACATTATAATCCATGTACCATTGTCTATATAGTCAAAATAAAAGAAATAACATAACATAAGATCCACTAAACACAGCCAGTTTCCAAGTACAAAATAACCAAAGTCCAAATTATAATTACATCACCGACTAATAAATAATGTAAGGCCCTTGATTTTTTATCTTTGGGTGATTTCTTATGTATGTATAAATGTATACCATCGATGTATAAACTTTATTGTGCATAGTACTTACTTGTTTACATTGTTGAATAGGTATTATTTTAATGTGTGCATTGTAGATTATAGATATATATATGTGTGGTGTACATAGAATTTCTGCAGTTTTAAGTTTTGTTCTGGCGGCTAGTTGGTGTCAACATCGGTTGACGTTGACCATAAATCAGCGGCCACCTCGATGGACGCCTACTCAGAATTGACAGCTATTGATGTTGACGTTTATCTCCCAGATTTGTTGCGATTTCAGATCCGGAAACGCTTCCGAAAATGTTGCCCTTGATTCAGGAAACCGTTCCCCAACGGTAACCCAACCTTACCCAACTTCGTCTCCGACCCTAGCCCTATAAAACACCCCATCTCCGGCTAGATCTAACCCTTTTGACTCTTTGTCAAAAACCCTAACATTTTATGTGCGAATCCCAACTTTGGAACTCCTTGATCCAGCGATTTGAGGCTTCATCCAACATTCCACAACGACTGGATAGGGCTCTGAACATCCGGGAACGGCTTCCCCACACTGGTGTGCAGCATAAATCAACACAGAACTCGGATCAACGGAGTTTTGAGGACTCTTTGGCTTTGGCCGAGGAGGGCTTCTATGGCTTAAATCTTTGCTTGTGGATTTTCCAAGAGGCAAGTACCCCATCCACATCATTCCTACATGTGTCTAGTAAGTCCTAGGAATTTTCCAAATTTTATTTCGAGTCCTGGACCCCCAATTTCACCAAGTTTCATACGTTCAGTCTGTGTTTTGCACAGACAGGAACTTAACGGCAGGATCCCTTGTCGTTAAGATCCTGACTTGGCGGCACACTATGTTGCCGTTAACTTGAGTAAACGGCCATACCCATGCCGTTGAGTTCTTCAGGCAAGAACAGTGGACTGTCTACCTTTATAAGCCATTTTTTTTGGGATTTCTGTGCATGAGGATATATGGTAAATTTTATATGATATGAAAAATGTGTAGTGGAGCATGTTGTGTAATTTCTGTGAAATTTCGTTCAAGTGTATTATTTATTAAAAGTTTTAAAATACATGTTAAATAGGTTCTGAATATTGTAAATTACTATTTACATTATCCTTGTGGGATTTAAGTGACAGAAATTTTCTATGGTGCTTAAATTGATGTCAGAGCATGTTGTTAAAATTTGGGAATTTTCTGATGACTGCGTAAATTTTTAGATTTTCTGAACTGAAAAATAGCGAGCATGCATAATTAGTGAAGAAATTCTATTAAATGATAGAGAACCATTTAAATCCATAGAATTTGGCACGTAATTAGAAATGTTAGTATACATGTATATAATGAACTGTGAATCAGAATAATGAAAATCCATGTTTGTTTGGTTATTTTAGTCTTATGTGATTCCATTGATGGAATTTTCATAATTAGTGTGAACTTCATAAAAATGCAAAAATTTATATGAATGATGGTTAACCTGTAATAGGTGTTTGGTTAAAATTTTGTACTGAAATGATGACAGTAGCTATATATGTAGATTTTGTGTGCAATATTGATAAATAAATGCATGTTAATATGATTAGTATAAAAATATGCTAATTTCAACATGATTAGACTTGTTTAAATCTGTTAATACTGAGAATAGTAGTACCATGTTGGTTAACACTGAAGTATGTAAATGTGTGAGCATGTATTGGATGTGTTAAAATTGTGCATTAAGCGTGTGTTAAAATTTAGACAAATGTGTAAATGTGCCAATAGGTGACACTGCTACCTTAAAAGGCTGTGGAACTGTACTGTGGTAAAGTCCCCACGGGAAGGTTCATAGTGTGTGATGTCCCACGGGCATTGGGATTAAATCCTGGAGGCGAACAAGTATCGCTGGTTAGGGTGGAGAGTGTTTCTCCCGGTTTTGTGCAGTAACTAAGATTTATCACTAAAATGCCTAGGTGATAGATATGTGATGTGATTAGTGTGTGTCCTTCTAAAAGGTGGTTTGGGTTATGTGTCACGACATTTAATAAATGTGAACTTGTGTTTAAGTGAAAGTGAATATGTAAATGGTGAAATTGTATAAGTGATCAGGTGTTAATATGAATTCTTGTGACAGCATGTAAATTGATAATTTCTTAAATGATTATAGAATCCATGCTAGAATTGTCTCTTATTTATGTGTACAAACTCCATGTTTAAAATGACTAATGTTTAACTTGTAAGTATGTGTGAATGTGGTTAAATGAGCTTAGTTTAATATATTGAAAAGTGTGCAGAAAGCATGTGGTAGGCTTTAAGTTATTGAAAATTTTGTATAAGACAATTTCCATGTGTAACATGTGTAGACATCATGTTTAGGATTTTTACTTGAATTAATTGTTAAATCCATGTTTATATGTTATTGTGTAGAATGAAAATGTGAATGTTATGTGATGCATGTAAGTTTAGTGTGATTGGTGTTACTTGTTGAGTTCATTTGAACTCACTCTTGCTTCGGCGTACAGGTGCATAGATTTCTACTTCTTCCGAGGAGATCGTTAGGAGCGACTCGGAGCAGGACTAGGAGTCCTTGTTTTGGACTTGGTGTTGTACTTTTGTTTTTCATAAGTATGTAATAAGAGTAGACTTGCTCTACCTTTGGGATTGTGTACTTATTCAGTGGAAAGTTGTGGATAATGTATTTATTTCAGTTCTCAGTTATGAAAGGTTTAGATTTCTTTTCTTCTATAATTATGGACTGTGAATAGAATGTGGATGATGGAATAAGAAGTTACATTGGGCTTTTTCTTTTCCGCTGTTATGTGAATGTATTTATGTATATTTCAGCCTATCATATAAATGTTGGGTAAATGTCACATTGTAGCGGCGTTCATTAAATCGATGTGGGTTGGTATAACCGTACCGGTATAAGGAGGGTCGTTACAGAGATTGGTATCATAGAATCAGGCTGAAATTGTACATAAATATGTACATACCATCATCTTCATTGTATGTTAAGTCTGTGTAGATTGTCCACATAGATAAATAAATAGTTAGAAATTAGATAGTCTAGTTCTAAATTGTGATTAAATCATTTTGCAGGATATGGCTTCGTGTGGTAGGCGTGGTGTTCCTACTCGTGAGGTGAGCAGAGGAGAGATGAGCCTCGGCATGAGGATTAGGGTGAGCAGCACGCCCCAGCACCCCAGGGCCCTGTGCTTCCCCCACCGCCACCAGTAGACTATGGAGTGTTCATGTAGGGTTTAGTGCAGGCCATGCAGACGCAGGCCCACACTCAGGCTGCACTCCAGGCTCAGCTGGAGGCTCAAGTTAGAATGATAAAAAGGGTAGTCTGTTTTACTTGATGATATGTTTGCTATGTTGCTATGCTATATGTGTTGCTTATGATGTTTTGCTGTGGCAGGCTCAAGTGCCAGTTCCCCAGGCTGACCATGGTGGACCCTCCATCATGGAAAGGTTCAAGAGGATGTCGCCACTTTCTTTTAAGGGGGAGAGCGATCCCTTATTAGCTGAGAGCTGGATGAGGGAGATCGAAAAGATCTTTCGGGCTATTAGGTGCGCTGAGGATGACAAGGTCACTTTAGCCACATATATGCTGCAGGTATGTGTAATTTAATTTGGTGGTTATTTCTTTAAGTATAGATTATGTTGGTTAGTCCTTATGGATGGTTTTGGCAGGAGCGATCCGACGTGTGGTGGTCCTCGTTGTTACGTACTCGGTTCGAGGATGGTGCTGTGGAGGTTGGCTGGGATGAGTTCGTGAGGCTTTTTCGAGCCAAGTTTGTTCCGGAGCACATCCAGGACAAGATGAGCAGGAGTTCCTCTCGTTGACTCAGGGCTCCATGACAGTGCTGGAGTACGAGGCCAGTTTTGCCGAGCTATCGAAGTATGCCCCTCATATTATAGCTGATGAGCGCAGGAAGGCGAAGAAGTTCATGATGGGTCTGAGACCATCACTGAGGATGAGGTTGGTGGATTTCGACCATCGTACCCTCGAGCAGGTGCTCAGCACAGCGTGTCGGCAGGAGGGAGAGATGGAGCAGTACCTGGAGGAGAAGAAGGCTTCTCAGAAGAGGCCCGCGGCTCCTTTCCAGAGGCAGGATAGGAAGAAGGCGGCTTTTCAGTCACCGCAGCGTCCTGTGGCATCGGGAAGCAGTCAGGTACCTTCTCAGCATTCCCCTAGTGTCCAGAAGGAGTGTCCTCATTGCGGGAGGGCACATGGTGGTACGGAATATTGGAAGTTGGGGGGGAAGTGCTTGAAGTGCAGGAGCAGCGAGCATAGGATCAAGGATTGCCCCAGACTTGCAGTAGGGAGGCCAGTGTGGAGCGGCACCAGCCCCAGCAGCAGCAGCAGCAGCGCCAGCGACAGGACGACCCGGGAGACCTCGAGCCCCAGCCGAGTGTTTGCGTTAGCTCGTGAGGACGCCAAGTAGGCGGATCATGTCACTGAAGGTACAATTTTATTCTTAGGTGTTCACGCTCGAGTTCTATTTGATACGGGTGCCGCTCACTCATTCATTTCCTAGCATTTTGCTAGGCAGTTAGCCTTAGAGTCAGGAATAGAGTCTGAGGAGTTAGAAGTCCCTTTGTCATTGCACACACCTGCAGGTACGGTATCGACTAGGAAGTGTATTCCGTCTTTACCGGTGTGCATTGAGGATATAGTCCTAGAAGGGTGTTTCTTCTTGCTAAAGATGAAGGACTAAGATGCTATTCTTGGTCTAGATTGGCTAGAGGAGCACTATGCGTTAGTAGATTGTCGTGGGAAGAAGATCGTTTTCTGCATTCCTGGTGAGGATGAGTTTTCTCATCCATTGCCAAGGAACTTAGCGGGAAAGTTTGTCATCTCTGCCATGAGGGCGATGAGAATGGTGAACAAGGGTTGTGACGCTTTTCTTGCCAACGTGGTATTAGTACCCAAGGCTGATGAGTCACCTACTATTGCGGAGATTGATGTAGTGCGGGAGTTTCCAGATGTCTTTCCTGATGATTTATCTGGATTGCCACCGGCTAGAGTGATAGAGTTCACGCTAGAGTTGCTTCCAGGCACCTCTCCTATCTCGAAGGCACTTATCGGATGGCACCTGCGGAATTAGCTGAGCTAAGGAAGCAGT
This sequence comes from Colocasia esculenta, assembly GCA_014218235.1. Classification (NCBI taxonomy): domain Eukaryota; kingdom Viridiplantae; phylum Streptophyta; class Magnoliopsida; order Alismatales; family Araceae; genus Colocasia; species Colocasia esculenta. Next base: position 79,630,807 of record CM024755.1, on the reverse strand, counting down.
TGCAGGATTTGTTAGATAAGGGATTTATTCACCCTAGCGTTTCCCCTTGGGGCGCACCTGTCTTATTCGTGAAGAAGAAGGATGGATCGCTTAGGTTATGCATTGATTATAGAAAGCTAAACCAAGTGACGGTGAAGAATAGGTATCCCTTACCTCGAATTGATGATTTGTTTGACCAACTGCAAGATGCATCAGTCTTTTCTAAGATTGATTTGCGGTCTGGTTATCATCAGTTGAGGATTAGGAGTGAGGATGTGTCCAAGATGACTTTTAGAACCCGTTATGGACATTATGAGTTTTTGGTCCTTCTTTTGGTCTGACCAACGCCCCTACAGCGTTCATGGATCTCATGAACAGGGTGTTTAGACCATATCTAGATAGTTTCGTCGTAGTTTTTATTGATGACGTGTTGGTCTACTCTCCGGATGAGGCCACACATCGTCAGCATTTGAGGGTAGTATTAGAGGTTCTCCGTGAGCACAAGCTGTATGCAAAATTCAGCAAGTGCGATTTTTGGTTGCGCGAGGTTCATTTCCTTGGGCATGTTATCTCCGGTGCTGGTGTAGCAGTGGATCCAGCGAAAGTCCAGGCTGTTATGGATTGGGAGATTCCCAAGACTCCTTCAGAGATTCAGAGTTTTCTTGGTTTGGCGGGTTATTATCAGCGATTTATTGAGGGATTTTCATCCATCGCCGCCCCATTGACTCAGCTGACCAGGAAGGGAGTAAAGTTTGTTTGGTCTGAGGAGTGTGAGAGTAGTTTTCAATTATTGAAGACTAAGCTCACTTCGGCTCCTGTGTTAGTTTTGCCGAGCGGTGTAGAGGGTTTTGCTATCTACACAAATGCATCTCGGATTGGCCTTGGCTGTGTATTGATGCAGCAAGGAAGGGTAGTAGCATATGCTTCTCGTCAATTGAAAGAGCATGAGCGAAACTATCCGACTCATGATCTTGAGCTTGCGGCAGTGGTACATGCACTGAAGATCTGGAGGCACTATCTTTATGGTGTCAGATTTGAGGTGTTCACTGACCACAAGAGCCTAAAGTATCTTTTCTCCCAAAAGGAATTAAACCTTAGGTAGAGAAGATGGATTGAGTCCCTGAAGGACTATGACTTCGACCTCCAGTATCATCCTGGAAAGGCGAATGTCGTAGCGGATGCCCTTAGCAGAAAGAGGTCGTCTCTCCAGCAGGATTGGAAGATGTTGGAGGATGCGGCATGTGCGATGACTGAGTTAGAGCCATCATTGTGCCAGGCTTTTGTAGCTCAGTTGTCCATTAGGTCTTCGTTGTTGGATGAAGTGATCGAGCAACAGAAAGCCGACCCTAAACTCTAAGAGTTAGTGGGCAAGGCAGGCATTGCTCGAGATGAGGATGGCGTGATTAGATTCCATCACCGTGTTTGTGTTCCAGACATCGTAGGCGTCTGTGAGCATGTTTTAGCGGAGGCTCATAGGTCTAGATTTTCTATTCATCCGGGTAACACTAAGATGTACCAGGATTTGAAGAGATCTTTTTGGTGGTCTGGCATGAAGAAAGATGTAGCAGGGTTTGTGTCTAGATGTCTAGTTTGCCAGCAAGTGAAGGCCGAGCGGTAGTGACCATTTGGTCTTATGCAAAAGATGGAGATCCCAGTATGGAAGTGGGAGGCTGTCACTATGGATTTTGTTACGGGTTTGCCTCGATCCAGACGGGGTAACGACTCGATTTGGGTAGTGGTAGATAGATTCTCGAAGACTGCATATTTCTTACCCATGAAGAAGAAGCAGTCAGTAGAGAGTTTAGCTAGATTGTATATTAGTAGTATTATTAGATTGCATGGTGTCCCAAAGTCGATCATTTCGCATCGAGATACGAGATTTACTTTGAGGCTATGGAAGGGTCTTCAGGATGCGTTAGGTTCGAAGCTGAAGCTCAGTTTGACATTTCATCCCCAGACAGACGGACAGTCCGAGAGGACTATCCAGACACTCGAGGATATGTTGAGAGCGTGTGTTTTAGATTGGAAGGATGATTGGGAGCGCCATTTACCTCTTGTGGAGTTCGCATATAACAACAGTTTTCATGCGAGTATTGGTATGGCTCCATTTGAGGCGTTGTATGGTAGGCCTTGCAGATCTCCTTTGTGTTGGGAGGAGACCGGTGATAGGCAGCTGATCGGTCCGGAGTTAGTTCAGGAGACTTCGGATAAGGTCCAGTTGATTAGAAGAGGCTTGTTGCGGCACAGGATAGGCAGAAGAGTTATGCCGACAACAGGAGGAAGGATTTGAGTTCGAGGTAGGTGAGCATGTCTTTTTAAGATTTCGCCTACTCATGTTTTAGATTTGGCAGGCATGGTAAGTTAAGCCTAGATTCATTGGCCCATATGAGATTCTCAGACGATTGGGCAACGTGGCATATGAGCTAGCTTTACCCCCAGCTTTGGCTAGTGTCATCCCATCTTCCACGTATCTATGCTCAGGAAGTATGTCAGAGATCCATCTCATGTTATTAGCCATGAGCCAGTGGAGATTTAGCCAGATCTTCTTATGTCGAGCAACCAGTAGCTATTCTTGACTGGAAGGTTCAACATCTTCGGAACAAGAGTATTGCGTCAGTGAAAGTCTTATGGCGCAACTTCTCGCGAGAGGAGGCTACTTAGGAGCTTGAGGGTGCAATGAAGAAGAAATATCCTCAATTGTTTGAGTAGCGTCGGTCCAACTTCGAGGACGAAGTTTCTTTAAGGGGAGAGGGTGTAAGGCCCTTGATTTTTCATCTTTGGGTGATTTCTTATGTATGTATAAATGTATGCCATCGATGTATAAACTTTATTGTGCATAGTACTTACTTGTTTACATTGTTGAATAGATATTATTTTAATGTATGCATTGTAGATTATAGATATATATATATATATATATATATATATATGTGTGTGTGTGTGTGGTGTACATAGAATTTCTACAATTTTAAGTTCTGTTCTAGCGGCTAGTTGGCGTCAACATCGGTTGACGTTGACCATAAATCAGCGGCCACCTCGATGGACGCCTACTCAGAATTGACGGCTATTGATGTTGACGTTTATCTCCCAGATCTGTTGCGATTTCAGATCCGAAAATGCCTCCGAAAATGTTGCCCTTGATTTAGGAAACCGTTCCCCAACGGTAACCCAACCTTACCCAACTTCGTCTCCGACCCTAGCCCTATAAAACACCCCATCTCCGGCCAGATCTAACCCTTTTGACTCTTTGTCAAAAACCCTAACATTTTATGTGCGAATCCCAACTTTGGAACTCCTTGATCCAGCGACTTGAGGCTTCATCCGACGTTCCACAACGACTGGATAGGACTCTGAACATCCGGGAACGACTTCCCCACACTGGTGTGCAGCATAAATCAACACAGAACTCGGATCAACGGAGTTTTGAGGACTCTTTGGCTTTGGCCGAGGAGGGCTTCTCCGGCTTAAATCTTTGCTTGTGGATTTTCCAAGAGGCAAGTACCCCATCCACATCATTCCTACATGTGTCTAGTAAGTCCTAGGAATTTTCCGAATTTTATTTTGAGTCCTGGAACCCCAATTTCACCAAGTTTCATACGTTCAGTCTGTGTTTTGCACAGACATGAACTTAACGGCAGGATCCCTTGTCGTTAAGATCCTGAGTTGGCGGCACACTATGTTGCCGTTAACATGAGTAAACGGCCATACCCTTGTCGTTGAGTTCTTCAGGCAAGAACAGTGGACTGTCTGCCTTTATAAGCCATTTTTTTGGAATTTCTGTGCATGAGGATATATGGTAAATTTTATATGATATGAAATATGTGTAGTGGAGCATGTTGTGTAATTTTTGTGAAATTTCGTTCAAGTGTATTATTTATTAAAGTTTTTGAAATACATGTTAAACAGGTTCTGAATATTGTAAATTACTGTTTACATTATCCTTGTGGGATTTATGTGACAGAAATTTTTTGTGGTGCTTAAATCGATGTTAGAGCATGTTGTTAAAATTTGGGAATTTTCTGATGACTGTGTAAATTTTTAGATTTTCTGAACTGAAAAATAGTGAGCATGCATAATTAGTGAAGAAATTCTATTAAATGATAGAGAACCAGTTAAATCTCTAGAATTTGGCACGTAATTAGAACTGTCAGTATACATGTATATAATGAACTGTGAATCAGAATAATGAAAATCCATGTTAGTTTGGTTATTTTAGTCTTATGTGATTCCATTGATGGAATTTTCATAATTATTGTGAAATTCATAAAAATGTGAAAATTTATATGCATGATGTTTAACATGTAATAGGTGTTTGGTTAAAATTTTGTACTAAAATGATGATAGTAGCTATATATGTAGATTTTGTGTGCAATATTGATAAATAAATGCACGTTAATATGATTAGTATAAAAATCTGCTAATTTCAACATGATTAGACTTGTTTGAATCTGTTAATACTTAGAACAGTAGTACCATGTTAGTTAACTCTGAAGTATGTAAATGTGTGAGCATGTATTGGATGCGTTAAAATTGTGCATTAAGCGTGTGTTAAAATTTAGACAAATGTGTAAATGTGCCAATAGGTGACACTGCTACCTTAGAAGGCTGTGGAACTATACTGTGGTAAAGTCCCCATGGGAAGGTTCATAGTGTGTGATGTCCCACGGGCATTGGGATTAAATCCTGGAGGCGAACAAGTATCGCTAGTTAGGGTGGAGAGTGTTTCTCCCGGTTTTGCGCAGTAACTAAGATTTATCACTGAAATGCCTAGGTGATAGATATGTGATGTGATTAGTGTCTGTTCTTCTAAAAGGTGGTTTGGGCTATGTGTCACAGCATTTAATAAATGTGAACTTGTGTTTAAGTGAAAGTGAATGTGTAAATGGTGAAATTGTGTAAGTGATCAGGTGTTAATATGATTTCTTGTGACAGCATATAAATTGATAATTTCTTAAATGAGTATAGAATCCATGCTAGAATTGTCTCTTATTTATGTGTACAAACTCCATGTTTAAAATGACTAATGTTTAACTTGTAAGTATGTGTGAATGTGGTTAAATGAGCTTAGTTTAATATATTGAAAAGTGTGCAGAAAGCGCGTGATAGGCTTTAAGTTATTGAAAATTTTGTATAAGACAATTTCCATGTGTAACATGTGTAGACATCATGTTTAGGATTTTTACCTGAATTAATTGTTAAATCCATGTTTATATGTTATTGTGTAGAATGAAAATGTGAATGCTATGTGATGCATGTAAGTTTAGTGTGATTGATGTTACTTGTTGAGTTCATTTGAACTCACTCTTGCTTCGGCGTACAGGTGCAGAGATTTCAACTTCTTCCGAGGAGATCGTTAGGAGCGACTCAGAGCGGGAGTAGGAGTCCTTGTTTTGGACTTGGTGTTGTACTTTTGTTTTTCATAAGTATGTAATAAGAGTAGACTTGCTCTACCTTTGGGGTTGTGTGCTTATTCAGTAGAAAGTTGTGGACAATGTATTTATTTAATTTCTCAGTTATGAAAGGTTTAGATTTCTTTTCTTCTATAATTATGGACTGTGAATAGAATGTGGATGATGGAATAAGAAGTTACATTGGGCTTTTTCTTTTCCGCTGTTATGTGAATGTATTTATGTATATTTCAGCCTATCGTATAAATGTTGGGTAAATGTCCAACTGTAGCGGCGTTCATTATATCGATGTGGGTTGGTATAACCGTACCGGTATAAGGAGAGTCGTTACAAATAAACTATAAATCTTCAATCTACTCTTCACACTCCACGTCCGATCTTACTAACTCATTGGCTTCTAAATCTCCAACTCTTCCTGAAATGTTAGCAAGGGTGAGTCTACGCAATAAACTCAACAAGCAACTTAGAATTACAAACCACGCACTTACCACACATGCTTTCTAACAATTTAACACTTTACTAACTATCACATTATCATTAATTTATTAGTAATTAACAATTAAACTAACACATGCTCATGCTATAACATGGATAATTAAACATGGAATCTATTAAACAAAACTATACTAACTCATGTAGATCAAGAATTCTAAACTTGGTCACTTATAACATGATACTACTAACATGCTCATCAAACAATCACCAACTCATGGCCATAATTAAATATACTTCTACACATGGTAGTAACATGATATCACAATTATCATTTAACATGGATCATATTAACACATGCATGTACCTTCTCATGACATATTCACATGCACTTTTACCTTTGCTTTCAAATGCACTTATTCTCACATATATCACATTCACATTCACACACACTTGTTTTCACATAGCTTTCACACACTTTTCACTTTTCACGATCACATGTCACATCACTTGCACATACCACGTGCCACGGTCACATATCACTTTACACATTATTCACATATTTATTTTTACACACGCTATGACACAGCCCAAACCACCACCAGAAATATCACACGACCACATACATATACTTAATCACCCGACAAAGCGATCATGTAGTGGTCCTTGCCCTTCAAACTCGTTAACCTAATAACGAGCTTGATCCAACTCTGCCTCCCGCAAATGAGCCATAGCCTCACAAGGGTTATCATTCACATGTCTGTGGAAATATAAAAGAAACACCTCAGATATATATAAGATTCCACATCTCATAGATATTCACATGAAATATACATAGCCAGTTCTCAACTAGAGTCAAATACATAGTACAACAACCTGGGGCATACCCCGAGGTGAACAGAAAGTAAATATTACACTGCTGGAGGTGCAGACCCAACTCCGCTGTGGTGTGGCTCTGAACTAGACGAGGGACGAGAACCCTCTTGCTCTCCCTCACCTGAAAGGAGTAGGAGTGAGCCTCACAAGTCACTGGCTCAGTAGGGACACTCCCCCAAAAGCTGTACAAAACCAAACTCACAAAGTGTAGGAACAAGAAACTACACTAGGCAATTTATAGTATTGTCTACACATGATGCTACAATTATAAATAACAAATATCTGAAAGCTATTAATAGAAATAAACTCTTAATAAATAAACGGAAAACCTCGTTCAAGGGTACGAGCTAGAGTAGAGTAATGCCACACTCGGGTCACAAAGACTGGTTCGCGACACCAGCAACTAACCCAGACAAACCACACAGGACTACCTCTCAGTCTCGCAGCCACAGACGAAATGTCCAGCTGCCGCTCCAACACAACAAGGTCAAGAAACTATGGAGACCAACCAGCACCACATCTGCGGACCACACCACCAAAGGCCCACGCCTGGCACCTTTAGGGAATTTGGCCCGAGCTCCCTAAAGTGAGGCACTGGGAAAACAGGACTAGCTGGGGCTCAGTATGTCTACTGGTGTCCGTACCCCCAACCACGAGCATGCTACAAGCGACTAAACACAAACTCTCACAAGTTGTTGTTCCTCTGCCGTATTTCCCTTAGTCGGACGTACAACGCTACACAAGAGTGAGGGTGTCCAAGAAGACAACACAGACCTTGACAGTACACGCAGTACCAGGACAAACTCCGAGCACTAACGTGCCTAGCTCACATAAAACTTGGGGTATCTGACTAGAGAGGTAACCATGGAAGGCATCGTACTACTCGCCATGTACTCACAAACCAAGCAAACACGGCATTCCTCAACCTCGACGCGTGCCAACGCACCGCTTACCAACATTACGAATAAGAAATAAAACCATGCATTAAACATGTAACCATGCACAAGCTGACAGCCTTCGGAAGCCAGAAGGTGACAGGGCGCTCTGTCGCCTTCAGAACGCGACGCCTCGATATGGCACATTCTGAAGAAGAACGCGACGGGTCGGCCTGTCGCATTCTGAACGCGACACCCTAAGCCGTCGCCTTCACAGACAGAGCCCCAACTCCGGGGTTCCATCTCCAAGAACCCCACAAAAACCATGTAAACACTTGTGTAAAGCATTTATAAACAATCTAACAGTTACACTAGCATGACATCTAACATATGAAACTCATTTCATGGATTAAACATGCTAAACACACCATCTACAACGAAAAATGAGATGGAATCTCCATACCTACACAATGTACGCGAAGAACAACAACGATTCGGCATTTCTCCCGCTCCATACCACGCCCTCGCGACGAGAACACACCGTAACCAGCTCTAAAACCTCAAGTCACCCAAGAACTAGCTACAAAACCCCTCTCCTAGCCGAGCAGAGCTTTTTGAGCTCTGTTTGGCTGACCTAAGTTCTTAACCCTACACAGTTAAGAATGCAACGTACCTGGCTGTCGCAACAAGAACGCGACGGTATAGACCATCACCTTCTCACCGCTCACGCCAGCCCACTGCCCTACGCGCGCCACACGGTGGGCATGCAGCCAAACAACCCCAAACAATGGCAACATGAATGTGACGTCCTGAACTGTCACGTTCAGAATGCAACAGTTACCCTCGCCACATTCACAGACAGAGAACCAATAGGTGCTTTGGGTTCAAATTCTCGGCCCACAGTGCCCAACAGCCTTCGGAACACTCCAAACACCAACTCAAAGGCCACAAGCTTGCCACCAGAACCAATAAACCTTGATCCGAACAATCGCTAGGCTACAGATCAAGCATTGGTTACTGCGTAGAACCGGGGAAAGCCCTCCCCACCATTACTAGTGGAACTAGTCCACCTTCAAGATTTCATACGACCCGTTGCTCTGGGTATCACGTAACATGATTGAGCCTTCCCGTAGGGACACTACTACAGTACGGCTCCACGCAATCTATGGTGGCAGTGTCTCATTGGCACAACTTTTATCTTTCACATTATAATGTTATTGATGCATACATGTCACATATTCTCTCTCTTTCCATGCACATGCACATATATGACAAGAAACATATACAAATCACTTTCAGATACTCAATTTAATCTTAAACAGTAGCAAACAATACTTAATCAAGATGCTACTCACGTTTTAAGATAACTTAGGACTTATTATCAAAACATGGTACTAAAAGATTCAGAAACATATAACTAATTGTACAGTGATCAGAACATCATCAAAGTTTAACCACAAGGTAAATATATATGACATAACACATCAATAATTGTTCATAATTTTTGGAGCAATAAAACTATTTTGCATAAATAAAGTCAGAAATCATATTATTATTCACAAAAGTACTAATTATTTATGAATAGAAATAAAATGAGATTAACAAGTCGTAAATCATGCTTACAGTAGTCTAACAACTGAAGTATAATATATAACAATTTTTATGACATGTATACATCACGAAAATCAAAATTATCAAGTGTTCACATGCTTTTTCATATAAATAAAAATTCAAATAATTACCATAATGAACAAAAGTTAATCTAAGGTTACCAAAACACATCAAGATGATTAACAGGTCATGATAGAATGAAAATAATTCAAAACCCATCTCAAAATCTCATAAAACCATCACATATGGCGAAATTGTAAATTTTTGGATAAGATGAACTTGACGTCAACATATGTAGCCGTCAACCTGAGTTGACGTCAAATATACCTTGTCGTCGACCTCCCAGATTGTACAAAGTGCAACTGAGGGCAAGAAAACATGGAAAACAACATCAAAACAATTTTCTAAAAATCTAGAAAAATAGGAAAACCCTGAGGGACAAGTCCACAGAGAGAAACCCTATATTACTAGCCTCAAAAAAGTTCTACAACACAAGAATTTAGCTGATGAAGTCCTCTTTCGCACCCAAAGAGGTATCCTCCAAGCAAGATCAAATCCTTCGTCTTGAGCACGATCCGGCCAGTATCACCTCGTCTAGAGTCTTCCTCTCACGCCGTAGAAGCTTTCTCTTCCCAACAACAACCTCGATCAAACAGCAACACGACCGATCTATCCTCGGGATTGCTCTCTCTCTCTCCTCTCTCACAACCCCAAGCCCAAGCAAGAGAGCAAAAGTTCTCTCCCAAGAACAAACCCTCTCTATCTATAGAGAGCCAAGGGTTGTGATTGGGGCAAGATCCTTACCCTAACACGACTCTACTCCTTCAAACCGATCCAAAGGAAACTATTAGTTTCGAAGAGAAAGTCGGACTGGAACACATAGAACTTGACGTCAAACTACGTTGTCGTCAAAAGAAAAGCATGATGCTAGGTGAGTGGAAGTTGCTAGAACATTTTGCAAGTCTAAATTTAGATATGGAAGAGAAGGAGGAACAAGTGATGGTTGCTAATATCAAGGTACAGTCTGACATACTCACCGAAATCAAAGACATGCAAGGAGGAGATCCCTTCTTAGTTGATATTAAGGAGAAGCTAGAGCAAAGACCGGATTTTTCTCTGACGCATGATGGAAGAATGTTATTCCAAGGCAGAACATGCATACCTGATCATGAAGACCTCAAAAAGAAGCTACTAGATGAAGCCCATCGGTCTAAGTATACCATTCATCCCATATCAACAAAAATGTATCAAGACCTAAAAAGGTTATATTGGTGGCCGAATATGAAGAGGGATGTGGCCGACTTTGTGGCACATTGTTTAACATGCTAGAAGGTCAAGGTTGAGCATTTCAGACTCGCTGGTGGATTACTACCACTGGACATCCCAGAATGGAAGTGTGATAGTGTTGGGATGGATTTCATAATGGGATTGCCCAAGACTAGAAGAGGTTTGGATGCAATATGGGTGATAGTAGACAGATTGACTAAGTCAGCTCATTTCCTGCCAATTAAGAGCAAGTGGACAGTGTATGTGTTGGTTGTGCTCTATGTCAAAGAAGTGGTTAGATTGCATGGGGTTCCGTCTGCCATAATATTTGATCGGGATCCTAGATTCACCTCACACTTCTGGAGAGGGTTACAAGAAGCACTGGGTACCAAATTAAATTTTAGCACTGCCTTCCATCCATAGATGGACGAACAAACTGAAAGAACAAATCAAGTGGAAGACATGCTTCGAGCATGTGTGATTGATTTTGGTGGACGCTGGAATGAACAATTATTCTTAATTGAGTTTGCATATAACAACAACTACTGGAAAAGTATCAAGATGACACCATTTGAAGCCTTATATGGTAGGAGTTGTAAATCACCTCTTTGTTGGGAGGATGTCGGAGAAAACCAATAGGTCGGACCTGACTTAGTAGAAGCAACTGTCAGGAATGTCCAAGTTATCCGTGAATGTCTGAAGATAGCCCAGTCAAGGCAGAAAAGTTATGCAGACAAAAGGAGGAGAGAGTTAGAATTCCAAGTTGGTGACCATATTTTTTTGAAAGTCTCATCTTCACGGGGAATCCAGAGATTTGGGATCAAAGGGAAGTTGAGTCCCAGATTTATCGGCCCTTTCAAAATTCTGGAAAGAGTTGGACAGGTGGCCTACAGGCTAGCAATACCTCCATAGCTAGCAACCTTACATAGCGTCTTCCACGTATCCATGCTAAGGAGGTATGTTTTTGATGCTGACCATGTGATCCAACATGAAGACCTGGAGATTCGGGAGGACCTAACTTTTGAGGAGAAACCGATCAAGATATTGGATCGGAAGCTACAACAACTGAGGAATCATACAATACCTATGGTTAAGGTCCAGTGGAGTAGGGAACAAGTTACGAATGCTACCTGGGAATTAGAGAAAAGAATGAAGAAAAACCACCCAGAATTATTCTCAGGTATGGCACTGCACCGTCATGCATAAATTTGGGGACCAAGTTCCTTTAAGTGGGGGAGGATATAACACCCCGAAAAATTTAATTAATAAAAAATTAAAAAAATAGTAAATGAATAAAAATGTTCAAATAAAAATAAAATTAAACCATGGCTAGACTCTCAAGAAGTGGAATCAACTATTTAATTTTATTTAGGCCAAACAACTCTTATTGGACTAAAGAACATGTCACGTCCTAATAAAAAAAACATTTATTGCAAAATGACAAAAATGTGATATAAGAAGTAGAACTTAGATTATTTAAACATCTGTCTTTATTACAACAAAATTACAAAACACTTCTTATATAAGATCACAGGAGGAGTGGGGAAAAGAAAATATAATATTTACATCTCTAACTACTATCCTCAAAAGATACTATAAAGATCCCAAGGGTTGGTTAACACGCTCAACACACGCCCCTAAGTGTTTGGCTCTTTCTGTTCATCTGAAAGAGAGTAAGATTTAATGAGCAATTGTGCCCAGAAGGATTCACCCATCTTACTAGAAAGAATGTGGTGACAATAGAATTAAACAACGTACTTGATTGGTGACAGTACCAGATATCAAGGATGATGACAAGTTCATACAAGCAGATGACAAGCATGATAAAAGAGTACTGACTAAAACTTGTGCTATAAGGAAAACATTATAGAAGGCACAATTTGGCTCAAGTAAATAATACAGATTCAACTTGTATCTTATAAAAAATGATGACCAATCAAGCATATATGATGTAATGTCAAACATCCAGTAGATCCATTATCGTTCCGTACAACCAGTAAATGAATTCGGGTGCTCCTCCCGTGACTGGACCAACCCCTTATGCACATGCATTTATTTCAAATGAGTCCAAAGACCCAAAGTTGTCATCAATTTCCACTTTGCTTATCATGTATGAATGGTGCATATGTACTCACAATATCATAAATAAAAAGGTCCTATGAGTTAATGTTGAAGACATCAAGAAGGTGTAGGAAACAACATACTTGAAAATGTTCAAGAATAATCCAAAGATGGATGTAGTTGATGATTAAATGATTCATCCTAGTGGTATAGTAGTTTAGAATCTAAGAAAATAGGAAATGTAACTTGCTTGGACAATGTATGAAATAGCCCTGGATATTTATACCTAATATGGGTCCATATCCAAGTCCACCTCCTACGATCGGACTGAAGTCTCGCAAGGTCTCACAAGGGATATCTCTAACACATGTCCAGTACGAATATAAAAGAACTACAGTATAAGAAATAGGAAAGTACAAGTGCTCATATCTGTGTACAACAATGTACAACGTCCCAATACATTATTACATGTCCAATTAAAAGAGTACAACTACCTAGGGCATACCCCGAGGGAGCACAAGCTCACATGACTCATCTAACTCTACTGCTGGTGGTACAAGTCTGCCATGACTCCTCCGAAGCCACACCAAAGTTGGCTAACACCTGAAACAAGCTGTAAGGGAGTGAGCCTCAACACGTCACTGGCTCAGTAGGGGCCTCCCACAAGGAAACAACAACAACACAGAAGAGACCACAACCCTACAGGGTCTCACAGGCAAACCAACCACACAGGGTAACATGATTGGCATCAACCAGCCAACATCCTCATACCAAAACCATAATCGTAAGCTTAATCAACACGATAACAAACAACGTGTAGTAGTACATACCACGAGACCTCCACAAAGCACAAAGCCACCTCAACACCTGCTAAGGCCGGTACACAACGTACCACAACACAAGCTACCCACAAAGGGTACAGGTACCTATTACCACGAGGTACCACTATGGAACCACAACTTGAACTGTGCCACCACCAGGGCACACCACAACGGTTCAAACCTCAACCGGCGAGTCACAGCACACAAGCCACGACCAGTGGCAAACCACGAGTCGAAATGGAACGACGTCATCATACGGGAATGGTCTACTGGTTCATGATGTTAGTATCCAACCCGGACAACACAGCACAAGAACCACCTCACAGTCTCGTAGCCACGGACCACACAGTCCAGCTACAACTCCATAAGCACACAAAGTAAACCAACCAAAAGTGGAGACCAACCAACACCACACCTGCAGGTCCAAGCCTGGCACCACTAGGGACTCCGGCCCGAGCTCCCTAAAGTGAGGCACTGGAAACGTAGGACTAGCTGGGGACTAGTATGTCTATCGGTGACCGTCCCCCAACCATGAGCGCGCTACAAGCGACTATACACCCACAAACACAAGTCGCTGCCCACAGTCGTCTTTCCCTCAACTGGACGTACAACTCAAACACAGGAGTGAGGGTGTCTAGGAAGACGACCAAGACCTCAGAGGTACACACCGTAACGGGACATGCCCCGAGCACAACGCACGTGCCTAGCTCTCCTAGGAACCTGGGGTACCCGACTGAAGAGGTATTCCAGAATAGGCGCCGAACCACCAAACTCGGCAAGCACACAAACCACGATATAAATACTTATACAATCCTTTATCTATAAATCACAGTATACAAGTGTTAGGATTGGCTTAACACTGGTCACCATGTGACCCCCAAGCCATCCTCACACTAATACTTACATGAAACACAATAACACATATTCACCTTGCCTGTCATTGGTCATCTCATGACCTCCATGGCAACCTCATTCCATATTAACACACTTAACATGAATCACATGACGACTCTTAACCTTATACATGTTGTACTAACATTAACAACTTTAAGTACACTTTAGAAGATAGTAAAAGACCAGGGCTAGGTTCACACTAGAACCTCACTACGCAGCCACCACAAGTCAACCTCGAAAGCTAGCATGCGTCGAACACAGATGACGCCTCTAGAATCGCGTCGACATGTCCTGATGCCATTACAAACCTTAACGCGACAGTGACCAGTGACGCGACCAAGCCGCATCGACCTGATACAACGCTTTCAGACCAAACCAGTCAAAACCACAGTCAACACCTAATCGCGTCCAACCATAATGACGTGTTTCAAGATGAACGCGTCGGGTCAAGCAGACGTGACTCCAACACCACCATAGCACACCAGACAATACAGAAACGCGTCACCTCAAAGGGATGTGTCCATCCATGAACGCGTCGGGTTACCCAGACGCGTTTCAACGGAGACAGTGGGTTCAGCTCACAGGCCAAACCCCACCTTCCCCACAGGGAGTCCACACATAAATCCGGTGCAAATTCCATTCTAAAGAATTAAACAGTACAACCTAAACATAACAAACCACCCTCATATGCACCACCCTTTAAACCAAATCCAAACATGCCATAAAACTATAAACAAGGTAGGAAGTCTCCCTACCGGAAGAAGATGCCGAAGAACGCCCAAAACCTTCCCGTCGACGGCACGCCCACGCTCCGAACACCGTCCTCACGTGGTTCCCACGCCGCACGAGCCTCCACGAAGTCGAAACCGTTGGAAATCCGCCAGAGGAGCTCCACAACAACTCCCCTGCACCGGACAGAGCAACCTTTGCTCTGTCTGGGCGAAACAATGCACTTAAACCTCTGATCGAAATCGCGTCAGGGTCAGACGTCGTGTTTAACTTCTTTAAACACGTCCACCCTAGCCGACGCCACATAGAAATCTTGCGACACGCGTCATAGAGTTGGTTCCCTAAATCGCGGCGGGTAGGGCCGACGCGTTCAAATTGCGTCGCCTACCTCTGATGCGGTTCATGACAGTGAACCAAAAGTGCAATTGGACTGGCATATCCAGCCCACACTGCTCACCCGGTGCACAGAAACCACAAACACAGCCCATTGACCACCTCTTGGTCAAGAGCACCACACATAAACCTGATAAACCTAGATCCGAATGACCGTATTGTTACATTACTAACACCTAAAAAGAAATGTCGTCCTTGACATTTAGGACGAAACCACGGCAAGTCAGACTAACACCTAAAAAGAAAGAAAGCAATATACAGAACAAGTAGGATACACTTCCTCTGCACTTGCCTTTCAAACCATTTCAATATGCCCATTTCCACGTTCCTTTCTCTTTAAATCCTTTCATAGCTACTCTGCCTGATTATTACAAACTGCTCTTTCTTTACCTTTCAGCTGTATGCAATTCTTCCTTACTGTTGGCGCTTTATCTCCTTGGACTCAACCGGCTTCCTCATTTTCTTGGCTGCACTTGCAACATTTCTTTCTGGGCCGCTTCTCTTACTCAAAATTTTTCACTTTACTCTACTCCTTTTGGTACTCTGCTCTGCTAAACCTTGCTTTAAATTCTCAAATTTCTCAATACTTTTCTTTTATCTACTTGTCACTGCCAACTGACACTCTGCCTCATCTGCATTCATATTCTCAATTACCAGCTTTCTCAAAGAAAACCAATTACCATCCTTGAATTTCCTGCCTCTTTATACCATTCTGCGCATGCTGCCTTAACTCATACCTGATTAAGAACCACTACCACTTTGCTCAACTGTGCACAAACCTCAAACTTTTCTTTCAATCAAGCAGATCTTGGATAATCTGGGAATATGTGATATTCCCTGCGTCCGCTCCACCACTCTGATTACACTAGATACTTAGCAAAGTATCCCACAAATTCTGCCCTTGGTACTGTTTCCAGTCACTTTCCATTTCCACAATTACTCTAATTCCAGTTGAACTCAGTTCTAACTTTATTCATTCCTCAATTCATCTTGTTTAATCATTTAACACTGAAAGAAAACACCTGAATTTCTAATCTGCCTTCTTTATATTTCAATTCTGGTTGCGCCACAAACTTCAATTTCGAATGCTACCATACTGCTACCGACATACCTTACTCTTCATATACCTTCCTAGCTTTAAATATCATCTTCCCTGGCCGACTAATCACATCATAATCATAATCTTTCAAAATATTCTTTAACTGATCTGCTTTTGCTCTCAAATTAAATCCAGGAATACCTTTATTAGAGTACTCTTCTGCCCAACAAAATTACTTTCTGTGTACTGGCTTGCAAAACTTTGCCGAACATTTCCTGAACCATCTGATTATATCTAGTTTCATAATCTATTATACTCTTTCTTTCTATGCTCAATAACACTCTAACCCGATCGGTACTGCTAACTGCACTAACCACCATATCATTTCTATAAAACATTTCTCTTAATTACTCTACTATCTGGCTAATCTCCTTGTACCATTACTAATGTAATTTCTGCTAATGTACAATCATCATTCTTTAAAATACTGCCATAGCCAGAACCTGAAACCGATCTCTTTAATTGCAGTATCTTTCTCTGCCTGATTCCTCTATTTCATGTTGCTGCTTTATTCTTAAATGCTGAAGTATCAATATTACAACACCTTCACTAATATCCTTTCCATTCAAACCTTTACTTGAATTCTTTTCACAATTTGCCTTGTTATTCCTCTCAGCTCGATATTCATTAACTGCTTCTCAATTGATTCATTTTCTCCTATTCTGACTCACGCAACTCTAACTCATTTCCATCATTCTTAACCTCATCCTCAATCTTTGTCGGACACATCCTTTACCTTTCCTTCCTCACAGACTGCATCTGTGACGGCCCTCATTATACCGGTACGGTTATACCAACCCACGTCGGTATAGCGAGAGTCCTCACAGTGGGACATTTACCCAAACGATACTAACAGCTGAGATACACGCGAATATACAACAGAGTAGCGGAAGTAAAAGACATATGTCTTCATTCATTCATCATCCACATTAATCATACATGAAGTTCGCAATTAACATTAAGAGCTAAAAGTTTACATAATTTAAATTTGCTGAAATTTAAATACATAATGTCCACACTTATACATCCTTTTCATGATAACTCTAATACAATGTTCAAATTACATACTATGAAATGCACAAGTCACAAAGAAACTCCAAGACTAATCTCCACGCTCGGAGTCCGTCTCCACTGCCTCCTCCAAAGGTGCCACGTCACCAACTACACTTGTACGCCGAAGCAAGGAGTGAGTCCAATGACTCAGCAAGCAACACTACTCATAACATACACGTATAAGTCATAGCGGTTTCTATATGCACATTCAAAATTTTCAACACATGGCATGCTAGTCATTTTAAAGTTTTCAACCTATCATGAAAGTTTTACAATCTATACATGGATCATGCTTTCAGATTTCTAAGAATAAAATTTACCTATCACATGCTTTCTATTCAATTTACTCATGAAATTTTGTCTTTAAAGAACCAAGACATGAGAGCTACCAACATGAACACTGTGCATATATGAAAGGTAGAGCATAACTAGCATGGACTTTACATGTTTTAAACACCTTCATAGACGTTTTCACATGCTTTAAGTTGCTGATTTCACATGGTTTCATGGCTGTAAACCTATGCATGAGAGCTACAATATTGCGTAAAACAAATAATGTGAACAACCAATCATGCTATCTTGTACCCGTGCTCACCAATTATCCCTAACATGGATTCTAGACATCTTTGCACATATAAACATGATGAAAATAACATGAATTTATTGATTTCACATGGTTTCAGATTTGTCTCACATGGATTTCAATATCATACCCTCTCATTTAGAATTTCACATTTTCTTTACACAAGTTTCCTCTTTCACATGGTTGCACTTTACACATACACATTTCACATTTGTTCACTTACACATTTACACATGAACACATACACATTTCACATTACACATTACACATTTTAGGTGCCGTGACACATAGTCCAAACCACCAAAGAAGGACATATACACATCACATTACACATAGACGCCATCTAGGCATTCCAATGGCGACTCTTGGACTGCGCAGACCGGGAGAACAAGTCTCCACCCTAACCAGTGGTACTTGTCCACCTCCAGGATTTCCCCCTAATGCCCTTAGGGTCACTTACACACTGAACTTTCTCAGGGGGACTTTTCCCTGATACAATTCCACTGCCCTCTACGGAAGCAGTGTCACATTGGCACAGTTACACATTTACACATTCTACCGGTTTGCACATGGTTTTACACATAGCACTTTTCATCTCATTCACTTTCTCACTCATATGCATTTCTCTGTTTTTCCTGACATGGCACTACAGATTTCAGGAGTTTAACACACAATAAACTTTACCAATCAAGTTGGTTTTAAGAAATATCTAATCACATTACGATGTCATACATAGATTATTACATTTCGCATGGAAAATACATAACTCCTTATGTACTGGTCCAAATGACCTGAAATTTTAACCACATGCCATTTTCGGGTTCAAGGTCATACACTCAATGTTTCAGATTTTTCTGAGCTAAATAGAATTTACAGAAAATCAAATACCTATTTCACATGCCATTCACAATTTAAGTTACATGGAGTTTAACACATCATGCGATTTTGCCACTTACTGTTTGAACAGAAATTACTATCATATACATGATCTGAGAATACATAATTTAACCTAAATCATACAACTGTAGATCGATCACCACAAATCATTCTTACATGCCTTTTTATTTACCGAACCGAATTTATTAGCAATTTATACAAGCATGGACAATTTACCAAAATTGTGTATACATATACTGATCTACTAATCTTCATGATCTGACAAAACTAAGGCATTCAGACTAATCCTAATCATGAAACATGGATTGGCAAGATTATCAACAAATCATGCTTACAATTTCACGGAATACAACTTTCTAACATTCACCACCACACGTCACACTCATCCACACACCACATTTAACAATATACATAGTGTATAGGGTTACCATTTATCCTCATCACGGAAACCATACCGAAAATAGTTGTCTAGGAAGGGCAGAACAGGTCACTGTTCTGTCCAGAGGAACTTGGCGGCGGTCTCTGGCCGCTGACTCAGGGTCAGCGGCATGGTCGATGGACGCCAAGCATGATCTCAGCGTCCATTGACCTTGCCGTTAATGCAGGTCTGTGCAGAAACACAGACCCGAGCTCTCAAGTTTGGGTGAATGTGAGGGTCTAGGACTCGAGGAAAAATTCATAAAAATAGTAGAAACGACCTAGACACATACGGGGACATTATGGTTAGGTCACTTGCCTTTTAAAAATTGCTCCAAAGGATCAAAGTGCTCGGAGAAGCCCTCCTTGGGCAGTCCCAAGAAGGTGCAGAACTCCCTCCTAGATCTTCTTCCTCCGGGCTCCTGGATGATCTCCACACCAAGGGGTTGTCGGGGAAGCCTCCTCCTTTGCTCCAGCTAGCCTCTTGTCGTGGAAGATGGCCGGATCTAGCTCCAGGAAGTCTGATCTTTGGGTGCAAAAGGGTGGGTTTTCTCACAGCTCAGAACTAGGGTTTTTCTCCTGGTTTCTCTCTTGCAAAGGTGAAGAGAGGAGTGGGGAGAGGCAGATCCGGGTTCAGACATAAGGGGAGGCCTCTCTCTCCCACTCACAAGGTGACATGACAGCTCTCAGAGCCGTTGGGGACAGCCCCCCAATGGCTGAGCTTTCTTGTTTCAGAAGTTTGCAGCTCTGCTGCGCATGCAGGCCAGAGAAATAGGCGTCCATATCGCTTGACGCCAGGATTAGTGTCGGCGTCCATGTCTGGACGCTGACACCACCTCAACGGCTAGGGGTTGACGCCAAGATGGCCTTCGGCCAGAAGTCTAAAATATGCAGAAACCCATGCATACCATGCGTATATACATGCAATATGTATATGGTATTGTATCCATACTATCACCATTCAATACATGCATTATTTACATCTAATATAAGCACATTCACACGTACTTGTACTAATTAATACGTACGTAAATATGTACATACATACACAAGCACAAATATACACACACAAATACAAATAATGCGACGGAAATTCGAGGGCCTTACAGCATCTAACTGCTTAGTGGCACAAATCTTATCTTTAACACGATAATCTTTAACAACACATTCTATAGAACCCTCGTAAACTGCGATTTGCCAATTGAATATCTTTCTTATAAAACTCTCAGAAAAGCTAACTGCACACTAATTCTTCTTTACTCAAGTGATCACCTTGGCACATTCTTACACAGATCTCTATATCAAATTTCCATTATCATCATTACTCACAACAACACTATTCTCAAACTTGTTACTGCAATCATCTCTAATCACAAAGCACACTTAATCTAACTGCCACAATTCACTGCTCCTCTACTTGCCAATACCTCATCTCAAACTGAACTGTCTTACATAGTTATTCCAAACCTTTCATAATACTAATCACATTATTATCCACACTGTTCCTTAACACTGATTAACTCAGATCTCAAACACAACAATTACCTCTGCTAGGGTCCTCAATCACAATTCACACACTTAATAATCCTTATCACACTTTTCTATTCCTCATTATAACGATGTTCCTTCTACTATTCCATCACATCATTACCTTATTCCTGTCTCTGCCAACTTTGTTTTTCACTAAAACACCTTTACGAAATTCTATATCTGAATCCACTAATCCCTTTCAATTTCTATAACTGAAAACCTTGCAATAGCCAACCTTTAACTGCAAACTGAAGCACTGGTATAATCTCTCACATTATACCACTAACCTCACCATTTCTCTGCCTTTACTAACAACTGCCAGGTTTGCACACAACCATTCACATTTTATAAACACTTGCCAAATTCACTCATAATCATTCACACTTCATAAACTGGGCTTTCTCTAACCACATCTTCTCTCAGCTACTACCAGTAACTTCCAAACTTATAAAAACAAACACACAATTCACATGACAAAACTCACGTGAAAACCACTTTAAATCACATAAAATCACAGATTTACTACCAGCAGTGGACATTAATCTATATCTTGGGACATTGTAACCTCAATGTCTTTTCATATTCTAACTGGACCATTGCTCTGATACCAACTGAAATAGCCCTGGATATTTATACCCAATATGGGTCCATATCCAAGTCCGCCTCCCACGATCGGACCGAAGTCTCGCGAGGGATATCTCTAACACGTGTCCAGTATGAATATAAAAGACAACAACTACAGTATGAGACACAGACAAGTACAAGTGCTCATATCTGTATACAACAATGTACAACTGTCCCAATACATTATTACATGTCCAATTAAAAGAGTACAACTACCTGGGGCATACCCCGAGAAAGCACAAGCTCACACGACTCATCTAACTCTACTGCTGGTGGTACAAGTCTGTCACGACTCCTCCGAAGCCACACCAAAGATGGCTAATACCTGAAACAAGCTGTAAGGGAGTGAGCCTCAACACGTCACTAGCTCAGTAGGGACCTCCCACAAGGAAACAACAACAACACAGAAGAGACCACAACCCTACAGGGTCCCACAGGCAAACCAATCACACAGGGTAATGAGATTGGCATCAACCAACCAACACCCTCATACCAAAACCATAATCGTAAGCTTAATCAATACGATAACAAACAACGTGTAGTAGGTCATACCACGAGACCTCCACAAAGCACAAAGCCACCTCAACACCAGCTGAGGCCGGTACACAACGTACCACAACACAAGCTACCCAAAAAGGGTACAAGTACCTATTACCACGAGGTACCACTATGGAACCACAACCTGAACTGTGCCACCACCAGGGCACACCACAACGGTTCAAACCTCAATCAACGAGTCACAACGAACAAGCCACGACCAGTGGCAAACCACGAGTTGAAATGGAACGACGCCACCACACGGGAATGGTCTACTAGTTCATGACGTCAGTATACAACCCAGACAACACAGCACAAGAACCACCTCTCAGTCTCGTAGCCATGGACCACACAGTCCAGCTACAGCTCCACAAGCACACAAAGTAAACCAACCAAAAGTGGAGACCAACCAACACCACACCTGCAGACCACACAGCTGCAGGTCCAAGCCTGGCACCTCTAGGGACTCCGGCCCAAGCTCCCTAAAGTGAGGCAATGGAAACACAGGACTAGCTGGAGACCAGTACATCTACCGGTGTCCATCCCCCAACCACGAGTGCGCTACAAGCGACTGCACACCCACAAACACAAGTCGCTGCCCACAGTCGTCTTTCCCTCAGCCAGACGTACAACTCAAACATAGAAGTGAGGGTGTCTAGGAAGACGACCAAGACCTCAGAGGTACACACCGTACGGGGACACGCCCCGAGCACAACACACGTGCCTGGCTCTCCTAGGATCTGGGGTACCCGACTGAAGAGGTATTCCGGAATAGGCGTCGGACCACCAGACTCGGAAAGCACACAAACCACGATATAAATACTTATACAATCCTTTATCTATAAATCACAATATACAAGTGTTAGGATTGGCTTAACACCGATCACCATG
Source organism: Colocasia esculenta (assembly GCA_014218235.1). Taxonomy (NCBI): domain Eukaryota; kingdom Viridiplantae; phylum Streptophyta; class Magnoliopsida; order Alismatales; family Araceae; genus Colocasia; species Colocasia esculenta. The sequence continues at coordinate 79,607,831 of CM024755.1, read as the reverse complement.
TGACCCCCAAGCCATCCTCACACTAATACTTACATGAACCACAATAACACATATTCACCTTGCCTGTCATTGGTCATCTCATGACCTCCATGGCAACCTCATTCCATATTAACACACTTAACATGAATCACATGACGACTCTTAACCTTATACATGTTGTACTAACATTAACCACTTTAAGTACACTTTAGAAGATAGTAAAAGACCAGGGCTAGGTTCACATTATAACATCATTGCCCAGCCACCACAAGTCAACCTCAGAAGCTAGCATGCGTCGGACACAGATGACGCCTATAGAATCGCGTCGACCTATCCGGATGTCATTACAAACCTTAACGCGATAGTGACCAGTTACGAGACCAAGCCGCATCGACCCGATACGACGCTTTCAGACCAAACCAATCAAAACCACGGTCAACACCTAATCACGTCCAACCATTACAACGCATTTCAAGATGAACGCGTCAGGTCAAGCGAACGCGACTCCAACACCACCATAGCACACCAGACAAAATAGAAATGCATCGCCTCAAAGGGACGCGTCCATCCATGAACGCATCGGGTTACCCGAACGCGTTTCAACGGAGACAGTGGGTTTAGCTCACAGGCCGAACCCCACCTTCCCCACATGGAGTCCACACATAAATCCGGTGCAAATTCAATTCTAAAGCATTAAACAGTACAACCTAAACATAACAAACCACCCTCACATACACCACCCCTTAAACCAAATCCAAACATGCCATAAAACTATAAACAAGGTAGGAAGTCTCCCTACTGGAAGAAGATGCCGAAGAATGCCCAAAACCTTCCCGTCGACGGCACGCCCACGCTCCGAACGCCGTCCTCGTGTGGTTCCCGTGCTGCATGAGCCTCCACGAAGTCGAAACCGCCGGAAATCCGCCAGAGGAGCTCCACAACAACTCCCCTGCGCCGGACAGAGCAACCTTTGCTCTGTCTGGGCGAAACGATGCACTTAAACCTCTGATCGAAATCGCGTCCGAGTCAGATGTTAACTTCTTTAAACATGTCCACCCTAGTTGACGCAACATAGAAATCTTGCGACACGCGTCACAGAGTCGGTTCCCTAAATCACGGCGGGTAGGGCCGAAGCATTCAAATCGCGTCGCCTGCGTCTGACGTGGTTCAGGACAGTGAACCAGTCGTGTAATTGGGTTGGCATATCCAGCCCACATTGCTCACCCTATGCACAGAAACCACAAACACAGCCCATTGACCACCTCTTGGTCAAGAGCACCTCACATAAACCCGATAAACCCGGATCCGAACGACCGTATTGTTACAATGTAGGAGTGTATCAACTTTGATTGATCAAGAACTGGTCTTGTTTGTCAACAAATACTGGTGGTTGTCGATAGCTACTATTCTATTCAGAACTGCATTATTGAATATGAGCTTTAGTTGTCGACAACTATTGGTTGGTTGTCAACAACTCTAGTTTCTGGGTTCTTGAACCATGGGTATCTGTTGACAAATACAATCTATCTGTCAACAGATGCTGGTCTTCCTTTTTGGAAAGGTTTAAAACTAGCTAAAAAGACACTTTCTACGTGTTTCTACTTTCTATGAGATCAATCAAAAGTTTTTGGGTCTTGAGTACATTTCTTTACTCAACCTTTCATGATGAAAAGAAAACAACTTTAGTAGGACGAAGAGAGGAGATTTTCACAGTATGGGTGATGTGGGGGACTTTTGGAAGAGAGAAAAATATATTTAAATCCTTCATGAGATTCTTTCTGGAAACTGGAAGAAACCTCACATCAAATGTACATGAACAAACAACTAAAGATATGAACAGAGTGGAAGAAAAAGAATGAATTCACACTCCTAAACAGCTTACTGAACACAAGTCAAGGGTAATGCCCGAGGTAGATGCTTAGCTTCAAAGATTCTAATAAAAGGAGGGAACAAGAGGAAGGAAAATCCTACAAGAAGGCAGTAGCAGTAGTAGCTGTAGCAGCCGTAGTAGCAGCAACAACAACAATAGCAGCAATAACAATAGCAGCAACAACAGTAGCAGCAACAGCAGCAGTAGCAACAGCAGCAGCAACAGCAGCAGCATCAACAATAGTAGCAGTAGTAGCAACAGCAGGACGGAACACCAGTGGGCAAACACTCTTAAGAGTGAGCAGGGGAAGGCATAAATAGATTTTTTCAGGTTTTGTGCATGTACGTTACGTAATCGTACACTTGTTTGCCATAAAATCTCCCTTTTTACAGCCTAGCCACGTTTACCAGTGTCCTTAACACGTATAATGATACGTGTAACTCACTTAGATGTCTTACGTAGCCTAGGCTATGTAAGCAAAAAAAATTCCTGAAAATGGGTTACGTAATTGGGAGCTAAATCATCTAGACTCTTTGTCCTTATATGTTTGTATCTAAATGATGTCTGATGAAGTTGAAATTACTAGAAAGGTTTTACCAATTATAATGATTTTAGTTTAATTTTTGAAAATAATTTTTCATCTAGTAAAAATTACCCAGAAAATCATTGTGTCAACTTACTCCCGATATATGTGCAACAACAATTCAGGTTATTTATGTCTTTAAAATCAACATATTTTTCTAAGAATTATGGTGTTTTTTGATTTCAATTCTATTCTGGTGGCGTCCTGTCGGAGTGCGCACATCTAAAAATAACACTAGAATTATATTAATAATATAAGAGTAATCATAAATTAAGGATAATTATGTCTCATGAAAGTGATTATGTTTAATAAACAAAAATCATTACCTTTTTCTCCATTTTCAATATATATATTATTTTAGGGTGTTACAATTCTTCCCCATTAAAACAAAATTGGTCCTCCAAATTTAACCGATATAAATTTAACAACAAGTGATACTAACCTGCAAACAATTCTGGGTACTTGGTTTTAGTAGTATTTTCTAGTTCCCATGTTGCTTCTTCTTGTCCTCGCTTATTCTATTGAATCTTTAGTGGTAGAACTTCCTTATTCTGGAGTTGCTTAATCTTTCAGTCGAGGATTTGCACTGGTTTCTCTTCATATGCCAGGTTCTCTTGTACTTCCAGACTCTGATATTCAATAACATGCTCTGGATCATAAACATATTTTTGTAACATTGATACATTGAAGATGTTGTGTACATTAGACAATTGAGGTGGTAGTGCTCGCTGATATGTCATTTCTCTGATTCTCCTTAACATTTCAAATGGTCCAATGTATCACAGACTAAACTTTCCTTTAACTCCTAATCTCATGATCCCTCTTCGAGGTGATACTTTTAGAAAAACATGATCTCCTTGTTGGAATTCTAGCTCTCTTCTTCGTTGATCAGCATAAGTCTTTTGTCGATCTTGAGCAACATTCATTCGGTCTTGTACCAACTTTATAATCTCTATTGTTTCTTGTATCATTTCTGGTCCAAGGATATGTGATTCTTTTAATTCAATCCAACATATTAGTGATCTACATTGTCGGCCATACAAAGCTTCAAATGGTGCCATTCGAATTGTAGACTGATAACTGTTGTTATAGGTAAATTCCATGGTTGGTAGTTAGTTACTCAAGTCATTTCCAAATTCTAAAACACAGACATGACACATATCCTCAATAATTTGATTTATTCGTTCTGTCTATTCGTCAATTTGAGGATGAAATGCAATACTAAATTTCAACCTAGTTCCCAATGCATCTTGTAGTTCTCTCTAAAAGTGTGAAGTAAATCTTGCATCTCGATCAGAAATAACATCTTTTAGAATTCCTTGTAACCGAACAATTTCTTTTAAATACAAGGCTGCTAACACATTGACAGACCACTTTGTCTTAATGGCCAGAAAATGAGCTGACTTTGTGAATCTGTCAATTATCACCCACATGGCATCATACCCATTACGTGCTCTGGGTAATCCCATAATAAAATCCATGCCTACACTATCCCACTTCCATTCTGGTATCTTAAGGGGTTTTAGTTTTCCTACTGGTTTCTTGTGTTTAACTTTGATTTTCTGGCAACTTAAGCATCTTGCAACAAAATCTACAATGTCCTTCTTCATGTTACACCACCAGAAATTCTTTTTTAGATCTTGGTACATCTTGACAACTCCCGGATGGATTGTGTACTGTGCCCGATGAGCTTCCTCTAATACTTGTTTCTTAATTTCTGAATTATCTGGTATGCATAATCTGTTTTGAAACTGAAGATTTCAATGATAATCTACATTAAAGTCAGGTCTGGAATTCAGTTTCTCTCTAATTTCTACTAATGTGGGATCATTGTCTTGTTGTTCACCAATTTGCCTCAAAAGATTAGATTGAACTTTCAAGTTAACTATCATAACCTTATCTTCTTGTGGTTCAGCTTTCAAATTCAATGTGGAAAATTATTCTAGGAGTTTCCATTCTTTTACTTGTAAGTAAAATATTCTTGCCATGGGGTTCCTACTGAGAGCATCAGCTACAATATTACCTTTTCCAAGATGGTACTCAATCTTAAGATCATAATCTTTGATATATTCCACCCATCTTCTTTGTCTCATATTCAACTCTTTCTGTGAAAATAAATACTTCAAACTCTTATAATCAGAGTATACTATAAATTGATTATCATACAAATAATGTCTCTAATGTTTTAGAGCAAAAATTATTGTTGCTAGTTCCAAATCATGTACTGGATAGTTTTTCTCATGATTCTTTAGTTGTCTGGATGCATAGGCAATAACTTTTCCTTCTTGCATCAAAACACATCCTAACCCGATATTTGATGCATCAGTGTAGACTTCAAAGGTTCTTCCTTCTGCTGATAAGGCCAGAACTGGTGCAGATGATAAGCACTCTTTCAATCTCTGAAATGCATATTCACATCTTTCATTCCATTCAAATGCAGTTCCCTTCTGGGTTAATTGGGTAAGAGGTGAGGTGATTCTAGAGAAATCTTTAACGAATCGCCGGTAATAACTAGCCATACCCAGAAAACTTCTAACTTCAGTAATGGTTTTAAGCTACTCCCACCTCTGAATAGCTTCAATTTTGGAGGAATCTACTGAAAATCCCTCTCTAGAGATGACATGTTCTAAGAATGTTAATTGTTCCAACCAAAATTCTCATTTACTAAATTTTGCATATAACTTATGATCTTATAGCAATTGCAATGTGATCTGAAGGTGTGCTTCATGTTCTTCCACACTTTTAGAATAAATCAATATATCATCTATGAACACAACCACAAATTGATCCAAATATGACTTGAATACATCATTCATCAGTCGCATGAAGGTAGCAGGTGGATTAGTCAGTCCAAACGGCATCACCACAAATTTGTAATGCCCATATCTACTTTGAAAAGCTGTTTTATGAATATCTCCTTTTTGAATTCTTAATTGATGATACCTAGATCTAAGATCAATCTTTGAAAAATATTGGGCACTAGACAATTGATCAAATAGATCCTCAATCTTAGGGAGTGGATATTTATTCTTAATTTTTAACTGATTCAATTGTCTATAATTTATGCATAATCGCAAAGTTCCATCCTTTTTCTTGACAAACAATACTTGAGCACCCCAGGGAGATGTGCTAGGTCTAATGAATCCTTTTTCCATTAGTTCCATCAATTGTCTTTTTAATTCTTTCAATTCTTCCACTGACATTCGATAAGGAGTTCTTGAAATAGGTGTGGCCCCAAGACCAATTAGATTGAGAAATTCACTTCCCTACTAGGTGGTAATCCAGGTAGCTCCTCAAGAAAGACATTAGGGAAATCTTTTACTACCGGAATATCATTCAAACCTATAGTACTCTAGTTCATTATTGTCACGATACTTGATATCCCTGACACCCTTTCTATACCAACTTGCATGCTTTAACTGCAGATATTATGGGTATACTTCTTACTCGAGGTTTAGCAAAAATCATTGAGGAAACCTCCTTACCCAGAAAGGTTACTTGCCTTAAATGGCAATCCAAATTTGCATGAGGTTTAGACAACCAGTCTGCCCCAAGGATTACGTCATACTCCCACATCTCAAGGCATATCAAATCACCCAGAAAATTATGTTCCTTAACTAAAATTTTACTGGTAAGGTAATATTCTTCGAGTTTCTTTCCCTCACTAAGAGGAGTAGCAACTTCTAGTTGTACAGGTAGTGGAACTGATGGTATTTCTAAGGATCTAGCGAACTCATGACTGATAAAGGAATGAGTAGCTCCTAAATTAAATAGAACATATGCATGTTTGGAGGTCACTAAAAGTGTACCTTCAACAAGTCCGCCTTCTTGCGGAGATTCTGGTTCCACCTCTTGAATGGCCTGCAGACGCCCTTGTTTAGCTCGGGAATTTTGGGATGCCGGTACATTTTTCATCATAGGACATTCAAGAATCCGATGTTGATTGCTTCCACACTAGAGGCAAGCACCCAATCTTCGCCGACAATTCTTAATTTTTTGTCCATCAAGATGACAATGTCGACAAACGTCTTTATTTTCAACTGGAGCTTTTTCTAGTTTCTTGGTGGAGTGTGATATTTTAGGAGCATTTCCCATCTCCAACTTCCTCTTGCGGTCAGTTGTTGAAGAGCTTCCCCCAAACTTCCCTTTAATTCCCTCTACTGTTTCATTTGTAGCTTCTAGAGCCAAGGCCCTCTTGACCATTTCAGAGTATGTTGTCATTAAGTGGGGCGTCAATTGAGTGATAAAGTTTGGGTGTAAGCCATTCATAAACCTTTTCACCTTGAATTTTTCTGTAGCTATCAAATGAGAAGCATATTTAGACAGTCGAGCAAACTGTGCCTCATATTCAGACATTGTCATTCCACATTGCTTTAGATTAGCAAACTCAGTAGCCTTTTTCTCTTAAACCACTTCAGAAAAATACTGTTCATTAAACAACTCAACAAACTCTTCCCATACTATCTGATTTGGATCTTCTAAAGTAGACTCTATAGCCTCCCACCAGGCACGAGCATCACGATCCAATTGAAATGTTATCAAACATATTTTATCCTCCTCTGAGCATCGAATTACCTTAAAAATTCTTTCAATATCTTTTATCCAATTTTCTGCCTCGTCAGGATCTGTGCTACCTACAAATCTTGAAGGATCTAAACTTCAGAAATCTTTAAACATATTTGTTCCATTGTGAGTACTATTTTTGGCCACTGTCCTCATTACTCGTGTTAAGTCATGCATGGTGTTTTCCATCTTTTTCCAGTTTGCATCACCTCCTTCCATGACTATTTTAGAGAATTATCTGAGACATCCAACAATTCATACATTAATATAATCACCCAAACCAACATATACATTCATCACATGTAAACTTTATTTTACCACATTACATACATACTTTTCATTAATAAACCGAGAGCTTTTACATCATCATCATTTTTATCCTCTCATTATATATACATGGGGGGTCATACATACAAACTCACTATTTATCAAAAGGAGAAGTTAACAAAAGTAAGTTTTCTAAACTTCCTAGCTTGATTCATGTAAGTGTAGCAGATTCCATAGATGGCTGTTGATTCCCATCAGGAGTATGATACAGCTCGCTTGCTGCATCAGACATCACCTCCCAGGATCCTTCAATTTGATGTAGCAATATGTCTTGCCCTGTCTTCAAGTTATCCAAATTTCCCATCACTTGAGCCATAGATTCTAAGGAAGCAAGGGGAATTCCTGCTAAAAATGTGCCAGTGGTTAGCCTCAACACCTCTTCCTTTACTTGCATATGTGCTTCTCTTTGGGCCTGAGCATATAACTCTACATCTTGCGTAGTAGTTCCATTGCACTCAGTAACCGATCTCGAGCATCCATGTTCATTCTATCACAAATAACAAATTAAGTGTATACATATATACAAAAATTTATATTACCTTCATAACTAATCCCAGATTTCTACCCCAACTCACTGGTCATTTCCAAGGTTTACGGAACCTAATTCTCTGATACCAATTCAATCTGTCACGTCCCAATAAAAAAAACATTTATCTCAAAATGACAGAAATGTGATATAAGAAGTAGAACTTAGATTATACAAGAGGAGTGGGGAAAAGAAAGTATAATATTTACATCTCTAACTACTGTCTCAAAAGATACTATAAAGAGCCCAAGGGTTGGTTAACACGCTCAGCACACGCACCTAAGTGTTTGGCTCTTCCTGTTCATCTGAAAGAGAGTAAGATTTAATGAGCAATTGTGCCCAGTAGGATTCACCCATCTTACTAGAAAGAATGTGGTGACAATAGAATTAAACAACGTACTTGATTGGTGACAGTACCGGATATCAAGATGATGACAAGTTCATACAAGCAGATGACAAGCATGATAAAAGAGTACTAACTAAAACTTGTGCTATAAGGAAAACATTACAGAAGGCACAATTTGGCTCAAGTAAATAGTACATATTCAACTTGTATCTTATAGAAAATGATGACTAGTCAAGAATATATAATGTAATGCAAACATCCAGTTGGTTAATTATCATTCCGTACAGTCAGTAAATGAATTTAGGTGCTCCTCCCGGGACTGGACCAGCCCCTTATGCATAGGCATTTATTGCAAATGAGTCCAAAGACCCAAAGTTGTCATCAATTTCCACTTTGCTTATCATGTATGAATGGTGCATATGTACTCACAATATCATAAATAATAAGGTCCTATGAGTTAATGTTGAAGATATCAAGAAGGTGTAGGAAACAACATACTTGAAAATGTTCAAGAATAATCCAATGATGGATGTAGCTGATGATTAAATGATTCATCCCATTGATATAGTAGTTTAGAATCCAAGAAAATGGGAAATGTAACTTGCTTGGACAATGTAGGAGTGTATCAACTTTGATTGATCAAGAACTGGTCATATTTGTCAACAAATACTGGTGGTTGTTGATAGCTCTGGCTGGTTGTCGACAGCTACTGTTCCATCCAGAACTGCATTTCTGAATCTGGGCTTTAGTTGTCGATGGCTACTGGTGGTTGTCGACAGGCGACTAGTGGTTGTTGACAGCTACTGGTTGGTTGTTAACAACTCTGGTTTCTAGGTTCTAGAACCATGGGTATCTGTCGACAGATACAATCTATCTATCAACAGACGCTGGTCTTCCTTTTTGGAAAGGTTTAAAACTGGCCAAAAAGATACTTTCTAAGTGTTTCTACTTTCTATGAGAGATCAATCAAAAGTTTTTGGGTCTTGAGTACATTTCTTTACTCAACCTTTCATGATGAAAAGAAAACAACTTTAGTAGGACGAAGAGAGGAGATTTTCACAGTATGGGTGATGTGGGGGAATTTTGGAAGAGAGAAAAATATATTTAAATCCTTCATGAGATTCTTTCTGGAAACTGGAAGAAACCTCACATCAAATGTACATGAACAAACAGTTAAAGATATAAATGAAGTGGAAGAAAAAGAATGAATTCACACTCCTAAACAGGTTACTGAAGACAAGTCAAGGGTAATGCCTGAGGTAGATGCTTAGCCTCAAAGATTCTAATAAAAGGAGGGAACAAGAGGAAGGAAAATCCTACAACAAGGCAGTAGCAGTAGCAGCTGTAGCAGCCGTAGTAGCAGCAGCAATAGCAATAGCAGCAACAACAACAGCAGTAGCAGCAGCAGTAATAGCAGGATGGAACACTAGTGGGCAAACACTCTTAAGAGTGAGTAGGGGAAGGCATAAATAGATTTTTTCATGTTTTGTGCATGTACGGCACGTAACCGTACACTTGTTTGTTGTAAAATCTCCCTTTTTACAGCCTAGCCACGTTTACTAGTGTCCTTAACACGTATAATGATACGTGTAACTCACTTAGATGCGTAGGCTACGTAAGCAAAAACAATTCCTAAAAATTGGTTACGTAATTGGGAGCTAAATCATCTGGACTCTTTGTCCTTATATTTTTATGTCTAAATGATGTCTGATAAAGTTGAAATTTTGAACATAAGTTACTGAAAATGTTTTACCAATTATAATGATTTTAGTTTAATTTTTTGTTCAGTAAACATTACCCAGAAAATTGTTGTGTCGACTTACTCTCGATATCTGTGCAACAACAATTCAAGTTATTTATGTCTTTAAAATCAACAATTTGTTTTGAGAATTATGGTATTTTTGGATTTCAATTCCGTTATCGAATTCTAGTGGCGCCCTGTCGGAGTGCGCACATCTAAAAATAGCACTAGAATTATATTAATAATATACGAGTAATTATAAATTAAGGATAATTATGTCTCATGAAAGTGATTATGTTTAATAAACAAAAATCATTGCCTTTTTCTCCATTTTCACTATATATATTATTTTGGGGTGTTACATAACAAAACCCAATGACAAAAATCCCCAAAATTCGTAGGCTTAATTGTGCATAAATTGGAAAGGGCAATTATGGCAAAATCTAAGGCACTTAGAGTTCTATCTTCAAATCTTGGAAGGTATCAAGCTAGGACCACAACCCAACTTTCTTAGTTATATTAGGACTTGAATTAACCCTAAATCTATAAATAATCATCATAACTCTCTTAGGGAAGGGTGACCATCGTGTTGGGGTTGTGAGGGGTCGAGCTAAGGCACCAGAGAAGGAAGAGAACGACCATAAACCGAGCTTCTTCTCCAACGATTGTGCTGCTTTGACCTGGAGAAAGACTTCTCTTAGAACCAACCAAAGGTAGGTGTTCTCGGGCTTAAACTAAATGTAGAAAATACCATATGAATGAGCATCGAGTCTAGTTTCATATGCATCTATTTTGCCCAATTTTTATTCAGCATATTAGTTGTATTAAGCGTTTTCCAAGAGTCGCGCATGATTAGGGATTTTAGAGTTTCTGTCATTTTTCATGCATCCTAAGATTGAATTGAGTCAACGCAAAAGTATAGTTGTCTTCTACTCATTGTTCTCTATAACTTTCATGTTCATGGTATTGCCCAAAAAGCCCTAGAACCCAAGATATAGGCCAAACATGCATGACTGTAACGTTTTCATGGTTTTCAGACTGAACCCTAATTCGCGACCGATCCAGACATCGCGATTTAGAGACTAGTATCGTGACAGGTATACCCGTCGCGTTTACATTAAAAGCGACCATTTAGACCTTCGCGGTTTACATTCATTCTAACAGGATTCGATAGCATAAAACTGTGTGCCACATGGGTTTCAGTGTGTGTCTAAATCGCGACCGTATTGTACGTCTCAATTTGGTCTATTTTCTCGCCCTCGGTTTACATGCATGGCTTTTGTATTTCAAACTCCCACGAATGCGTCATCGCGACACGTCGCGATTCAGAGTCATCAATCGATAGCCTACTTCTTTCCCTTGAACACGTCCATCATGACAGTTGTGTTTCTGTACTGATTGCCATGAACACGTCAACCTGTTCCGTCGTGTTTTTGTCCTGTGTCCGATTGGTCGTATTAGATTGTTCCTAAACGCGACCGTTACCTCCGTCACGATTTAGAAGACCGACTGTACATCTGTTTTGACTATTTAAGCCTTGGAAATAGGCGACGACTGAACCCATCGTGATTTCTAAAGCCTACCCCAGATTGTTTTAACATCTTTAAGTGTAAGCCTTGCATGTTATGAGTTGTAGAGGTATTGTACAGTCTGTTCTATGGCCTAAATTCAGATAATCAAAGTCATAACAACCTGAAATTCTGTTCTAATTACTCTTAATCGCATGATCCTGCTATCTTGACATTGATACGATCATCTCAATGCTCATACTAACTGTTAAACTAAAGATTTATCTTGTAAACTGCAGAAACCATGTTAATAAACTCATGATAGTATTGCTTATTCACATGTCTTCTTGTTAATGGCTTTCCGTTATGTTTTAAACCGATGGATTGTGACATTGAGACACGTTCTATACTACACTTTTCACATATAGGCAGTCCTTTCTTGGGGGATTGGAAACTCTCTGTCGATCATTCCGTATCGGTAGACTAGGGACCTTTCCACTAAGACCTCCATAAATCTCCGTACTCCGTGGATTCCCTCATGGAGACCGAGTGAGTTATACCATTGAAGTTCCCAAAAGATAGAAAGCACTTTTGTTCTTATCTACTTCTCGTGAGAGTGATTTTGATACATGGAAACCAAGCCACTAAGTATAATGATTGAACTAATGAAATTAAGTTGTTATGATGTCGAAATTCACTCTGGATCATGTTCACTTGCTTTGTTCCTTATAATCATTGACATGATCTTTAGTACACAATTGTCTATTGTTTGGAAATCTTATTGGCCATAAATGAAACAGAATTATAAAAAATTATTGGAACTTCGGTTCATGACTGATGCCTGTGCATATAAGGGCCCAGTCTAGTCTTGGGAGGAGCACCCAAAATATTTATAATCACAAGAGTATATGATCCATTGAGGTGTCTAGCAATCACCTAATTAAATGCAAGATTGATATGGGTAATTTCCACATTGTTATTGAATGAATGATTGATTGATTGAACTGTTATAAGTGAAATGGCCAAATCTATTTTACACATCATCATTATTGAATTCATTACGTCATTGTCCAATGGAATTCTATGGAATTCAACTGGTGCTATTCACTGTACATGCTATAGATTTTTGAAAATCTTCTATTTGGCAAATGATCATACTGTCATTTCATTCCATGGATAATCATCCATCCCACATAATAACTGTCATCAAATTTTGTTTATTGAACCGTTCTCGTACAAGTTATACCTTATGTTGGATCGAGATGGCTCTTTAGGTGTCGTAGAGGGGGGGGGTGAATAGGACTTCTTCCGCTTTTAAAATTTATCTGAAAATAGATAACACTAAATAGAGTTGTTAGTACTTAGTGTGGTGTGTGTGAAACAAGTGAAAGCTTGGCAGAAACAATCACACAATTGCACAAGAGATTTTATCCTAGTTCGGCCCTTCCCACATGGAAGTCCTATGTCCCGTCTCCAAGTAACTGTTGGATCGAGATGACACAATTATTGTCCCAGAGGGGGGGGGGGTGAATAGGACTTTTTACGCTTTAAAAAATTATCTGAAAAGATAAACAACACTAAATAACATTGTTAGTACTTAGTGTGGTGTGTGTGAAACAAGTGTAAACTTGGTGGAAATATTCACACAAAGTGCACAAGGATTTTATCCTGGTTCGGCCCTTCCCACATGGAAGTCCTATGTCCAGTCCCCAAGAAACCACTTGGGATTTCACTAACTGCTAAGAATACTTGGCCTTCTCTCAAATCTGAGAGGTATTACAAACCCACTTGCACCCAAGCAAGTCTTCCCTTAACCAAGGGGTACAAAGACTACCTACACTAGTAGGTCTTCCCTTCACAAGAGGGGCACTACAGGGTACAAACCCCCTGTGGGTTATCTTACATAGAAGTATGAAAACTTGTGTGTCTGCTCAACAACAATGAGCAAACACAGAGATTCAGAAAGGGAAACAAATGAAAGTGGAGCTCAAGCTCTTTCCAAAATAAAGAGGTGGATTGAAGAGAATCTAAAATGCAATAATCCACCAAGCGAAGAAGACTTCTAATCACCAATGGAGAGCATGAAGTCTAAGACTGAGGAGTGGCTCTCTTTCTCTTTGAGTGGCTCTTCTAGCTTTCAGATGGGAGTGAAGTGTGAGCTTCTATGTCTTCTATGTATGTGTATCTCTATGTCTCTTCTCTCTATCTTGTTGAGACTTCAAGCTTCGGCTTTATATATATGAGCTTCAAATTTGCCCGTTTGAATTTTGGTCGTTGGAAGCTAGCCATTGAAGGATGTCCATTGAGAGGAGACTTTGATCTTCTTAGGTTTGTCCATCAAATCATTAGCTTCATGAGTCTCAATGTCTTTAGGCTATATTTTGTAGCTTCATGCTTGAGAGACAGCTTCATTAAAGTTCTGAGAGGCTCCATGTGCAAGACTGGAGGTTATAAATGTTCTGCAGGCTTCAGGCACAAGACTGGAGGTTAACCATGCTTTATAAATGTTTTGTAAGCCTGAAAGGACAGGACAGAAAGATATCTCCATACTTTCGAAGGTAGGTGAGATACATATAAGAATATAAAGTATGAAGAAGTTCAGAAAATTTAAGAATGAACAGACATTTGCACACGATCTCTTTCTGAAAGTCATGGGATTTCTAACAGAGGCAGGTAGGTTCTGACAGATAGCCCATATAGCTTATACTTATCAAGC